>JADRCH010000194.1:2179776-2222973 GCA_019843965.1 Rhynchomys soricoides | reverse complement strand
AGAAGAAGAAGAAGAAGAAGAAGAAGAAGAAGAAGAAGAAGAAGAAGGAGGAGAAGAAGGAAGAGAGAGAGAAAGAGAAAGAAAGAAGAAAGGGAGGGAGAAAGAGTGGAAGGGAGGGAGGAAGAGAAAGAAGAAGGGAGGAAGAGACAGGAAGAGGAGAGAGAAAAAAGAAAATGTGGCTGTCACTGCTTATCAGTGGGGGATTCGTTCTAAGATAGCCCCTGCCATTAATAACTAAAGCCACCTGTCCAACTGCCTCATAGAAAAGGACATAGTATTTGCATAGAACCTGCGGTAGGGTGCACAGAACCCTACTTTATACTTTGCTACTACTATATGCTTTAAATTATCTCCAGATTATTTACAATACTAAATACAATCTGTTGTAAATAACTAACACATTGTTTAGTGAAAAAGTCTACACATTCCAATTATTTTCAAACATTTTTAATTCTCAGTTTGTTGGAAAGGAATGTTATTGTTTTGTTTGTGCAATATTGAAGATAGAACCAAAAGACTCATAAATGCCAGACAAAAGTAGTCAACCTGAGCTATAACTCAGTTCTCCTCAGGCATGTGGAGGCCAAATGCATGAGCATGCATAGATGTGCAAAACAGAATTTTATTCAGACTTTAAAAGTTACAAAAGACGGGTGCAAAAAGGTTCTTTAACAATTAAAAGCACCTGCTGCTCTCCCTGAGGACCGAGTTTCATCGCCAACACCCACACTAAACAGCTCACTACTGCCTGTAACTCTAGCTCCAGGGAATCCAATGCCTTCTTCTGGCTTCTATAGACACTCTTATACACAAACATAATAAATAAAAATAAATTTTTTAAAAAAACTTTAAAAAGGAAACCCAATCTATAAATAGATCATTTTAGTAGTATATTAGCAATTTTGAGTTAAAAGGCATTTTAAACACAGTAGGTGCAAAAAAAAAAAAAAAAAAAAAATCTTAAAAGCAGGAGATGAAACTCCCAAGTGAAAAATGCCTTCCCTGTAAAAAGGCAAGCCAACATACTTATCAAAGTTGGACAGTTGAAACCAAGAGAACTGTATACAAAGTTTGTTAAAAAAGATCTCTTATTTATTAACCTACCCCACACAACTCAACTCCTTTTTCAAAACCTACAAACTGACCACTTAAGTGTTCCACTCAGTCACTGTGTCTTCCTTTCCCTCTGAGGAAAATCAGTATACAGGACTTGCACAGAATAAATTTATATGTGTTTCTTCTATTCATCCAGTTTATGTTAATTTAATTCTCAGGTCTAGATTGAGGGGTAAGAAGCACTAAAAGAATAACTAAATTTCTGCCTCCTCCACAATGTTGAGATGAACATGGGGAGTAGTGTACAAAGTGAAACAAGCAAAGTACAGAGAAGCAAACACCACATGACCTCATTTATATGTTGGGATTTTAAAAAGGCAAACTCACAGAAGCAGAAAACAGTGGTTACCAGGGACTCAAGGAGAGATGGAGAGAGGCTTGCTGAATGGTACAAAGTCCCCACTGTAACATGTTTTATGCAGGACAAATACAGTCTAGAGATTTAATGCACATTTGGTGAATATAGCTAATATCACTATCATGCACACCTGAGTTCTACTGAGAGAAATCAAAAATGTTCTTACAATATAAACAAGTTGTTATCTGGCATGACCTGTCAGTTTACTGTACTAGTTTTCTCATTTTATATGTGTGTGTGTACACACACACACACACATACCTACTTTGAATATATTTTATTTGCCAATTATATCTCAATAAAACGTGAAGAAATTTCTCCTGTTTTAAAAAAAAATAAATAGTTGGGTGCAGTGGTGCATACCAGTAGTCCAAGCACCAAGCTAAGCACCGAGGAAGCAGGAGGCAAAGGTAAGAAGATCACAAGTTGATCTTCTTTGTAGGGAAACTACAAAGCAAGACCCTAAATAAACAAGCAAGCTTTTTTTCTATAATCAAGTCTTTCTCCCTTTCCAGATCCCAAAATAGGAAGCTTATTTTCTAGTCTTTCATTTGCAATGGAAGCAGACAATAGAAATAAGCATACACTGAGTAAATCTGCACACAATTCTTAATAAGACCATTACTTATTATTTATTTGCATGGCTCTAATCCTCTGCAGTTACAGATGTCACTGGAATTAGTCTTACTTGATACCTGGCCAGATACCTGGTCTGCTAACTCTGTTATAAAACAGACATTTTGTTGATTTCATTTCCATTACTTCTTGGTGTCATTATAGTAAGGCACTAACCGCATCTTTTGTATTAAGAGAAACTGCCCTTGACTGTAGATTAACAGGTTTCTTTAGTTTATCATTTGGCCATTTTTAGTAGACATACTTACTTAGCATTGAGAACATGAATATTCTTGGAATACTTACAAATTAAAAGTAACATGTATCTCTTTTTATACTCACACCTGACAATCTACATAGTGTCAAGCTGTGCCAATATTTGGATGATGAAGGCCAAGATAGCTGTAATTCTGTAAAGGGAGGCAATCAGGGTTATTTACTCCTTAAGCTACTGAGAATCAATTTACCAAGGACAAGGAAGGGACTTTTCCACCTCAAGAATTTCAATAGCTACCTTAAGCCCAAGAATTTTGTTAAGCTTTGTAAAAGAATAAAAAAAAAAATCTAAAACTTATGTTAAAAAAGAAAGCAAAATATTTACCATGTGTTAGCTGATTTTGAGTATGTTTTCTCAAAGTTACTATCTTTTGACATTTGACCTGTGAATGAATGAAATATTCAAAGACATCACAGCCAAACAAACTTAACCACTCTGATCCTATGTGATTAAGGCTCCAGTTACTCAACACTTTCTCCTTGGGAACTCCCATGAGTAAAGAGCACTGTTGTTCATTTTAGACCGAGTTCTCTCAGTGAATCTCCAGGTTCTGTTTTGCTTTTTACAGTATATCATTGCAAAGAGGTATGCAAAGATAAATAATTCATTTTCTTAAAAAAGCAGCTCCTTGTAATTAGGACCTCTACACACGGACAGAAATAGCATAAGAGACAAGAGAATGCATTCTAGGAATTGGGAGACATGCCTTAAAACAACAATGCAACTGGCAACCTTTCTAATGCCATACTACCTTTCTCTTTGGTTTTGGCGTTAAGCACAGCTACCACTAAGATACACACCCACCATCCCATAACCCTTCTCAAATGAAGTCACAGTTATTTTCACTTAACAATGTTAAACTCTACAAAACTGGTAGTCTAATCTTTTGTCTTTGCCTCAAAACAAAAACAAAAACAAACAAGCAAAAAAAAAAAAAAAAAAAAGTCAGAACAAATCTACTCAGCACATCAACTAAAGTTTTGCCTGAAAAACCTATGAACCTAAGAGAAAAGAAAAATACACCATAAAGATAGAGCATGACTGTAATCCCAGCACTCAGAAGTCCAATGTAAGGATCACAGCAAAACTGAAGCCAGCTGGGCTCCAGGGTAAGCCAAACAAAAGGCAGTAGATTTAGTAGAGAAGCTATTAATCATATTTTCTATCTTTATTAATAATCTAAATTTACTATCAATTGCATTAAATATATATAAAGTAATTATAAAATCAAGTCATTTGTAAACATTGACTTGTTTAGTTTGATGGTTTCTATTTCGCTTGTCAAGAGGTTTTTGTTTTTTATTTATTTCTGGTTTTGTTTTTGTTGATTTAATGTTCCCATCCCTAGCTAGGCTTAAACCTCTACCATCCTTCCTTTACCTCCACATCCCATTTATGCAGTGCAAGTGATAAAGATCAAAGCTGATACTCCATGGGTGTTAGGCAAGCAGAATACCAACTAAGCTACATTCCCGTAGCCCATTAGTTTATGCTGTCTATACTCTAGACAAATTTATTCTAGTTCTAAGAGTTAGTAAGAGTTGACATTTTGTTTAAGTGATATTTTCCCCTTACAATGTCATTTTCTGACAAAAAAAATTATAAAGAATTATTGTCTCCCCCCACACACACACTTTGGTTTTTTTTGAGACAGGGTTTCTCTGTGTAGCCCTGGCTGTCCTGGAACTCACTCTGTAGACCAGGTTGGCCTCGAACTCAGAAATCCGCCTGCCTCTGCCTCCTGAGTGCTAGGATTAAAGGCGTGTACCACCACTGCCCAGCAAGAATTAGTGCCTTAAGTAGTAATGCATGGATGACATACTAGGTTTTGGCAAATAAAGTCTTCTTGGGGTAAAAAAAATGTAATGTTCCATGTCTGTAATCCCAGAACATGACAGGATGAGTTCAAGGCCAGCCTGAGCTACATCTAGTAGCTTCCAGGCCAACCAGGGCTACAGAGTAAGACCCTGCCTCACAAAAGCAAACTGACAAGCAACTTAAATAAAATTAGCCTTATTACTATGCATTCTGTAGTATACATGAATAACTCTTAAACTGACATGCATGGCCTAATTCCATAGCAAAGCCCTATTGGCTCATATTCTATTTTAAAAAAAAAAAAAAAAATGTGGTATTATATAAATTCTATAGTCTGTTGGGGATTTTTTTAAGGCTCTTTAAAAATCAGTTGCAAATATGTGTTTAGTTTTAAACACTTTTGGCTGTCATTATAATGAGCTACAAGCTAAAAACAATTCAAACAGTAATCCATTCTACTTTGTGGTAGAGAAATATAAGCCAAAGAATATGAGAACCAAAGAGAATCCTGTACAGATCCTTACTCCCATCATACTCATCTGAAAAGCACAAGATCAGCATTAATTCAAAGAATAGGCCTTTGGTTTCAGATGTTTACAATCTTACTTTTGTTGCCTTTTAAGGAAAAAAACATACTGACTTTTTAAAAATCTTGTGTTTACAAAATGAAATAGTTCCAGATTTATAAGTATGCTATAAAATGTGGTGTATCTATCATTTAGTTAAACCAATATACTTTTGCTAAATGCAATTTATAAAGTAAATCAATAACAACCACTGAATGGAAAGAAATCTATTTTTCAATTAGCACTAGTAAGGTTCTATTTACTTAAGAATGTGAATAACAAAAGGCTCATCACTATCCTCAAAAAAATAAATATTTTATTAATTTTTAAATACACATCATTATCAACTTATTTGTGTAGATTTAAAGAGCACATGAGTGATCAGATACAAATCAAACACATTATCCTTTAGAAATGAAACAAAATGCCACACATCACAAAAATAATTATTCTATATTCAAACAAATTCAACATCATATTATAGACTGCAAAATGACCTTGAGACTCTGCTGTCCAACTACCAAAAAGGCCATTTCTTTACTAAATTATCTGGTTTTGACAAAGAGAATTCACTACACAATGAATAATCTACCTCTCCAGGTCTCTACCTGAAGCTTTTTAATTTTTTAGCTTATTGTTTTACCTTTTTGGGAGTACAGATTTTATAAAGCAAAAATACTCTATACAAGCAAAGGGTCAGGAACACACTTCACTTTTAATGCACTGACCAAGAGGAATAAGAAAATGCTACAACATATTCAAGTTCTAGTACACATTTTCAGAATTTTAAATAAGAAATTCAAAAACTTAAACACCTGCTTTTGTTATTCATCATTGATTTTTAAAACTAATTTCTAATATCCAATATACACACCCCCCCAAATAACTATGTATCGTTACTATGTCCACATCAATACCCCTGGTGTTTTAATTTAAAATGTACACTTCTCCTAGTCATAAAAATCTGGTTAGATGTTTTAAAAGTTCAAACAGCTACTAAGCTACACTTTGCTTTGGCACTAGCTCCCCCTCCAGACCAACTGAAAATAACTGCATTTAAAAAAAAAAAAAAAAAAAAACCACAAACAAGAAACATAAATATTATAACCCACTAGAAAATTTCAAAATTCATCACTTTTGAGGACATTGTTACTCCTTTGGAAGAAAATTGGGTTGGAATTTATTTTTTTTTTTTTTAAAGACCACATTATAGAATCAGAATGATCGTCTTGGTCTCAGTTCTATATATATTAAGTACAGCTGATTTGTAGAGAAAAAAATACCTCAAATGACTTTTAGATTTAAAAAAATTCCTTAAAGTACAATCTGTGGTTTGTCATATTTAAGTTATTTTGAATCACTCTCCTGGTAGATCACAAAACACCCTTCATATTAACTCCCTATCTGATCAGAGACATTTCTGCACGTTCCTGCAATCTATGCAAGTTTCATTCCAGCTGTTCAGCTTTTCAATTCAAACTGAATTCTCGATTTATAACAGCAAACTGAAAACCCAAACCTCCAAACCACCCTGTATGCTTACAGCCTAGTCATCTCTTGTTCCCTACATTTTTACTCGGCCTACAATATAGCCTTTCAAATGCTATATATGTGTTAAAATACTGTAGTATTTATAATTAAGACTTATTTCATAAGGACAGCAATGTACAGGAGTGTTGTATTGTCAGAGACTCCTATGTTGCCTTAAAGAAAAGAAGCACCTTACTCCTTTGCTTCAGTATATAATTTCTCCCCTAAAATACTTTAATATTTACTTTTTAATATGATATACCCTTTAAAATAAGTATGCATATAACACAACTTTAATCAAGAAAATAAATAAGCACTTAACCCCAGGAAGAACAAGACAACTAAAATAAAACCTACTTAAGAGTTTCTACGGAGCAAAGGCAAAGTTACGTCAGTGACTTGTGATAAATTTAACTCTTAAACTGATAAAAACTTGCGTTGCATCTGTTCCTTGAAACCTTTAAGTTCGGAGTGTTCCACGGGAGGATATGGCTTTCCTGAGCTCACCTTCTTGCGTTTTCTTAAAAGTAACGTGCAAAATTAGACACAAGAAGGAAAAACACTACTTTCCTTGCTTTTCTCCAAGGCCTCCACGTTTAAGGCAAAGCGCTAAAAGCTCACCAGGGTGCTAAACCCTAACCATGACAATGCCATTTAACTTAAGAAATACGTCTCTGAGGATTGCAAAGCCCACATCCAGAGAACAGGTGCTGCTACCGACAAACCACCTCAACTCCAGCAGGACAGACCTCCGCTGAACTGACATGACTCATTTAACCTTCCCAAATAAGTTGAGACACTCCACAGCCTCCAGCTTGTCATTCGCAGATCAAAGGGAGGGGATACCGAGGTACCCAGGCCAATTAACTGCCCTGCCTCAGCCACTCGCCAGAACGCATCTTTGTGCAGGTTCACTCTGATTTCCAGCCCTAGAAGCCTATACAGCAAAGCAACGCAAAGGAACCCACCTTCCCACGGTCTGACCATGGGGACCCGGCTGCGGGGACAAGGAGCCGTAGGTGCAGAGATCCGCCGAGGGACACCTCCCACCCCGCACCCATCCCACGGGTCCTGGGATGCCCGACGCCGCGGCGCCCCTCACCCAAGGGGCCAAGGCAACGCCGGGGCGTCCTGGAGCCTCCCTCCCCACTTTTCCCGGGGCCGCTGGCTGAGCAGCAGCTGCAGCAGTTGCAGCAACAGGCCTGGGATCGGCGGGAGGACGAAGGAGCACCCCGAGCCCAAGCTCCGTAGAGCCCGCGCCCGCCCCGTCCTGGAGTCCGCGGCGCGCGGGGTCCGGCTCCCTAACGCCCCCTTACCCGAGGTGGGAGCGAGGCAGTCGGCGCCGTCCCCCGTCGCCACAGCCGCTGCCTTCAGCTGCAGCTGGCCGTGCCGGGAGAGTGGGAGGGGTGCTGAGGTGGAGGATGCTACTCCCGACTGAAGGGAGAGAAAGAAACGGAAACAGGAACCGCGGCCGCCGCTTAACGGAGCCTTCGGCGCCACTGACTGAGGGAAAGCGCAAGGCGGCGCGAGCCAGGCAGCGGCTGACAGCGCGAGACCGAGCGCGAGCCGGGTCCAGGGCGCGCGACCCCGAGCAGCGCCGGCCCCATTCCGTGAGGAAAGGGAGGGACGGGTTGGCTGGGAGCCGGGAGGGGGCGGCGGGGGCCTGGAGCCCAGAGAACCCGGCCACTCGGGTCGGCCCGAGACCACGCGCGCAGGCGCCGGAGTGGCTCCGACCCGGAGCGCAGGCGGGGAAGCCTCTAGCCGGCGCGAGCGAGCGAGCGTGCGCGCGCGGAGAGGGGCACGCGCCCCTCGGCGTCCCAGCCTTCTGGGGGAGGGCGCGCATGCGCCGGCCGCGGCCTCCTCCAACGACCCTGGCATGTGCACAGGCTCCTCCCTGTCCCCTTCCTCTGTGCGGGTGGACAGCGGAGCTGCAGCATCTACGGGCCACGGCGGAACCCGAGTTCCAGCTCGACAGCGGGCTTGGGCTTTGGTCTACACAAGGCCGCCTGAGGGTCGGAAGCTGAGGGGAACAGCGCTCCCTAAGCCCTGGCGGGACGGACCCACCGCCCAGAGGCGCACCCCGCTAAGGCTCAGTAGGGCTCCGTGCTAGTTTCGGGGTACTCTCTGCTTCTCATCTGCTGAGGCACGAGCACACAATGGCACCGCGGCTCGGGGCGGTCCGGCTACCCTGCGGGCTCTGTCTCCACCTGAAGAGAAAGAACCCCGCAGAGCCCGAGTTCGAAGCCCGACCGTTCCGAGTACGGCTGCCTCAGCCCTTCGGAGGCGGAAGTTTATTGAGTACGGGAGAAGAGAGGGAGAGGTTTTTCCCTAGGATGCTCCCTACCCGCTCGCACTCGGGGATCCTGACGCCCTTGATGCTGAGCCGAGGGCCAAAAGGCTACCTCAGACCGTCCCAGAGGGCGAGCTGAGCGGGAGGACCCAGCCGCGCAGCCAGGGCACACAAAGTAATCGCGGGCCGAAGGGGTGCCGCCGGGGCCAATCAGAGCTGGAAGACCAATGAGTGGAGTGCGAACTGGCCAATCAGAGGGCCAGAAGATGAGCTTCCCCTGCCGAACTCTTCCCTTGTAGCCTGGGGACCCAGATCCCATGCCTGAGGACTCAGAGGTGGCTGAGTAGAAAAGCTGCCCTCCAGACAGTTATTTCTCTCAGCACAAAGAAATACTAGTAAATACTTTGGAAATATATCTCTGAGTAAACAGGGCCAGCCTTTTATATATTAAGAATCAAAAGACACGGAAAAGACATTAAAGAGGTGGTAGCCTGCCAAGAATGCAATCTATCTAAAAGCGTTCATAAATTCCCAATATTCTAGATCAGGAACTGTGTTTCTGAAACGAAAAGGACAGTGCTTTGAAAAAAGTTTAAAAAAAAAAAAAGGCTGTGCCTTCAGCAGCTCCACACCCCGAGAGAAGCTTTTCCAGACCTGTGACTGGGTTAATGTCTCTTCGAAATAAAGCACTCCGAAGCATCTTAGAGAAAACACAGTGACTTATTGAAGGTCACACAAAACTCTGGTGAAGTCAGAATTATAATCTAGCCAGAAAGCTTGGGTGTCCTCATTCAGCAAATCAGTAGTCATTTATTAAATGTGTAGATAACTTCCGTGAGACTCTCAGTTCTCTGTTTGTTGCAAATAAACAAAATTTAGGCTTATACTGTACTTAGATTAAGGGCTAAAGTTTCAACAGTCAAAAATCTAAATTATTTTTCCTTTTGTGTGAGCATGTGCATGCTAAGGATGTGTTTTCTCCTGGGCTACACCCACAGCCTACAACATTTTTAGTAGTCAGAGGTAGAATGTTTACTTTGAGGCTTAAACACTGCATTTAAAAAATACTTTAACAAGTATGTGTGACTTGAATGTTTTCAAGGGGAAAAGAGGAACCATTTCTAGTTAATTAACACACCCTACCATTTGCAGTATTTGAAGATCTCCACATTCAAAGCTTTATGTGTGCCTCAAACTCTCTGCTCCTTTAATCTGGCTTTAATTTTCCCCTAAGAAACATTAAAACTCTAGGAATCAAAACATCCCACCTATTTAAAAAACACACACACACTAGAGATATTTGTGAAGAACTTAGTACATCATTATAGGACAGCATAGTGTATAAGCACCAAACTGATGACTCTGAAATACAGGGAGAGGGTAATTCTTCAGCCATTCTGATCTCGGCTCAGTGTAACAGTACACTGTTCTCCAAGCTTCTTCTAGGACATGCCCAGGATGTAGTTACCATCCTAGAACTGTAAGTATCAGCTAAGCAACTGTCACGTAGGAACAAATCTTTACACACTCAGTTCTAGATCAGTAGTGGATTTCTGAAAATTTCATTTCAAACAGGAATACTAACTGGCCTCTTTCAAAACTACAGTCTTAAACAAATCAGTCTTTGTGGTTCATACCTCATCCCAGCACTAAGGAGGAAAATCTGAAGCAAAGGATTGTTTTAAGTTATAGTCTAGCCTGGACTATCTAGTGAGCTCAGTGCCATCCTTAGATACATAGCAAAGCCCTGTCTCAAATAATAATAGTGACTAATTGATTCAAAAATGAAAATGGGAAAGAAGGCTGTTTTGGGAGTGTTTGTCTAACATACTACAAGCCCTAGATTCAACCTCCAACACTATAAAGAAAAAAATGTATTATTCCATTTCTTCTATTCTCTCCAATGGGACTCTGTAACTCAAATCTTCCTCCGGCCATGTTAAGTCTCTGAGAGAGCATCCTCAAACAGTTGTAGGCATCACTCACAGAAAGCAGCCCTTGTGAGGGTGGTTTCTCTACAGTCTGCAGCCTCCCGCTCTGTGGCTGAAACTCTTCACACTCTCTTTTCTCACTCCAGCTGCTCCCCTGTGACTCGAATCCCCCATTCCTGATTTGCATTAACATAAGATAGGATGTCACCTCATCCCCCACTGCTCCCTTATGAAATGAAGTCATGAGCCTGTCTTTACTTATCCTCAAAATCACAGACAGGTTCAGCACAAGAAAATTTTTTCTAAAAAAAATTAAATTAAAAAAAAAACCCTTCACAACATTCTCCATCACCTGTTACACTAAGAACTAGAGGGCCCTAGCAGCTCGTTGGTTTCTTCTGTGGTTCAGTCTGGGTCAATTCTTAGTCATCAGCTAGAACGGCAGAGACTTGGATGTGAGATGAGAAGGAGTCAGCTCCTAGATAATGGGAGATAACAAAATGAAAGTGAAGAACATGCATGAATGCTATCATATTTCCTAAGTTGTGAACATTTATGTTGAAACTAGTTTGAAATATACTACCATTTTCTTATGCCTATAATAAAAATAATAGCAAAGGTGTAACATTGTTAAGAACAAGGCCCCATGCTAAACTCTTTTCTTCCATCCCTTCACTCTCAAAATCAAACCTTTGAGGTGTCTCCTGTGACTACAGTGGGGAATCAGTAGGGTCTCAGGAAGACATGAGGCTCTCAGGAGACTCAGCAACAGCTGCTTAGGGAGAACCTTAGAACTTTTGCATCTCTACCAATGTATACCAATATAGGTCTGGAAACATTCTTGATAACTTTTACTTTTCTCTGTTGTATAGTAGTTGCTATATGCCATTTCACCTATATAGTATTCTATTTTTCAGGAAATCAGACAAAGGATAATGCAGTTGCTACCACGGATGAGAAGATGGGACCTTGAATAATGCTTTTTATTCATTGGCTACTTCCTGTTTTCTCATCTGTAAAATAAAGAAATGGTTCTAAATAAGTTATTAATTGCTAGTTCTAAAACTATGGATTTGATAACAACATTAACAGGGACTACAAAAAAGAAATATGAAAAAATTCTCTGTTTCTTCAGATTCAGTAAGTGGCTTAAGTCACTTTTGAGCCAAGTACTCATTAAAAAGCTAGAGCTAATCATTCCCATCAGGAGAGTAAATGAAGTGACTGATTTAAAGTCTGATGAAACTAAGCCAACTTTCTCTTCTTCTGTCTTGCCTCCACAGCTAAATTCCTGTCTTCATCAAGTGTAGGCCACATATACTTCATATTATATATTCATTCACCATCCACTACAGTTTCCCCATAATTAGTGTTTCAAGGGTTAGTTTTTTGTTTGTTTGTTTGTTTGTTTGTTTTTTAGCTTGCTATCTTTTTAGATAACCACTTCAGAAGATCAGTAGAGAACTGCAAGGTTTACCCTTTCCTTTCAGACATTAAAAAAAGTTACACCTGCCCTCAGCCTCCCATTTGTAGTTGAGCCAAACTATGAGACAGGGATAGCCTCTCTACCCTTGTTCAATAGAAGTGATGCCATTTCTAGGCACATCTATTTGTTAGTATAAGTCCTTACAGTAGTTACTATCACTCAGCCTCAAAATCTATATTGGTTGGTTTTTTAATTATTATTATGTGGGGGTAGGGGGTGTACTGGGTCAGCACATGTCACAACACCACTCCTGTGAATGGAAAATCAGTTCTTTCTTTCCTTTTATCAAGTATGTCCCTGGGATCAAACTCAGATCATCAGGCTGGCTGCCTTTACCTACTGAGACATCTCACTGGCCAGGTGGTGTTTTGTTTGTTTTGTTTTGTTTCCCTTCAGCTACCTCCAGCAAATCTTACTTTGAGACAAGGTTTTGCTAAGTTGCCCATGTTAACCTTGACAAGCAGCTGGAAGGCATACACCAACCATATGCAGTGAGACTAGTATTGCTAAAGATGATGAAGTATTTGAGCCAGGTTCCCAAGCTAGGACCCCATGAAGCAACCTATCCAACTCCTTCACATAATTTGAGCAAGTGATCTACCTTTGATGTTGAAGCCACTGAGATTTGGCTGCATTTTTTACTGCAGTGTGACCTAGAAGCTATGTTATGTTGATTTTTTTCTAGAATCATAATAGTCCCAAAGTATTATAATTAATCACCATAATATCATTATACTCTTGGAGTAAACCAGCCCCATCAGACCAAAAGGAAGACTTTCAGTCCATGCTTAGGGGAGAGGATTCTCTTTCCCCTAGATTTGAGTAAGTCAGCCTATAAAGCAAAGTGCTGCAGACAGCAGAGGTACAAGATAAACTGGCCATGAAATTAACACACTAAGGAAGCAAGACAGGAAAACTCTGAAAGATACAATTAAGTTGATGATCATACCACTTGGGAAGGCTACTCTTTCTGAACTCTTAATTCTGCAAAATAATAATGCAATTTTTCCCTCTGTGACTCAATAGATAGAAACTTCCTTTTGTATGTGTTTAATTTTATCATAGTTTCAGCAAAGGATTACTAGCTCAAAGGCACTCAAAAATGTAGCATGCATTGAAAAATGTTAAAACATTAGCTTTCATTACTGCCTTCTGAAATATTATCTCAATTGATAAATGGGAGAAAGTAATTTAGTTTAATCCAGTCTTTTTAGATGAAGAGATTAATATTTAAGATTGCAAGATTTATCAAATTCATTCAGCTTCATTATAGCAGATGTGAGGTTTGAACAAAACAACTAGTAACTTTCATTTAAAAATCGGACTGAGACAGAAAAATTAGACTGAGCCAGGCAGTGGTAGCAGAAGCAGGCAGATCTCTGTGAGTTTGAGGCCAGTCTGGTCTCCAGAGTGAAGTTCTAGGACAGCCAAGACTACACAGAGAAACCCTGTCTCAAAGAAGCAAGGAGAGGCAAAAACTGGACTGTCCTGGCTAATGATGCTCCCTCTAAGAGCCAAAGACCCCCTAACAAAATTCCCAATACCAAACATAAGAAAGCCTCTTTTGAGTTGTTGGTCAGGGCTGTCAAAGATAGCCTATTGCTGTTGTCCTTGGTTGCCTGCAGGCAGAGATTCACTTCAGGAACAGGGACCAGAGGCCCATGAGCTTGAAGTGACCTGGATGCCCCCACCCTGAGAACTAGCTTTCATAGTACCAGAAGGCATAAAAGATTCCAAAGGAGGGAGGCAAGCAACAGTTCTACTCAGCTATGGTGCCTATGAACCACATCAATGACCAGCGAGGCTCAATAAGGGTACAGTAGTGGCATGTGTACTTTGGTGGTAACCAACAACTCTCGAATTGGACTTACCACCCACTCAACAGGGCCATGAAGTCGTGGTTATTGGTGGAGAATCAATAACCACTAATTCACTAAACTAGCATAATCCATAGCCATACCCTGTAAACAGCTATCCTTGTACTCACAGATAATTGTTGTCTTCACTTCTTATCAAGGAAACTTCCATTTGCAACAAATGAAGACCACTACAGAAAACCACAGCCAATGAATATGCAGAGAGCATTGTAGAACCCAATGCACACATCAAACAGTCCCATATCTAAGGCTCAAGAAACATTATGGAAGAAGGGATGGAAAGACTGTAAGAGCTAAAGGATCAGAAAGTTTGATGTGAGATTCTGTCGATTAGTAACATCAGAAACTATGTCAAATGTGAACTGAACAAGGGTGACATGAACTGAACAAGGACAGGCCAAAGGATCACAGGAAAAGCTGTCAAGGCTTTAACCCTACACAAAGAACTATAAGCAACTGAGGAAAGCTGGGAGCAAGAGAGGTGGGTTTTCCCCAGAGAGAGCCATTTGGTTAGTGCCATATTTCCCCAATGCCAAATGGTTAGTCCTGAAAACATACATGCAAAGAACATTATACAAACTCAATGGCTTATACTTAGGAATATATACATGTGCACACATACATATTTGTGCAATAACAATTAGTGTAAAAGAGGCCATGAATTTGAAGGAGAGTGGGGAATAATACTTGGGAGAGTTTGAAGGGAAAAAGGAAAGGGAGAAATGTTGCAATTATATTCTATTTAACCCCAAATCTTTTAAATGAAAAAAAAAAAAAGTTAATTAGACTAGTGTATTGCTCAGAGTGCTTCCTGACATGTACAAGTCTCCTGGTTCAATCTCCAGCATTAGGGAGGCTTGGTCAAGAAAATCACATGCTCCAGGCCAACCTCAAGTCCTTGGTGAGTCCAGCCTATATAGAGAAGAACTCAGACCCTGACACACCACACACACACACAAACACATAACACACACATACACAAGAGAGAGACAGAGACAGAGACAGATAGAGAACATAAGAAAAATTTCCAGTTTCTAACTCAAGATAACAGCCTGTATTCTGTATTGAGGCAGTATACTATCCCGGTAGTTGAAAACTTAGGCTGTGGAGACAGCATTTGGTAAACTGCTGGCCATGAAGAATTAAGGACTTGAGTTCAGATCCCCAGCACCTGTGGTTGCATGCACTTGTGATGCAAGCACTAAGGACACAGTCTGGGAGACCCCGGTACTTGGTAGCTGAAAATAGCGAGGCCAAGATCACTGAGAGAGCGAGCCTACCTCAGAAAATACAGTGGAGAGCATCTGAGGAAGACACGCAGCGCTGACTCCAGCGAAGCTGACTCCTGGCTCGCTCTCTCTCTCTCTCTCTCTCTCTCTCTCTCTCTCTCTCTCTCTCTCACATACACACGCACACGCACACACACTCAGCCTTAACACAAGTATAGTTTGAGTTGTTGAGCTGGCTTAGTGAATAAGAGAATTTGTTGTGCAAGCATGAGCACCTGAATTCAATCCCCAGGACCTGTATTTTTTAAAAGAAAGAGTCAAGTTGGCAGCACATGTCTATAACTCCAATACAGAGAACCTAGTTGGGGGTCCAGCTAGCCTAGTTGAACCATCGAACTTCAGATTCAGTGAGAGACCATCTCTCAAGGGAGAAGAGAGAAAGGAATAGAAGAGGATTCCCAACATCTTCATCTGGATCCTGCATGAATGTACATGGGTATACACACACACACACATACACACACACCATACCACTACACCCACACACACACATAAAACCCGAGCATAAATTACATATATGACCTGAATTTAATCCTAAATTCAGATTTTTCATCTGTAAAAAGAGATAACAATAATAATAGTTTGTAGAGCTATAAAATAGTCAATGACTCAATATATTAAAAAGCACAATGCCTAACACACAGTAAGAGTTACATAATGCAGCCCTGTTAAGCAATGCTTATACACAACTAATTTTGTCTATATCCTTACTAACCACTTGGACCACCAACCTGTATTTTTATATCATATATGTAGACACTTTTTAATTGTGTGTGGATTATGGCCAACACCCACCTTCCCAATGGAGAAGCTGCCTCTTTTGTATCCATATTTCCATCGTGATGGCAACAGGAATAATATCCAAGTTATGGCTGACTGTCCCTTGGCCATACATAGCTCATTGGGCAAGAAGTGGCCACCTGTTCAAATAGATCCAGTTAAGCCTTTCCTACAGCATTTTTGGACTTGGAAGAGAGGTCTCAGACCTCACTAGATAACAAATCTGAAAACCATTCTACAGCAACAGAATAAAGTCAGTGAAAAGAGGGAAACCGAGAAGACCACTAACTTGTTGGGTTTTACATTTGGATCTTCATTTCCAGGTTTTCTTGACATTTTGTGTAGGTTTGTCTCTTTTTAGCATTTCTTTGTACTTTCTAATATGTTCTCTATTTTGCCTAAGATGTTTCCACATAAGCTTATTTTACAATTATATTACCATAAAGTGAACTAGAATCAAGTCAGGAACAATTCTTAGATTACTTATGTTTATTGACAACCCTGGCGGCACTATGGAAGACTACCAGGTGGATTTTTATTGAACAGGAAACACATGTAAGGTAGCTGTAACAGAGACTTCAAATTATCTCTCTACACCCACTATCTCATGTTACAAACCTGCATTTCTACATGTTCCTATTAGAACTCAACTAAAATCTTACTTCCCCAGTCTACTACACTGCTTTTCAGGAGAGAGCCATTGCCTACAGGCAGAGCAATAGTGAGTAAAGAGGAGTGGGGTCTCTGACAACTTTGTGGAGCCTCTGTGTCAGCCCTGGAGTGCTCACCCCAATGTCATTGAATGTGAAAAGGAAATACATGTGACTTTACCTCAGCCCCTATTATCCAAGTTTTTCTGTTACACTCTACTTAGCCTAGTCTTGATCCCGTTGATACAGTGCCATTGTGATTTGATAAATTATACTAAGCTGGACCTGTTAGTCTGATACAAAAACAAAAACAAGTCAGAAAAGGTCTTGAAATAAATGCAACAGAGACCAGCACATTCTGTTACAGTAAAGGATTAAAAACCAAAACTAAGGGCATGGACTAGGCAGGATGAAATAGGTTCAAGGCCAAAGTAGACAAAATTAACACTTGAACATAGCACTTGCCCCAGCAAGAGTGAACTTCTCTGATGTCACCAAAGTTGCAGTGTTTGTTCAGCTTAACCTCTTGGCATTCTCCAGCAAGAGGCAGTCAAGTCAGTTGGAGAAGGTTGGCGGGAGAGGAAAGCGGATCAGGACAAGTATAATGACATATACATATGAAAATGCCATAATGAAACCCAGCACTTTATGTGTAACAAAGTTTTCATTTTTCAAAATTTTTAAGAAAGGAAACTAAGCAATTTTGATTTGAAAACAAAAATCCTTTAGCTCCATCTAAGGAAATATTAGATTCTAAGGAAAAAGACTTAACCCTAACCAAACTGATAGAAGACTAAACAGCTAGAAGCGCCCCCCCCCAAAGACAAAGACACTATCTGCTTGTCTTGGTCAATACTACATAGTGTATTTATTGAATGAGTTCATTCTCACTGCAGTAGCGCTTCCTGTAGGAACAAGAATATAACCTCTGGTTAGTCAAGATCTTGTATGGTTTCCGTGGAAACAAGCCCATATAAAGTCATAATTCAGAATGTAGATTCTAGTTATATTTGGATCTTGGCTTCATCATTTAATAGCTGTAATACTTTGGAAGCTTTTTTAAAGCTCTGTTTTGTGTTTCCATATCTGTAAAATGGGAATAATTATACTATTTACCTCTCAGAGATTTTGTGACTATTAAAGTTACTAATTCAAGGCGCTTATGCACAGAAGCACACAATAAATGTTGGCTCTGCAAAACACTAAGCCAAGGCAAGCCTTTGTGGATATTGTTGCTTTCTGATGATTTAAATTCCAAAGTCAAGATATCATGAAAACGACTCTACCAGGGTTGAAAGAAGTAAGTGATTGACAAGCTTTCCTAGAACAAAGGCTGAATGTCATTTCAGTTCTGGGGTAATGTTAAAACACAATTGTTGATATTTAAAATGAGGAATAAAGGTTCCCAAAACAATAGCCTGTAAAATGGTGGCAAGATTTACAGGCAAACTTGTAAATCCATACAGATAGAGGTCAAGTGGGACTTTTATTTATTTCAAAGCTGATCACTTAGTTTAAAGCCCACTCCTCTGGTGGGGGCATAGCTCAGTGGTAGAATACATGTGTAGCATACACAAGGCCCTAGCTCTAGTTCAACTCCTTGAACAAAAAATAATATTTAAAAAAAAAGATACATTTCTTATTTTGTGTCTTATACTTCATGTTAATTGGCTAAGAGGAGCATGCAATTTACTTGATCTCTTTAAAATGCAAGGAATTAAGAAATACTCATTTGATTTCAAAGGGGTAGGGGTGTAAGACTCTTAAGAATACAATAATGAAAACATCACCTGCTTGAGGCTGAAACACAATCAGACACTATGGCAATCCAAGACTTGCCTCCAATATGTCTGGTTCTCTTGTGTCCTGCATTATTTCTGTTTTTCTTCTCCTTTCCATACCAATTCACTTCTTTTTGCTTGCCATGCTGCTTTATTTCAAAGTGCCGTGTTTTATTTTATTTAGACCAGATTTCACTATGTAGCCCAGGACAACCTGAGACTCATGATCCTCCTACCTCAGCTCCCCAAGTGCTACATTTACAGATGTGTTCTGAGACATAGGACTCATTCTTTCTTCACTATGTATAAATGTGTGTGCTTGGCTGACTCGTGTGCATGTGCATGTGCCTGTGTGTGTGTGTGTGAAAACTGTTGGTATCTTCCTCAATCGCTCTTTGCACCCTTTGAGACAGGGTTGCACTGAACCTGAAGCTCACCAAATCAGCTAGACTGCCTGACCAATGAGTCTGCAGGATCCCCGTCTCTCTGTCTCTCAGAAGTGGAACTACAGCCATGAACCACCGTGCTCAAGTTTTTATGTGGGTGCTGGGATCTGAACTCACATATTCAGACTTGCACTGCACGCTCTCTACCCATAGAGACAATGCCTCTGCCCTCTCATCTGCATTCTTTATTCTGCCTTTTAGAATCTTTTTGCTCATGATTTCAGATTCTTTGTAATTTCATCTTCCTCTTAGAAACAGAGACATGTTAATTTAAAATTTGAGGTAGTTCCTTGGTTCAAACACTCTTTAGAAGGAAACCTTGACCTTATACATTTCTTTCTATCAAGCCACATTATGGGTCTACCTGCCTCTGTTTAAACTATTTCAAGGCACTGGCAGCTACCCTTTCAGCAGCAGCTACAGTAATGGACGTAGTGAACCTTCTACCAAAAATGAAAGTATCATAGCACAAACTCATGATCAGGTAATTTCACCATCGAATCCCAAGGGTCTAGAATAGTGTTGACCTATGGGAGATACTTATTGACCAGCTTTTGAATGAATACATGAATGAATGAATGAATGAATGAACAAACTAAGTAGATTTCATTGCAACTGAAAATGTGTAAATAAAGAAAAGAAATCTTTACATTTTAGATCCTGAAATGGTTTCCAAAGAAGTCTTAAAAGCTGATGGTGATTATTTTTAAGATATCATAGAAAACCTTCTATATACTTATGTTCACATTCCTAAACAAAAGAAGAAATCCAATTAATTATGCCTTTTATAGAATATTCTTCATTTTAAGAATAAGGACCTAATAAAGTATTCTGTGCAGTCTTTCATTCTTAATATTCCATATGCCTCTGGGAGGGAGGCACTTGATTACATTTTCTCCACAACTTGCAATGAATGTATTTGCCAGCTCTGTTAAGTAGACATGGTTGTATTGACCTTTCTTCATAAAAAAAGAAAGGATGATCTAACAACTAAATATAATATTTATAACATCAATTTTCCTGAAGAGCTTGGGACATATGAATACTTAGAAGATGACTCTAGAGTGTTTATTTAGAGTGTGTTGTTATGATTCCTCATGACCTTATATCCTACTTAAAGTGTTCTTGTCTTTATATCAAGCTACTAATCTGGCAAAATTCTCATCAGCCAGCTGGTCTGAGTTTATACAATGCTATTTTGAATATTCAAAGAACGTCTTTGTTTCCTGTGAGCTTTTAATGGTTAATATTGTCAAGTTGACAGAATCTGGAATCACAAGGAAGGCCAACTTCTGGGTGCTTCTTTGAGAGAGTTTCTAGATTGAGTTAGTTGAGAAGGGAAGGCATACCCTACATATGGGCCGCACCATCCATGGGCTGGGGTCCTGGGCTGAACAAGAGGAGAAAGTAGGCTAAGTATCCATCACTCTCTTCCTTCCTCAATATGACCTAATGCTTTGATTTCCCCTCCACAAGGATTGTACCCTCAAACTGTGCCTTCCTTCAGTTGCTGATGGTAGCTATCTTGTCATTGCAGTAAGGAAAGTAAGTAATACAGAGCTGGCCAATACCAGACTGGCTAACAAAACCATCACAGACAGGTTTGTACCCAAGTGATTCTGGTTTTGTGGTGAGGTAGACTCTGATTTTCCTTCAGTGTTTCCCAACCACCACTAACTACTTTGCTCAGCAAAAGACCTAGGGTAGACACACATTATAGTCATCACATTGATGATAGTTGGATAATCTGTATAGGTGAACGGTACCTTGGACATCTGCATACCTTTAAGTGGCTCTGCACTGACTCAGCATGGGCAATTCAATGAGTGGAGGTCTCTCCTATTATGATACGTAATTTTCTAAACTATTATAAATAGGTATTGACTAAATCTCTACAGAACTTCATATGACAGAATGGATACTAAGCATTCCTTATGGTCAAAATGAATGTTGAATTGAGTATAGTACTTCCTCTAAGTTTTCTGTATTCTTCTCCAACTGCTAGAATCACCTTCTAGTACAGTGGTTCTCAACCTGTGGGTTGTGTCCCCCTTGGGAGTCAAATGACCCTTTTTCATGGGTCACATATTAGATATCCTGCATACTGAACATTTACATTAAAATTCATAATAGTAGCAAAATTACAATTACAAAGTAACAACAAAATAATTTTTTGATTGGAGGTCACCACAATGTGAAGAACTGCATTTAAGGACTGAAGCATTAGGAAGGTTGAGAAACACTGTTCTAGTACTTTCTTGCCATAGGGCAGTATAAGTTACTATGCTCCATAATTCCTCAGATTCCTTGGTAGTCAAGTTAAAACTAAGATCTGCCCAAAGAGATGAGGCAGAAGTGAAATGAGTTATTTTCTAGCCTAGTCAGCAGTCAACTGTAAAAACCTCAAACTCTGCCTTTCTGTGATTTGATGACATTGTCAGTGACATATTCTAGATGGTCCTGCTAAAACAAAAAGGTGGCCTGGACCCCAAAGCATACGCTAAAAGGAGAGTCACTCTATTTGCATTGAGTGTGACAATGGCAAGAAATAAATGTTTATTGCACTAAGTCACTTGTGTTAATTAAATACCTACTTAGATAGGACAAAGAATTAATGGGGAGCAAAATTCCAGCCTCTGGAATAATCAAATAAACCATGTGCCCTGATCTGGTTGCTTTCAGAGCGTGCGTTTTCTTATTTAAACACATCCATTTGGGGCAGCTCTCCGCAGCCCCTCGAATTTGATCACCCTGTCTCTACTTTTTTCCCTTCTCCTTTGTAATCTCTTAAGGGCCACCAGGTTAGTGTTGGCGATGCATAGCTCTGATAGGAAATGTCTTCATGGCTTCAAGTATACACAAAAGCCTTCCAAATCCTCCAAGACTCACTTAGTGAATCCACTTATACAGTACAATCACTGTCTTTGTCCCCTCACGCCTGTGTTCTTCATTACATTCAGATCTAGTTTGTGGAAACTATGCTTTTGCTTATTCTGTAATTTCCACGGCTCAGACTGTCCTCAAGCCCTCCAGTCTCCTGTGACCAATCCTCCCTTTTATATCTCAGTTAAAAAGCTAAATCCCCACCCTCTAGAAGAATGTTTCTGCATGTTTATAAAGGGGGAATCGCCTGCCTTGTTCACTTTAGCAGACACCTCCATTCTGGCTCTGCAGTACAGAAAGAAGTCAGTGGTGTTCTCATCCATCACTGGATCCTGCTTGTAGGAAGCAAATGACAAGAGAAGACAACCATGTATTATGAGACTACTACTCTGTGTGGCACTTAGGATTGCCAGGTAAAATACGCCCTGTTAAAGCTGACTGTCAAATAAACAGTGAGATGTTTTTCTGTTTATTTCATTGGTCGATTTTTGTTTGTTGGTTTAGTATGTCCCAAATATTTCCTGGAATTTACCTAATCTAAAAAAGTATTTGGGGAAATCAACTATAACTAGGTATCCTGCACTTTTGTTTGCTAAGTCTAAACACTCCAGAAAGTGTCCTCCCCTTCATTCTACCCACGGCTCCAACGGGGCAGAGGGGAGAACCCGCTCATGATCTGCCCCACACACAGCCATTTGAAATGGCACTCCCTTCTTCACAGTGATGTCTCCCTTCTTGTTTTCATGTGTCATGGAGTTTTCTACACGATAAACCTCTCAGATGACAAAATGAGCCTCTTGAAGTCAGGAATCTTATTCCTCGTATCTTTTCGCTGGCTGACTGCATCTCGGAGGCATCTTTCATGTACTGACTACCCATTTGCTACACTGACATTTCAGGAATTCAAAATCAGCAACAGAGCCAGAAATTTTAAGGCAGATAAAAGCTTCAGAAGCGAATGCCTTGGGCATGCATAATAGCGAATCCTAGCACTTTTTCTGACTTGCATAATGAGCCACGGCTTTATTATTTTGGCCTCGCATGTTTCCAAATCTCTCTCTCTCTTGTCTTCCAGGGAACACTCGGCTCGGTCTCCCCAAGGTACGTCAGACATTCATAGGAACATGAGCGATGCCGAAAAGTCATTCTCCTAAGGGTGACTGCTGGAGGAACAACTTGCTCCTGAAACAAGGAGCTGAGAACGCAAAGAGGCTGAGGCAGTTTGGATTTGGAGGAAGACGTAGAAAAAGAGAGAGGTCTACATATTTGCAGGGCATTCAGCTACATATTAGTTTGCACACACACGTGACAGGAAACTACCTGAGACTCAGAAGAAAGCCACCTGAGAGGCATAATCCCTGGTACTATCACAACAATGGAAATGGTTTTCATTCTCAACAGCCTGCATGGCATAAGTTCATGATACAGTAAAACTTTGGGTCCCATACTCAGAAAACTATTGCTCCACGAGACCAAATTAGTCCTATACTAATCGTTCTGCTTCTATCAGAGTTCAAGTGCAAGCCTTAAAATGATTCAACTCTTTGCCAGTGACTCTCTTGTATCCTAGAACATGACTCAAAAACATTTAATGGAGGCCAGGGCAGATGACTCATGGGTAAGAGGGCCTGCCACCAAGTTTGACAGCCTGAGTTCCATTCCCCAGATCCATGTGGTGGAAAAAGAGGACAGTTTCCTGAGGGTTGTCCTCTGACCTCCATGCATATGTGCTATGACATGCACACACCTAACCACACAATAAATAATAGAACAATAATAATAATTAAAGGAATTTTTAAAAGGCAAACAAATTTTAAAAAAAATTCCAAAAAAAAAAAAAAAAGTAAATGAGAACTCGGCTTCCAAAAATATGAAATGTACCTTACCTAAAGTGTAATTTAAAAATTTACCTGGTATATGAAAAGCAGGAAAATATATAATGAAGGAGGAAACACAGTAAACAGATGCAAATAAAGCCTCAGACAATGAAACACTACACAAAGATATTAGCTCGGTAATTATAACTCTGCTCAATATATGTAAGAATGAAAGAGAAGCATGAAGGTAGGTGAGCAGAGAAAATATGTATGTTTTTAAAGGCTCGTGTTGAACTTTAGATGATTAAACACAAACTTTAATATGAAAACTCAAAACTGCTATGGGGATTATAATTTTCCCATTTTTCTGTCATTACGAACACCATGAGTATACAAAATGATATTTTTCATTGGGTTTAAAAATAGTCCTTTTAATATAAAACTCCCAAAGCCACATAAAGTCTGTGCATCTGAACCAGCAATATAGAACAGTGTTTGTGTGGTAAAAATATGTGAGCTACAATTGCTATTGGCATTTATAAAAGATAGGAGCAGCACACTGGCTTTTCTGTATGCAAAGCATATTAAGCCAAGCATAACTTCCATTTGAAGACGAGTTTAAGTCCAATGGAGAATGAAACATTGAGTTCTTTGACTTCATTTTTAAGCTGAGTGCATGCATAAATTAAAGAAAGACTTTTTATAGGCACCACTCAGATTATGGAATAAAACTAACAAGTTTTAAATCATTACCAGGGTTGTGGGCTGCACTTAGGAGTCTAGCCTAAGAAAAGAGGGCGAAGAGGGGGTGATGGAGCAAGAAGCAGAAGCAAGAGAAAAGAGAAGCTTATAAGAACTAGTTTCCTTTTTACCAAGAGGACTACAGTTTATAAGAATCTGTGCATTTCCTTGGCTGGGGCTGAGAAGTGATAACATGAGAACCCAATTAAATTCATCCAGAAGTTGACAAGAGCCTGTTACCTGCAAGATGCCGTACCAAATGAAGCGCTATCCCTTTCCTGCAAAGCTAAATCTATAATGTTGGAGATGGATACTGATACATAAATAATTGTATCATAAGTCAGTCCAGCAGCTGCAATAATGAAGACATCACCTCGCTAAAAGAGGAAGAAAGAGTGCAGTAATAACTGGATCCTGGGGTAGGAAACAGAACAGGGGACATTTGAATGGTGCCCTAAATGAATAAAGGGATTTTACGATACATGAAAGAAGATAATGTGGTTATTATCAACTTAAGTTCTTCCTCCCTCTCTCAGCCACTCTTTCTTTACCTGTCTCTGTCTTATTTAGTAGCCAATAGACTGCCCTGTGGACTGTCCTTGCTGGGTGGCTGACCAAATAAAAATACTGTCTGGAAATCAGAGGACACCAAGAGAAAGAAGTTGGAGGCTCTTTACTGATGCTTCTCTAATGCTTCCATCAGTGACTGCAACCAAATCTGAGCGACTTCTACTTATGGTCCCTTTTCCCATGGCTCCAGCTCTCAGCAAGCTATGAAGCCAGAACTCTATCCCCTTGGCACTCCGGGTGGGGGAAAGTAAGTGCTTTCCACTGTATTGATCTCTGGGTGCATTCACCACACTCGAGGTTTCCCTTCACCCTGGCCATATCTCTGTAAATAGATCTTTCATTTAAACCATATGAGTTGAAGCCCATCTTGGACAGAGACTAGTACAAGCAAGAATAGAAAGGAACACAACATTAGGGAACCACATGAACAGAGACATGAGTTGGGGGCAGGGGAGACATAACAGAAACAGGAGTCTGGGGTATTGAAACATGGTTCCAAAGAACTAGAGGCAAACTGTGGGGACCTCAGAAAAGAATTTGGACAGTATTCTCATGTGAGAGAAATCCATCGGGAGATATTGAGTGGTTATCATGGACTCTGTGTTTCAGAAATGTCTCTGGGGAAAAAGGGAAGGGGAATGAAGAGAAGGAGATATGAGGCAGGGTGGCCAGAAATGAAGGTGTTTTAATCAGGTCTCTAAAATGAGAATAATGGATAATTACTTACAAGCAATAAAATTATAGACAGTCTCTTGTCAGGTATCCCAAGCTGGCCTTGAACTCAGTCCTCCTGCCTCAGCTTCCTGATTTCTGAGATTACAGGCATCCACCACAATATCGCATGGCGATTTTTAAGGATGGTTTCCAGGTATTCAGCATGACTGTGTGGAAAAAGAGAGGTCCAATAAAACACACAGGGAAGTCTTCGAATTCAGAACATGATGAGTTTGGTTTAGACCACATAGAAGTGTCACCAGCTCAGCTCAGATGCTCCTACAAAGGTGGATGTGTGGTCATGTGTATTAGGAATGAGGCTTTAAAAATGAAAATAAAGGTAGAGGCAGCTGAACCTTGTAAAGCAGTTCATCTGTATTCCCACCCATATCAGAAGCTGAGGAAGGAGCACAAGTTTAAGGCCTGCTTGGCCTATAGTCTGGGTAACTTAGCAAGAACTTGCTTCAAATAAAAGAAAAAGAAAATGGAGGGTTGGGATCTGGGGTGCAGAAGATACAGTTTGATGAGATAGTGCCTGCTTGGCATGCAAAGGTTCAATCCCCAGTGACAATCAGTCAATAAATAAGAAAAGTAAACACCCCGAGTTGTGAGTCCTAACAGTACTTTAGAATCACCTGAGAAGTGAAAAAAAAAAAAAATGCCAAAGCCCAACCCCAGATCAATTAAATCCGATTTCTCTGTGAAGCTTGAAATCGGATTTAATTGGTACACATCTAATCAGATTTAGTGGGATATAATCTGGGTTTGGATTTTTAAAGAGCTCCCTGGGTGATTCTTAGACACATCCAGAGTGAACACTAATCTAGAACAAAGCAGAAAGAGCTAAGAATGGATGCTGAGGACAGCAGTGTGTGTGATGAGCGGGGAAGAGGACGAGGAATACGGGTGATAGGGTGGCAGGTAAAACCAAGTCCATGGGGAGAATTTTGTCCAGGGAGTGTCTTGCAATTCACATACCACAGGAATGCAGGGAGGCCACTGGAACTGATAAACCAGCTGCAGAACCAGGCTGTGATGAAGTGCCTCCCAGACAAGGAAGAGGAGGGAGGGAATGTAGACTCTTCTTAGGAGAGGGAAAAAAAACCCAGTAACTTAGGGAGACTAAAAGGTTAAAGGAATGGATTTCATGACTTTGAGCTTAAGGTGTCAGTTGACTATAGAAGGACAGCACGAAAATGACACAGGAGAAGGATATCTGAAAAGTGGGGCACCCACGTGTGGGTGAAGTCAAACTTGCCAGGGGAGGGCTACACATGCAGCTCAGGCTGTAAAGTGCTTTCCCCGTAAGCATGAGGACCCACATAAAAGCTAAGTGGGCATGGCAGTCACAGTAATTCCAGGACTCTGGAGACAAAGACAGGGGATCCCAAAGGCAAACTGGCTCGTCAAAACGGCAAGCTCTCGGTTCAGAGTGAGACCCTGCCATACTGTATAAGGTAGAAAACCATCCAAGAGGAACCCAGCATTAACCTCGTCTCCATGTGTACCTGCAGATCATGTGAGTACCTGCAAATCCGCATATACACAGGCACATGCGTCCCTCCCTCACACACTTACATACTAGAAAATATTAGTCAGTGGAGTGGTCATTCTTAGGAAGGGACATAAGACAGGCTTTAAGTTGAGAAGCTTAAGAATTTTGAGTCATTCTCATAAAGAGATGGAAGTTATTATTGACAGTTGAACAAAAAAGGTAGATGGGGGGGGGGGGGGGAAATGGACCAAGAACATTTTTCTAGGGCTTTCCGTGTATCAGACAAAGTCTGATGTTAAAGTCATCCCGAGTTGTTACTATTAAGTTTGATCTTCAGGAACAAATGTTGTCAAATGAGATAAGAGTAAAAGACTTAGGCCTATTCTGCCCGACTTCAGCCATCTAGTCACCTGGCTTCTTGGGTACCATTACTAATTAATTGCCCTTTAAAGCTTGGCCTGTAATTTGTTTTAAGTTAACTGCTCATTTCTTGCTGAGTGGGGAGAGATTTCTATTATGATAATATTGCCTTAGTTTAGTTTAAGGGGAAGAGCTGCCTATCATTTAAGAAAAAGAAAAGGCCCATTGTTGAGAATGCTTCATTAGTGAAGGCAACGGAGATGGGCTTCAAAAAGATAGTGTTTAATGGTCCAAGCTAATGGCAATCAATAAATATTTACGGCATAGAGTTAGCCTGCATAATTTTAAATTCCCCTCTTAAATGTGAAAAATGTAACTTTAAATTGCAAGTCTATTAGAACAATACCACTCTAGGGTGTCTAGGACATGCTATGGGCTTGGTGGATGTCAGCTGAGGGTCCAGCCATACCATTTTGCCTTCTCACTGTTGTCCGTGCCATGTGGTGAAAGCAAGCAGGCCAGTGAGCTAGATGCTTCTAGTTTTTCAGATGGCTCATGGGACCCTTTCTATGAAAAGCTTGTGAAATTGAAAGGCCTTTACTCTGGGAAACCTTTCCTGAAATTCCTGAAATTGGAATCAGTAAACTGAGAAGTAACTGCCTTGGGTTTCCTTCACTGATGTCCAAGTAAATCAAGTTGTGGAGGGGGTAGGCAAGAAAAGGCAGGAAACCTGACCAGCCTGCTTTAAATGAGCCCTGGGGGACCCCGGAGTAATGAGTCCTCAAATTGACTGAAATCCTGTCAGAATGGAGGTGGGGATGAACTTATAGAAAACTGGTAAAAGAATTGAATAAAATCAGGACAGCCCTACATGGCTGTCCACAACATAAATCATTCCAAAGCCTTCAAGGACCCCTGTTAGAGATCTCTGAGCCCTGCCTCTAAGTGACCACATTATTCTGTCTCCATCTCATTGATTCTTTATGTTTGGCCAGCTACTGGGGTTTGACTGTGTCCTCTGAAAAAGTCTCGAAGAAACTTAATCTCCATTGTGATCACATGAAGAGGTAGCAAGATACCTCTAGGGGAAGTGACCAAGTCACGAAAGCTCTGAACCCTGTTTATTAGTGCCTTATAAACAGACTGAAGAGAAACACCTGGAGGTCCCCTTTTAGCCTTGCCCCGACTTCCATTGAAGTGAGGTTGTCAGGTTCTGTCATAGGAGGATGTGTAAGAAGGACCTCGCCAACTAGCACCTTGATCTTGGACTTCCCAGCTTCCAGAACTATGAGAAATAAATGTTGCTTGTTGACATCGTACCAAGCCTCTGGTGTTTTGTTAGAATAACACAATGAGGCTAAAATACTTCCAGAAAGCAAATTTGAGCCATCAGACTTGAGGCCAGAACACTTGAGCAGTTTTCATACAAGGTGGAGCCTGGATTCTGCTGTGTGTCACCATTACAGCCTCAGCTCCCAGCAACGCCTGGCCCATAGTTTAGTTGGTGCTTGCCAGATGTTTATTGTTTCACCTTGGTCTATGTGGAGCTGCTTTGTTGTGTGCGTCCATGTTTATTTTTATTTAAACCCATTTATATATATATATATAAATTAGGAGGGTTTGAAGTCTTACCACATTTCTTCACAGCTCTTGGTATGAAATGGCCAAAGGATCATTCTGATGCTCTAAGAAAGTCTTATTAGACCTACAGGCTTTTCTCTAACCTGACAGTAAACTTGTGCTGTCAGTGGTCCTAGAAATACCTTAACATTAGTGCACTGAGGGAGTGTCGTTCTAAAGCCCCACGATTCCCATCTTCTCCTTTCCAACAAACAACTTTCAAGTGAAATCGTTATTGTATGGGACCTTCAGGTGTGATGCCACCTGACACTTTTAATGTCTCTTTGGGGTCACCTCCATGTATAGTCCATGTCTTTCTCTCTGACACCCTGAGCAGGTGAATGAAGGCAAACATTTCATTTCTTCTCCTTCCCGAAAGGTTGGCATGATGGCAAACTCAGTAAGTGAGCCCGCACCGGTGACTCTGTTGAAGATGTATGCTTCTTAACTGTTCCTGACTGGCTGCTGCTCCTGGAAAAGGGGATTGCAGAAGACTGGCTTGAAACAAGCATGTGCCAACCACATCCTCAGTGGCACCACTCTGCTATCTTCCTTCCCTTTTTCATATTGGTACTGGAACCCAGGACGCCTGGGCACTGGACAAGTACTCTTCCACAAAGCCCAGTGTTGCTCTCTTTCTTAATCTGTGGCCAGAGCAGCTCAACAGGGTGACCCCCACAAGGTGACAAGAACTGTACATTTCATTTTATATAGGATCTTTCATTGAGCTAGCTCCATTACAAAATGCTTTGCCAACTTAAGAGTTGTAGAATTACAGAGCAGCCCTGCTGAATTAAATAACAAGTAACAGCCGACACTATTAATTAGCTAAATTTATGGTCTAGGAGAACTGTCACAACCAAGGCAGCTCCCCGCCCCTCATCGTCTTCTCCTCCTGCCTCCTCCTTCGGTAACAGCAACCAAGTGAAGCGCTGGGCCTGGTGGGTTAGTCATCATCAAGTCACTAGAGTTTTTACTCTGCTGCTTTACCATGGTACTATGTCAAGGGTTTCCAGTCATTAAAAGTCATGTGACCCCATTACCATTCAGTTTCTCAGCTACTTCTCAGAATGTCAGGCACCTAAAGGGAGGGGCAGATTCCAACAGAGGCAAATCTACTCGGAAAGACTCCTGCTTTTTTTTCTTTTTTCTTTTTTCTTTTCTCTTTTCAAAGCCAGCATTGAAAATCACCAGTCCAAGTGGCACTCTTGTAAAGAAAGTTCACCTTCTCACTTAAACTCACAGATTAGAAATCAGACACATTGATAAGGTCCTACAGAGTCACGTGACAGAAACTGAGAATGACTTTGTTTTTCAAGTACTTGTTGCATGGTGCCCTTATGGGGACAATCTGATCTCACTGTAACTGGAAAGGATTCAAGAATATTATTACATAAACCTGATTTCAAAACCCAAGCAGACAGAGGCTGATGGAAGAAGATGGGATGTTTGGGGATAGCCTGGGCAGCACAGCAAGAGCACCGCCTTTAAAAAAAAAAAAAACTTGTAAAACTGAGTATGAGGTACCTGCCTGTAGTCTCAGCATGTTGGGAGTGGAGAAAGAGGGATCAGTTCAATGTCATCCATAGTTACAGAGGAGTTAGAGCCAGCCTGGGCTATATAAGATCCTGTTATCATCTCCCCACCCAAAACACACACACAATACAAACATTGTGAAAAATAGTTAAAAAAAAAAAAAGCTCATGCACTTTTATTTAGGTACAATGGGGGTACAATGGTTCACCACTTTTGTACGTCCAACTACTCAGGAGGCTGAGACAGAAAGATCACTTGAGCCAATGAGTCTAAGGCTAACCTGGGCTACATGGTGAGACTCTGTAAATGCACTCCACATAGTTCAGAATTCACAGGGAATGCTCACTTTATCATTTTGTTTTGTTTTTATGAAATTTAATGCTTATTGGTGATTAAAGTTTGAGTCGTTAAACTAAAAACAAGTTACATTACATGCTTCTTGTTTCTTCAAAAATATTTTAAATTTAAATATAATTAAATCACTTGTTAGTCACCTGTTTCTCTACTTACAGAGCTTTAGGCCCTAAGAGCAGGTATACGGGCTTCAAAAATAGATAAATAAATAAACAAATAAATAACCTGGTCACTAAATTCTTTGGGGATACCTGAGCTGTTCTTTACTCAGATATGCTCATGGGAGCCAGAGAGAGTTTGGACCTAAAGATTTTTTATGCTGTCCGCTGCAGCCTGCAGAGTGATTGTCAGAACATCGTCCGTGCTCTGGTAAAACTGTCAATTTACCCAAATGAAATGTATGTCAAGAACACTTATGCTGGGGAGGGGCCCTGAACAGGAAGCAACAATAACATTTTGTGTGCCGTTTATTATTACATAAAAGTGATTAATTGACAATCTATCGTTAGGTTAGGATATCTAAACAGGTAAAATGGACATCTGTCTGACTCTTCAGGCTACCATAGAGTGACAGACATAGATTCCCATCCTTCTCTTCCACACATGAAAGTTTTTATAGGAACTCATTTCACTCTACTTCCTCTCTATCTAGAGGACAGACAGGCTCAGTCTTGAGTCCCACCAAGTTTGGAGGTGGTTGTTTGTTGTTTTATTTGTCAAGGGAAAAGATGTCTTGGTTTTCCTAAAGCTCACCCGATTTGAAAGAATATCAGTGGGGCTGGGCCGTATAGTGTAGAGCTCTTGCTTAGCACAAGGCCCTGGGTCTCATCCTCCTCAACACACACATACACATGCGCAGCCAACCCATGTCAGCTGCACCTGCGCAGTCAACCCACTTCACCGGCAGACCTAACCAAGAAAGGACTCTCATTTTGGCCACTATCCCGTTTCTGTGACTTTGTTCAGCTTCTACTCATATCAAATTCATGCCTGGTAGGTACTTCTCTCCACCAAAATACATCTTTCTGGTCCCACTGCTCTGGAATATCTGCTAGAAAAGCTGACTGATTATGGAAAAATATGTTCGGAAAATAGAACTGGAAATTGCTGTCTGCAGAAACCGCTTTGGTCTTACCATAAACCTTTCAGAATGAATACAGACCCATGAGGTTTTGTCTGTTTGTATGTGTATGGCTTTTGTTTTGTTGAGATGGGGATCTCAGTACTTGCTCCTGCTGCTCTCAAACTCCAGTGTTCAATTGATTTTCCCACTTCAACTGCCTATGTAACTGGGACCACAGGGAGTCTGTTACCACCAGCTGGACTTTTTAAATTCTTAATTCAAAGAGGGTCTATGACTCTCTGTAGGAGGCAGTGTCTGACAAACGTGAATTTCTGTACCCATGACACCACTTGCTTGCTAAGTGTATTTCATCAGCTGAAAAACCAAGGCCATGTTCAGTGAGAGCTAATACAACTCCTGTCCGATGCTTGCTCCTTATTTCTGTTCCTAGCCTGCAGTGATTATCAGCTGGGTGTTAGTACCTATTGCCTTTGTTATTTGTCAGATGTAGCAACTCCTTCCCTTAAGACAGAATGGCTTAGCCAAAAAAAAAAAAAAAAGTTTTCTTTGTTTTCTTTTTTTCTCTTTTTTTCAAAAAATTATTTTATTTATTTAAATTCCAGTCATTCCCCCCCATACACACCCACTCAGTTCCTCCTCCCACAGTTCCTCATTCCATTCCTTCTCCCCCTTGCCTCGGAGTGGTTGCTCCCTTCCCACCAGGCCTCCCCCGTACCTGGGGGCCTCACATCTCTCCAGGATTACGCCCATCTTCTCCCACCAAGGTTAGACCAGTCAGACTTCTGCTATGTATGTGCCAGGGGCCTTTTTTTTTTCTTTTTTTAAAATAATCATCAGACTATCTGTGAACTTTCCTGAGGTTACCTCAGAGGGTATGTCTGAGGACCTGGGCAAAGACCAAGGTTTTCTGGACTTGAGACTGTTCACCCTCTGCTTAATAAATGGCTCTAGGTATCCATGACCGACTTAAGAACTTTTGTCAAAACAATTGTGAAGAGCAAACAGTATTTACTGTGAGGCAATAAAAAGAGAAAACCCTTCTCTTATCTAAATTCATTCCTATCATCCTGGCAAAGACTGGATATGAAGTAAACACTGGTCAAGATTCCAAAGCCTGCTAGCTAGCTAGCTAGCTAGCCTATGTATTGATGGTCTGAGCCACAGAGAGACCTGTCTCAAACAAAAAAGGTGAAAGTGCCTGAGATGTAAACCAAAATTTTATACACCCTCAAGTGCCCCCCACACCTGCATGCAAGTGCAGCCATGAAGTGCACTATGTAAACCAGCATGGATCCACCCTCCAGCACTAGGTAAACCAGGCATGATGGCTGGTGCAAGCCTGTAATCCCAGCACTTGGGAAGTCCATTGTTGGACTATATAGGCAGAAACTAGTGCCTAGGATTTATGAGAGCCTGCCTCAAAAATAAAAGCAAACAAAGAACAACTAAATGAGAGCTAGAGACAGCTAAGTTAAGAGCATAAACTGCTCTTTCCGGAGGGCCCGAACTGGGTTCGAAGTGCCACACATCTGGTGGCTCACAATTGCCTGTAACCTCAGCTCCAAGAGATCAATGTCCTCTTCTGGACTCTGTAAATACCTGAACACACATGACATACATGCATACAAATTATAAGCACAACTGAATTTTTAAAGTGTTTTTTAAAAACCCAAATAAACAAATAAATAGACGTTTGATGAGGAATGGGAAGTTTCCAGTTTCAGAATGACTCCACACTGAATAAGTTTTTTGTTTGTTTTAGATGGTGTCACTATGCAGCCCAGTTCAATTCCAACTCATGATCCTCCTGCCTCGGCTCTCCAGAGTGCTGGGACCATGAGTGTATGCTACCATACCAGGTAGTGCTTATGCATTATAATATAACTTGCCATACTTTTCAAAGCATCAAAGTCATGGCAATCAAAGAAACTCAGCAACTCCTCTAGGTGGAAGAAGGCTGAAGAGACAATACCACTAGAAGTGATGACTCATTACTGTTATTCCTTCATTCCATAGGCTGAGGCAGGAGGATTACCATGAATTTCAGTTCTCTATGAGCTACAGTGCAAGACAATTGGATCCTGGAGAGAGAAGGAGAGAGAGAGAGAGAGAGAGAGAGAGAGAGAGAGAGAGAGAGAGAGAGAGGCAAATTTTGTTGAAGCTAAGTACTAGTTGAAAGTGAGTTATCAAGGCGAATTTCTAAGTTTTCATGGCGGTTTGTGGTTTTATAGACGACTTTCTTCTTCGGGGTATGATAAAGCACCAGGTCAACAATCCCTGCCCCTCCCCCACTTTACAGTTTTTAGAAAAGCAAGCAATACACCTACAGTCATGATGACTAAACACACTAATGCAGAGGAGTTATGCTACAAAGCTAGGTTTTCCTGGATTTCATGGTCCAGTGAAATGTTTTTTTCTGGTGGGAGGAACACTACTGTTATCAGCATTTTATTTAGCCACATTAAAGGAATAGCATTAAGAAGAATAAGACTGCCATCAATTATAATCATGTTATAGGCATTTATTTCTTTGACTTTGGCAGTCTTAAGTTATAAAGCTTGATATATTCCCTTAAAGAAAAATGTATTGTTTTTATTATTCTGCTCTTACCCTGACTTATGAAAACTCCATACACTAAGTGTTGTCCTCATATTTGAGATCTGGTCTTTCCTTTTCTCCTGTCCATCAACCTAGCCCATGAGACTCAGGGTTTGATACAGACGCTGATAGCAACCTGTGACTAGTCAGCAATTGTAATGTGGTCAGTTTGTTGAACTTATATGTGTATAATATATGTTGCCTGTCAAAGATGTATAACCTGTCGAAACTGATAGTATGACTGCTCCAAGTTACAGTTAAGGGGAAGATTTTATTGTAAATAAGACACAGAGAACAGCCAGAGGCATCCGGCAGAGTGCAGAGCAGAGGAAGTCGTAGACTGAATGTGCTCAGTAGACTGGACCTAACCATGAGAGAATCAGGAGCAGAGCAGAGAGGAGGGGACATACATAGAGGGAGGGAGAGCAGAGAGGGGGAGAAGGAGGGAGATGGAGAGGGGAGTGAGGGGAGGTAGAGGGAGCATAACTGAAATAGCAGGGTTATGAGGAGAATGCGTAGCTGTGGTGAGGTAAACCTGAGAGCTGAGGAAGCTTAGGGTAGAGGAGGAGGCGAGAAGAGCTAGGATGCTCGCACTGACTGGGAAACACATAACAGATACTTGTGATACTGAGGGAGCCTGGAGGCCAGATGTGCTTTGGTAGGCTAATAGGCACCACAGAAAGCCATTTGTCCCTTCTGCCTTGCAGAATTTGGGGAAATGGAGTTTCCTTAAGACCTGATGTAAGCAATGTAAAATATTTCAATGACCTTTATAATGCACGTGTGTGAACTAACAAAAAAAGAAAATCTCAATGTCAACAACAGCAAACAAGCTTTTCAAGCCAGGCACAGTGGTAGTATGTCCCGGCCCACGGGACCTAGTTATTCGCAAGGATCGAGGAGGACTAAGCCTGAAAAGAAAATGGGCGAGAGAGAAGAGGGAGACCAAGCAGAATTTTATCAAGGTCTCAGCTTTATTCTTGACACATACAGCTTTTAAAGAAAAAGGAATGTAGAGGGGAGGGGAAAGGAAGCTCATGGCCCTCCCCGATTGTTAGACCATCTGGCGTCAATTGTTTCATGGTCGGTCTATCTCCCAGAGGTAGGAAGGATGACTTATCTTACAGAAACACATCTAGTTCTCAGATCTTCAGGGAAGGCGTGAAGGGCCTGACTCCGATGTCTCTAGCTTATCTTGTACAAACATAGCTGGCTCTCAGAAAGTCTCAGATTCCCAAGGGCAGTGTGGAGGCCCTGGAAGATTCCCAGGAAGGGTGTTCAGATTCTCAAGGACAGTGTGGAGGCCCAGGCAGATTCCCAGGGAGGGTGTTGGGCCTGGCTCCCGACATATCCCCCTTTCTTTTACAATAAATGAGGAGCAGCTAGGAAGGGTCGGTGGAAGGCCTGTCTGAGGCTATGCAGTGTGCACCCATGTCTCATGTCCGATTTTTATTAGGGCAGGGGCTCTGTCTTAGGCTATATGGATGGCCCCCATTTCCGGCATCGACCTTTTATAGTCTCTATGTGCACCCGGACAATGGATCCATAATAACTCCCGTCATTAAGCTACCCTGCAGCCTTTAAGGGTGTGAGTTGAGAATCATGGCACTGCAATACTCCCGTCATTGGCCTTTCCACAGCTTATGGCCCAAAAGCTACTCCTGTTGACTGAGGGCTGTCAGGAGCTGGAAGGCTGTTTAGGAAAGCCTCCACAGCCTGTGATACCAGGGAATCTCTGCCTCTGCCTCTAGGGCTGAAAACTGTAGACTATCAGACGAAGCACCAGAGGGAGGGTCCTCGGTGGATTCTTGGGTACTGAGCTGATGGTAATGAACAGCAGCCGGCTTCTAGAGGGCAGAATCAATCTGTGACTTAACAAAGTTAGTTAGTTTATTAAAAACCCAAGGGCCAAATGTCAGAAAGAAGTAGGAGGCCCATAAGGGGTCCCAGGATGCTGGGGAGTAATGTAGAAAGCCAAGGAGAAGTGGAAAACCAGTTTTGATACCAAGCCTCAGCTTGTTCTCTCTTTCCCTTTCTATCTTCTAAGCTCTTTTTTATCTTTTCTATGCTGTCATCAACTAATCCTGTCTTGTCTGCATAAAAGCAGCATTCCTCTTTAAGGGCAGCACATAGACCACTCTCCTGTAAAAAGACGAGGTCCAGCCCTCTTCTGTTTTGTAATACTATCTCTGATAGGGATGCTACAGATTCTTTAAGATATTTTAAGCCTTATTGTAATTCACGGATATCATTATCAACAGCTATAGAAAGTTGATTATATTGTTGAGTAGAAGAAATCAAGGAGGCTATACCTGTTCCAGCCCCTGTGGCAGTTAAGCCCAAAAGGACGGACAGCGTAATGGCTGTAATAGGTTCTCTTTTGGCACAGGTTGTACCCCGCTCCCAAAATGTAAGTAGGTCTTCTGCATGGTGAAAGGTAATTTTTGAAATAAGAAGGAGCAACACACAGTAATCTCTGTGTGTCAATAAAGAAGCTGAAACTACATAAGGAGTGAACCCGGGTGGAACAAATGAAATAAGAGCTATTGGGTGCCTGAATGTACTGAAAGGTGGAGTTGACAGTAATTGTTTGATTACAAATGTCGCTCAACTGACAAGGGGGGAGCATATTAGGGGCTAATAAACAGAGGCCCAATCCTGAGACCTGGGAAAGGGTCAATCCAAGGCGCTCAGTATTGCCCCACTTTAACTGACTGGGGTCATTAGTAAAAAGAGGTTTACCAATAATAGCCACTCCCTCATAGAATGGAGGCTGAGGAGAGCAGCAGACCCAACATTCTAAATAGTCTGTCTGATTGTTGTGTCTCAAGGTCTTAATGGAAGCATTGACTAGATTAAGGATAATGTTGGATGATGAAGGGGGTCCCACAGGGAGGGTCGGTTGGAAGAGAGTGTTAGCGGAGGGGCTTAAAGTTGGCCTTATGAAAACTGAGGGAGCCCCTGTTTTGACCTTTGGGCTTGTCTGTCGAGGATGTACGGCTGTGTTAGGTCCAATAGCTATTGCAGGGCCCCGTGGAAGTGTCTTAATAAGTTTAATTTTAAATGTGAGACCCATGTCATATCCCTGCATGTAAAGCCTCAGTCCCCATTTATAGCCTCTGGAATTGTCCCAGGAGGCCTTTTTTCTGGCGTTAGTGAAGGTAATGGAAAGGGGATTGCACCACTGCCCCTTACATACTGAGACAAGGGTACCAGGGCAGAAGTGGTCTGTCTTTTAACTTGGATATAATCCCAGGAAGAGGAAGGATTCCAATAAGTGTCTCCAGTGGTCTCGCAGCCCCAGGAGGCACAGTAATACTCTGAGGTATAACCACATCGCCTGGCAGTGTCACGAGAGCGGTGGTCCCCTGGACAGACATATACGGGAGTCCCACGAAGGACAGACCTGTGTCCTTGATATAGGAATCCTTGAGTGTATTGTGGGAACCCTCCCTTATCTGGTGGGGGCATAGGTTGTGGTGAAAAAGTATCGGGGAGTCCCCAAGCAGGGGCGGCTCCCAGGGCTAGTACACATAGATCAACCTGTAAGGGGTCCCAAGGGATATTGGCAAAGAGCCGAGAGGTTGAATTAGCTATGTCTCCTGCCTCATTAAGAATTACCCATGTAAAGTTAAAAAGCTGATGTGGCGAGGAAGAGCTGTTCACGATGTTGAAGCATAGCAAGGCCTCGAGGAGAATCCAGGGAGGAAACATCTTTGGGGAGGGACGTTCTTTGTCCTTTTTCTTGCCTGAAATTAAGCACAATGAGAAGTCTTCTCGGGGGGGGGGGGGCCCTGGGTGGATTATAGGGTTTTATAAGGTGATCTGGAAGCCATCTGGCATTTTGTGCCTTTGTATCATAGACACAGCGTGCCCTTTTCCCCAAATGAGGATTGGGTCTGGACCCTGCCATTTGTTGGATAAAGGGTCTCTCCACATAGCCTGTGCATAGTCATCAGCCATGGACAGGTGCCAGAGGCGGTCTGTAGCAGATCTGCCCACAGAGTCATATGTAAGAAAGTTTAGAACAAATAAAGCATGATTGAGGAGAGTCTTAAAATTGCCTGCTCTGGGGTAGAGTGCTTCTCCCCCAGACTGTAATTTGAAGAGCATGTTTTTAAGTATCTGGTGGGCTTGTTCAACAACCCCCTGTCCTTGAGGGTTATAAGGGATGCCCGTGACATGTTTGATGCCCATTTGAGCACAGAATTGTTTAAAGCTGGAGCTGGTATATCCTGGGCCTTTATCCGTCTTAAGAATTTTAGGTATTGGGGTGGTTGCCAGGCTGGCAAGGACATGGCTGATAACATGTTTAGTAGCTTCCCCAGTCTGTAAGGATGCATAAAGGAAACCACTATAGGTGTCTATAGAGACATGAACATATTTAAGTTTTCCAAAGGCAGAATAATGTGTAACATCCATTTGCCATGGTTCACCAGGGACTAGCCCATGAGGGTTTACCCTCAGATGTTGTTCAGGCAAGAGGGTCAGACAGCCTTTGCACTGTCGGACGATCTGGCATGCCTGTTCACGGGTGATGGAGAATCTTAGCCTGAGAGTATGAGCATTGAGGTGATGCAAATTATGAGCCAGTCGTGCAGCGTCAAGAGGCTCAACAGGCCTATAATCTGTACTCCCCAGGGCAATCAGCTGGGTGGCTCAGTCCACCATATCATTTCCCTCTGTTAAGGGGCCGGGCAGACCGGAGTGGGCACGAATGTGACCCACAAAGAAAGGGGCATCACAGGCGAGAATCAATCTTTGTAGTTCAGAGAATAAGGGAGAGGCATTTGTTGAGGGGCGAATATATGGGACTGTTTCAAGAAGAGGCACAGAGGTGGCTACATAAGCACTATCAGTATACAAGTTAAAAGGCAGATCTTGTAAAACCTCAAACACCTTTATAATGGCTGATAATTCAACAAGCTGTGCTGAGGAGAAGTCTGTCATAAAGCGAGAGACTGCTCCATCAATATTAAAAGCTGCCATACCCGAAGAAGACCCATCAGAAAAAACCAGTGCAGCCTCAGCAATGGGGGAGGCTTTTGTTCTTTTAGGAAAAACAATTGGCGTTTTTTGTAAAAACTGGACTAGCTTATCAGCAGGGTAATGATTATCTATGGTGCCCTGAAAAGAGGTGCAATTAATGGCCCAATCATCATCAGTCTGGATGAGCCACTGGACTTGGGAGGCATTATAGGGAACGACTATAATGTCAGGGTCTTTGCCAAAGAGTTTAAGGGCAGCCTCCCTGCCAAGACGTAGCAGGCGGGCGACCAAGAGAGGGTAGGTGGGCAGCACGAGTGATGGGGATGTTGGTAAATGCACCCAAAATAAAGACTTTACTTGCCAAAGTAGGCCAGTAGGAGAAAAAGGGTTGGGAAAGATGAGGAGGCAAAGGGGCAATTCTGGAGAATAATAACCAACAGATTGATTGACTATGGCTTGTTCTACCCTGGCTAATACCCTCTGGGCCTCTAGGGTCAATGTTCGTGAGGATGATGGATCAGAATCTCCTCGCAATATATTAAATAAAGGTTTTAATTCACCTGTAGTTCACCTGTAGGCCCCCGACAGTAGTACACATCTGTAATCCCAACACTCTGGAGACTGAAGAGGATCTCAGGTTTGAGGCTGCGGACAATAGAGATGACTCAGCAGATAAGGGTGCCTGCTACCAAGCCTGAAGATCTGACTTCAATCCACAGGACCTTCATGGTAAAGAGAACTAACTCTTACAAGTTGTCTTCTGACCTCTACACACAAGTATATTCTCTCCCCCCCTCTCTCTCTAATAAATAAACATTAAAAACAAAAACAAAATCAAAACAAAGCTAAAGCTTGAGGCCTGTCCTGGTTGGTATTAGGTATTAGTATTACTATTACTATTAGTATTACTATTACTATTAGTATTACTATTAGTATTTTTGGTAGAATTATCTACCAAAAAGGAACCTCAATTGAGAAAATGCCTTTATCAGATTGCCTGTAGGTAACTCTGTGCCTGATTTATGTGGGGGAACACAGCTCACATGGGGACAGCATCTCCTCTGGGCAGGTAGTCTGAACTGTGTAAGAGGGGAGCCAGCCAGTAAGCAGCATCTCTCCGTGGCTTCTGTCCTACTTCCTGCCTCCGGGTTCCTGCTTGAGTTTTTGCCCCAGTTTCCTTCAGGGAAGAAATCTGCACAGTAGTCCAGGCTGGCCATGAAGGCTCCACAGTCCTTCTGCCTCAGCCTTCCCAAGTGCTGGGATTACAGGTTCACACCACAAGACCCGACTTCCCAACTCTATAATCAAAGCTTGCAAACTGATCTGGAGAAGAAATTATCCTTAGGACAATACTATTTAGTGGAAATATTCTGTGAGCTGTGTGTGTAGTTTTAAGTAGTTTTGTAACCACATTTTAAAAAGGCGATCCATTTCAGTAATGTACTGGGCCCAATAGGTTTCAACACGATTATTTTAACTGTTGTTGATCCATCCAAACCACAGTCATAACAACAACAACAATATTTTATTTGGAGTCCTGGGATCTGCAGAGATATTCTAAGTTCAGATATCTCTGGACCAGTGTTCCAAAGAAGGCAGGAAAGGTAAGGAGTTGTTACCAAACATCAAAATCCCACCTTTGTGGGAAGACATCTGTTGTGAAGAACAAGTACTGTGTGTGACAGAAACTATGTGACCAATAAAAAGAAAAGAAAGTGTGTGTGTGCATGTGTGTGTGTGCATGTCTGTGTGTGTTTGTGTGCACCCGTGTGAGCCCGTGTGTGTGTCTGTGTGTGTATGCACTTAGTAAAGACATCCACAAAATTGAGTGGTTAAATAAATAAAAATGAAGTCATTGGGCACAGTATGATTACTTGTTCTAGATGCCTGCACTCAGATAGCAAGCAAAGGTCACACGTGTCGACACCTCCTAGAGAAGTCTTGCGTCCTTGTCCCAGCTTCTGCGCCCACCTTTTCCTCTTCTCTTCTTTTCTGGTAGGTTCTTTCTTCATAGCCCAGGTTAGCCTTGGCCTAGTTTGCTTTCTACTGTCGTGAACAACTTGGGAAGGAAAGGTTTATTTTAGCTCACCATTCTCAGAATATTTCCACTAAACAACAGTGTTGTATGGATAATGTACACAACCTAGAAGCACCTGCCTAGGGGCAGCACTGCCCACTGTGGGCTGGGCCCTCCCACATCAATTTTTAAGCAAGAAATTGTCTCCATAGTCATGGCCACAGTCTGATAGAGAAAATTTTTTCAATTGAGGTTCCCTCTCCCTGGGTGACTCAAGTTTATATCAAACTGACAAAAACTAACCAGTGATAAAAGTCACACAGCAAAAGACTCATCTTCCTGGGATCTTCCTGCTTAGTGTGTGCCTTCTGAAGGATGGAGTCTCATGTGCTTAATGAGAGGCCACGCTCCTTCCCTCATATACACCTTGTGCAGGCCTTTCCTTCATCCCCTGAGTACTCATCTTGATGGGCTTTTGTGGCAGAGACTTATAATAACATCGTTATGGTCCGAGGGCTGGAGAAGGATTCCATTTTCTACTAGAAAATACAGAAAGCATCAGGAAGAAGCTTGTGGGATGACTTTGTCATGACTGCTTCCTTCAGTCTCAACTCAACTATCACTTCCATTATGGACTGCCTATGAAAGAGTCCCATCAGGCTTGGGCTTTAACCCTTTAGTTCCCAGCTAGAAGCATTAGATGGGGAGATTGCAAAAGCATTAGGAGAGAGGGTCTACCTTGAACATGTCTTGGGGTAGGGGTGTTATCCTTGGCTGCTTCCTGTGGCTGATTGCTTCCTTGCCCACTATGATGTGAGCAAAGCTATTTTTGTTATGCCGTACCCACAATGATAAACTGAACCTTCTGACACCGTGAGCTAGAACCTCTCTTCACTTGTTGATCCTGTGGGTTAATCAGGTTACCGTGGTATGAAGTAACTTCCCTTCCAGAATCTCAGTCTATAGCAGCAATACTTAAGTTCATTTTCTTTTTGATATTTACAATAATCTTAAACTTTCTTGTTCACTTATTAAAGACAGGAACCTCATCAATTCTGTGTCATCTCTCCAGCACTTGGCATGTATCAAGTACCTAAAAACTATTTGCTGGGCTGGGCACATAGCTCTGTAGTACATTACTTGCTATACTGGCTGGTTTTGTGTCAATTTGACACAAGCTGGAATTATCACAAAGAAAGGAGCTTCAGTTGAGAAAAATGCCTCCATGAGATCCAGCTGTAAAGCATTTTCTCCATTAGTGATCAAGGGGGTGAGGGCCCTTGTGGGTGGTACCATCCCTGGGCTGGTAGTCTTGGGTTCTACAAGAAAGCAAGCTGAGCAAGCCAGTAAGTTACATCCCTGCATGGCCTCCGTATCAGCTCCTGCTTCCTGACCTGCTTCTGTTCCAGTCCTGACTTCCTTTAGTGATGAACAGTGATATGGAAGTATAAGCTGAATAAACTCTTTGCTCCCCAAAGCTTTTTGGTCATGATGTTTGTGCAGGAATAGAAACCCTAAGACACTTGCCTAACATGAGCAAGGCCTGGGCAGAATTACTTATTTCTCTCTCTCTCTCTCTCTCTCTCTCTCTCTCTCTCTCTCTCTCTCT
>JADRCH010000194.1:2164140-2179766 GCA_019843965.1 Rhynchomys soricoides | reverse complement strand
TCTCTCTCTCTCTCTCTCTCTCTCTCTCTCTCTCTCTCTCTCTCTCTCTGTGTGTGTGTGTGTGTGTGTGAGATCATTGTCTGTTGAATGAATAAGTGAATGACTAAGAAAGAGAACAGATAACAGAAAAAATTGTAAGGCCTTAGAAAGTAATCATGCCCTTCTTCACACTTTCGGAGAGACAGTGTGACTGCAAATATACACTACACACTCTGAAGACAAAGCACAGTATTTAAGACAGGCAAAAGCCTTACAGACAGGCCATCCAATATATCTAAGTGATAAAGGAAAGCTGGACATTGTGTAGAGACCTTAAGTACAGCCACTGGGGCAGAGGGAAGAGAATTACGGGTTTAATGCCCTCCTTAGGCTTTGCAGTGAGCTTGACCCTCATACCAAAAATCTATCTCAAACAAGAAGAAACGAAGAAGGAGGAAGAGGAGGAGAAGGAGGAGGAGGAGGAGGAGCACAGCAGGCAAGTGTGAAAGTGCACATGTAACCAACCTGTAACCTCAGGGCTCTGGGACCTAAGGAAAGAACATCATGAGTTTGAAGCATCCTGGGCTACATAACAATAATAAGTGGTGAAGAAATAGCTCAGAAGTTAAGAAAGCATATTGCTGTTGCAGAGGACCAGGGTTTGATTCCCAGAACCCATACTATGTGGCTCAGAGTCCTCCATAACTCCAGCTCCAGGGGATTCAATACCATCTCCTTGCACACACATAATTAAAACATAAAACTAAATCTTAAAAACAAAACAAACAAATGAACACAAAGACAAAGGCTATGTGTTCTAGCTGGAACCGGTTTTCCCATTATTTTAGTTTCAAGGTAAATGTGGCTAGAAAGGGTAGAAATCTTTGGAATGGCTTCTAGCCAAAAGGATTAGAATAGAGGACAGCAGTAAAGATTAATGTGAAGTTGATCGCTCTGAACTTCAAAGGGTACACTGTATCTGGGAACATAGCCACAGCATGAGGCTGGGCGTGGATGTAAACCCTCTGGTACAAGTCCTGGCTCACAGAGAAAGCACGTGGATGATCATGTATGGCTCAGAAATGGTGTGACACTGTGGAAAATGAACTTAGTGGGATCCTTAATGACACAGGAGTGTGCATATTTCAAGGAGGATACAGGCCTATTAGGAGGGTCATCTCAAGCCTTGTTCTGGCAAGACTTAGACAGAAATGGGTGTGGTCCTGTAGCACAGTTTGGGGGAAGGGTGTTAAGCCAGGTGAGCCTGTCCAGATCAAATGGACCAAAGACAGCTCAACAAGGCTTCTCTCCTTTCCAGTGAATACTTGGAAGTGTCTAGAAGGCCTGGGGCAGGATGGGTTACCAGCTAGGGTCTTCCCCACTGAAGTAAGAGAATACCCAGACAGACGAGGATGCCTTTGGCTGGCATGAACACTTTTCAAATGTTTTGGAGCTGTTATCGTTGTACAGGTTTCAGACCTGTGAGGTTGGGAGGACAGATGCTGTTTTCATAGACACCTACAAATGCAGACTCAAGTGGGTCAGTGGCTTCTCCAAAGCCAACCTGTTTACTATAATAGAAGCATCAATACTCTCTCCGCAAGGTTTTTAAAATCGTGGAACCTGCATCAGAATCCCCTGGGAGTACACCTGAAAGGATCCACGCTTGGGAGGAAGAAACACCTTTTCCTCCCACCCTTCTGAGCGCTTTACCCCAGCAAAAGACAGGTTAGCAAAAGAAAAATCTCGTGCGACATGGTGGCCTTCATTAAGAAATAAAGAGCTGAATAATCAGTTAATTTTGACCATTTTTATGGGAGGGTTAATGAGTGCAGAATACAGAGATATATGATTGGACAGAACATAGGGACTTCCTGGGGAGACCTGGGGGATCCGTTGGGGCAGGCATCAGGTGTCTTGTGTGCATTTCTCAGCAGAGGTCAGATGCTATTCCTTCCCAGCATATGGAGAGCACATTTCACATGAAGGTCTTGCAAATTTATTCTGAAAAAGGTCAACAAGTCCTACCAGCACAGACTCATTTCTCAAACTCCTTAGGCTTAGACCATGTAACAGTGAGCTGGGAGCAGTGGTGCACACCTGTATCCTTATGCATGACTGAAGCTGAACCAGGAGGGTAGCGTGCCCAAGGTCTAGCAGAGCAGCAGAGCAAGACCTAACTCTTACTGACCCCATCTCTACCCCTGTCCCTCAAAAGCTTACTAATGCTGAAACAGGTGTCCTGAATACCACTAACCGTTCACTCAAGAAGTCCTTAATCAGAGGCTAACTGGGGATGAAGTCCTGGAATCTGCACTTTATTGTGCCTTCCAGGGTGAGTCTTGTGCATTGCTGAGTATGACATATCACCCTAAGCCCTACAGCTTTGTAATCAGTTAATCTACTGAATGGGTTCTGAGCTCATGATTCCTGAATTTACTACCTTTGATCTGGTAATTTTAAAGTTTCTTAGAAAATGGGATTGTGTGCCTGTTTTTGTTTGTTTGTTTGTTTGTTTTTTAAAAGAAGTAAACAAATGTTGACTATTTGAAGCTCTGACAAGAAACATTGTTTAAACGGCCATAATTAATTTTGGATTGTAAAACATGGCAATGCCTAGGACTCTGATCTCCCGTGGTTAAAGCAGGATGTAACTCAACTAGGTGAACAAGCATTCCAGACCTGGAAGAATTGACAAAGGGCTTTAGAGTCATCACAACTGGCAAAGTCAAAGCTCCACTGGCAGCTAGAGGGCTGTTGAAACAAGATCTGCTGCAACACATTCTCCCGAGAAAGCAAGCATTTCCACAGCTGTAGGAAGCTTCAGAGCAGAGGTAGGGGAGGCCAACCACAACACTCAAAGCAATGGAAGAAAATACTGAAGAAGATGTGTCGGCTAGGGCAGAAGAGATGAGATTTGTAATCTAGTTTTAATGTAAAATATTGTGTTCAGGTAAGTCAGTAAGATTCCCATTCTTATTTAGGAACATAGTATTTTAGCCCTGCAAGTCTCAAGAGCCGTCTTGTATTCGTAAAGCTCTTCACAAACCCACCCTGTGTTAGCCTGTTGTACCTCCTCAGCGCCTTTCCATTGCTTTTAATCTTTCTCATTACCCTGCAACATTTTCCACTCTGATTTTAAAGAGAAACTGTTGAAAAAGGGATTATAGACTCATAAAATTAAGGTGCTTGCCACCAAGCCTTATGACTTGAGTGTGATTGCCAGGACCCACATGGAAGAAAGAGAAAACCAACCCCCAACATGTTTTCCTTTGGTCTCCATACATATACTATAGCACATACCCCCCTAAAATAAATTAAAGTAAATAATGTAATTAAAAAGCTTTTATAAAATTAAGAGATTTGCCCAAGGGTGTTTTGTTTGTTTGTTTGTTTTTTATTTTGTGGGGTTTTTTTGTTTGTTTGTTTGTTTGGTGGGAAAGTTAGAACTCAACTTTAGAGCTTTTCTGTTTCTACACTTCTCTCTCTGGTACTGATTTCCATGAATAATAATGAGGGTTTGTCCTGGGTCAGCAAGGCGCAATACAGAGTTCTTGTCCTTCAAATCCTCATACTTCTTGAGACACTAGATGCAAAGCACACATGCTAGTTCAGAACCTTGGGGTAAATCCACTTAATAAGTTAGTCCCCCTGAAGTATGTTGGCCATACTCCCTCGTGGACGGACCTGGATGACATGTCAGTGACATCATGTTAGTCACAAAGGGACACATGCGGTACTATCCTCCACATGGTGTGTTCAGTGCAATGAGATTCATGAAGACACAGCGTAGCATGGCATGATGATGGTCACACAAAACATGGATGTGCTTAAAGCATACAGTTAAAAGGCAAAAGTGGAAAAGTTTACGTTACATACATTTTACCACAATAAAGGAAAAATGAGTGTGTCTTATTTTTGTGCTCTCTCTCTCTCTCTCTCCATTTTGGGAGAGCCTGGGGAACTCTAGCTCCATACCCAGAGTTTATTCATCCTTCTTCAAAGCTCAATGAAAGCAGTGCCATGGACAGACAAGGAGGCAAACAGGGAAAGTGAGGCACTGTACGTCAGGTGACTTGGTCTCTTTAAAACTTAGCGCTTCCACAAAAGAAAAGATGGGGAATGTTCCAGGGTAAATGCGATCTGTCCCCTCAGAAGCTTATGCTGAGAGGTTGGGGGACATTAAGAGGTAGCTAGGTCATTGCAGAAGGGCTTAACTGGATTCACTATTGGGAAAGCAGAGCCTCGCCATCGATATTGCTTAGCTTTCCTACCCACTGGCCCTGCCTCCCATATTAATACATGGAGTGCAGCCCTTTCCACAGCCAACAGGAAGATGGAGCCGTGATCCTGAATGTCTCAACTTCCAGAGCTATGGACCCAAATAAACTATTTTGCTTTAAAATAAGTTATTCTCAGACATTTTTGAGCATTTCTAGCAACAGAAATCAGATAAAATTGTGATACTGTCCTAAATTTAAAGACACCCAAAAGACAATGCATGTATGAACTATGACTGGTTCCTAGTTGGGGCAGGAATGGGGATGGGAACCAGGGTGGGGACGGGAGCGGGGATGGGGTGGGGACATTTTGGAAGCAGCTAAAAAGTTTTAATTTTGCATTAGTTGCTTTTCTCATCACAGTGACCAAATACCTACTAAGAACAATTTAAGGGAGAAACATTTATTTTGACTCATGGCTTTTCAGGGTTTAATCTACGGTTGCTTGACCGTACATTTTTGAACAGAGTCTCAGGGCTGTAGAAATATATGACATTGGATAACTGTTCATATCCCAGTGAACAGGGAGGAGAGGGACTAAGGGGTGATATACTCCCAAAGACCCCTTCTTCTTCTAGCTAGTCTCTGCCTTCTAAGTTTGCTTCACTAACAGAGAACTTGGTCTTTAAAACATGGGGCTGGAGAGAAGGCTGGCAGTTAGGACTGCTTAAAGTGCTCTTCCAGAGGACCGGAGTCTGGTTCCCAGCAATCATGTGAGGTGGATCACAACCACCTGTAACTCCAGCTCCTGGAGGTCTGGCTCCCTCTTCTGGCTTCCTCAGATGCCTATGCTCATCAGGCATATACTCACACAGATACATACACATGAAAAATAATTTTTTTAATCTAAAAAAAAAGAAGACTAAAATTTCAAAACATGAACTTTGAGGGATATTTCATATTCAAACTATAATAAGTATTAAATCATATTATAAAGTCATTGTTTATTATTTTAGAGGTAGTAATGGTAGTTTGGGTTATATAAGCGAATGTCCTTGTTTGGAGAAGCTACTTACAAAATATCTAGGGTTAGAATGTCATGACTTTGCAAATTACTGAGGGGAAAAATATATGTCGACACATAACAGTAAAGTAACAGTATGCACACAGGCATACACACACCCAGACCTTGTAACCACAAAACACAAAATGCAAAAACCTAGATTTAAAGCAAATATTGAATCTAAATTTATGTGTAGAGTTGTCTATTGTATTCATTTACCAAATTTTTGTATGTGTAATCATTTTTACTAGAAAGCATGAAAACTGAGTGTTCAGGGCTGAGACTACAGAGTGCTCGCCCAGCATGTGTGAAGCCTCTAGTTCAGAACCCTACACTGCAAAGCAAGTAGGCTAAAAACTTCATGGGCTAATAAATATTAAGTTACTAATTTATTCCTTCTCTAGTCAAAAACACCATCAGTAACAGTCCCTGAGTGTTCAGGGAACACCAGCTACTTTGCTTAACCTTACATACTATCCATTTTTGTTTGCTTGCTTGTGTTTTGTTTTGTTTGTTTGTTTTTCTGAGACAGGGTTTCTATATGTAGCCCTGGCTGCCCTAGAACTCACTCTGTAGACCAGGTTGGCCTTGAACTCAGAGATCCGCCTGCCTCTGCCTCCCAAGTGCTGGGATTAAAAGCATGCGCTACCACCGCCTGGCTACATTATACTTTTTATTCTTGCACATTCTGTAGGGTTGTCACCATTATCTTCACTTTCACAGGTTAGGAAACTGGTGCAGAGACAGAGTCGCATCTCCAAGGTTACACAGCTAGTGAATGAAAGTCAGGATGTACAGCAGTGAGACCAAGATACCTCTTCAGAACTGTCAGTATTAAAGAAAATGTTAGCTCCTAAAAATCAAACCTGGGATGGAGGTTATGACCATTGGGCAGGGATGCAGGTGTGGTTTCAGCCACTTAGGAGTTCTCACGAGTCAGAGCCTGAAAATAGTATTCCACCTCCATTCCTACAGTGAGTCAGGCACTTATCACTGTCTCATGTTTGGCAGTCTGGGAACCAGCACAAATAGTATGATTCTTTCTAGCTCTCACTCCAGAGGCTTATTGGAGGCTCCTGGAATGGTTCCATAAACAGAAGCAGTGATTATGGCAGTTAACATATATATAGCTTGTGTTATAAGCCAATCACTTAACTACAGCCCTCTTGGAAGTGCTTTATGTATATGTAGTAAGAAATCCTCAGGACACACATTGGAGTAGACATATTATCCCCATATTAGAGATGAAGAAAACTGAGGCACAATGTAAGCAAATGCCCTAGGTCACCTACTTAGCAAATGAAAAGGAATGGGTGCTGCTATTAATCCATGGGACCCAAAAAGCTGCCTAGTGCCTTAGCTGTTCCAAGGAAAACTCTCTCAAAGGTTGTCCCTGACCATATCAGTTTAATGATGTTGTTTCCAGTCCTCCCTGGCTCCAAAAGAGTTTAGCAATCTTCCATGCCCTGAGAGGTCCATGGGCCTGAGCTATACCCCCCCTCTCTAAACTTGACCTTTGAGTCTTTGTTTCTTACAAACAGCAATAGCTCCCAGGTGATTTGATATCAGGTTTAATCATTCTGCCAAGCTACCAGCCTAGGATGTCAAAACCCAGCCCTAACAAACCACAAGAAACATACTTGCTAAGCTGCGATTGGTGACCCAGCACTCAGTTGAGTCAGAAGTATTAAGAGTTCAAGGCCAGTCTGGGCAACACACTTTCAGGCCTATGGGGGAAGGGATGGGTGAATGGAGACAGGGGAGAATGTATATTTTCCACCCAGAGGGAAGGCTCCCTAATAGGCCTCACCCAATAGCTAACCACTAGGCCAATGGCTAGAAGTGAGTATGAGCAAGACAAGAGCTAGGCACCCCATTTCCCTTCCTGCCACATTATGAAGTATCAGGTGAATAGGGAACCACTCCTACTTGCCTCCCTCCTAATGGGACATCTGAATACAGGATCCCAGCTATGTCTCATTTAAAGGGGTGATTCTCTAGTAACAGAATAATAATCAAATGAGGCTTATTTCCCTTTCCGATTTAAGAAACATGTATATCTGTTCTCCTTCAATGCTCCTTACTTCCCCAGTTATCCAAGACTTTGTGTTCAGGGTCTTAGTTGCTCATTTTTATTGGAGGAGGAGAAGAGGATTGGCAATGGTTAGCTAATGGTTTCTTTATAAGTCAAAGTTCAAAGTTCAAAGTTCAAAAAGGAATTAGACAGGAGGTGGGAAACAGAGGAGAGGACCTTGGCTTTCTAGATTGGACAAGCCTAAAGGGTCATTCAAACCCATGCCCTCAGGGAGGCTTGTGCCTCTTCTCTGCATGGCTCTAGGGAAGTGATTGATGCCTGGCAGTCAGGTCTCTAGTGTGCTTCTCTGCAGGAGAGTCTGAGGGCAGCAAGCTGGTTGAAAGGCCACCAGGAAAGGACTCATTAAGATGGTTACATGGCCCTATATTTGAAAATGAGAAAGCACTAGCTAGCTGTAACAATGGGAAATGCTGCCATGAAGTCTGTGGAAAAGGTATAAAGCTTCTGCAAAACTCCCTCTACCACACCCCCACCCCAAACTTATCATTCAGCTCATGGCTAATGCCTCAAGAACAGTCTCTAACTATACATGACCTTGGGTAAAACAAACAAACAAACTAGACAAGGCTCCTCATAGCAGACTTAGCAGGCAAAGTAGGCATTAGGAGAATAAACACTTAATTCACCAGCTAGGCCACAGAAAAAAAGAAGCAACATTAATTGTGGTGATTTCATTGAGTAGCTCAAGCCCTTAACCCTTTTCTCCACCACCAACAAAGCTCTTACATTCTAATACAGTCTTAACTGAAGGGAAGAGTTAAATCAGTGACCCCTCACACAAGTCAGATCCAGGTGGGGCCTACAACCTGATTTCACTTGATTTGGAAAACTAAAGCCATGTATTTTCTTGTTCCTTGGTGATGGAGTGTGAACGATTACCTCTTATTTAGGCACCACTCATGGGGGTGAGGTTCAAAAGATTCTCAGATCACAAGACTGCTGGAGGAGCTGCCAGGCTCTACCCACCTGCATTTATTTGCCTTTAGTTGACAAAAGACAAATTATCCCAGCACCTCTTGAGCCCTGGTTTGCAATGCAGCGTCCACAAGAATGCTTGCTTGGGGAGCCATACTGTTCTTTATCTCAGCAGGTGTAATTCCATCACATGATGATCCGGATCAGCATTTCCCTGCTTCAGCTTGAGCTTGCCAATTCTGAAAGCCATCACTGAGAAATAAATAGTCCTTCTCTGTGTTAACACCAGAAAACTCTATAAAGTCTCTATATAGTCCCTTTATAGAGACTATAATGAGCATTTCCTGGCTCCTAAAGTTACAGAGTCTTCTCTCCCTTTCCCCAAGACCTGCTAGCCAGGGCTTCCTGTTGGCAGGCAACTCACTGCCCTCTGCCAGGGAGCCATGCTGAGTTCTGAAGCCTACCCTGCCCTGTCTAGAGCTTTACAGGTCACCAACAGACCAACCAAAGCAAGAAGTCTAGGTATAGACACTGTAGTAAGTGCTGTGCTGTCCTGCATTAAATTTGCAGTAATCTTGGCATCTCTAGCCCAGAGAGTAATTTCTATTGCAGTTTAAGGTTACGTTGGACATATAACTCACTTTCTGAAAAATACTGACAACGAAACTAAGAGGAGAGGCCTCCCTGAAGGCTCTGCCCTTTATTTCAGAAATGAGAGAGATAGGTAAGCTTTGTCAAGGATGGCTGCCCTGTAGTCTTTTGTATCTAAAGTACTTGTGAGATTGCTGGGTATAGTGGTACATACTGTAATCCCTGTACTCAGATTGAGACAGGAGATCATCTTAAATTCAAGGATATCTTGGGCTACAGTATGAAACCCTGTCCAAAAAAAAAAAAAAAAAAGTCTTCTGGGATCCTATGAAGTCAGATACAGTGTTACCTCCCTTTTTTACGTTCTGACTCTTTTCAAGACTGAGCTGATTGAGAGAATCAGGAGTCTGCTCAGTTCTGACAGAGATCAAGAGAACAGATACTGTGGTTGAATCCCACAGATTCCTCAGAAGTAGTGTCAGAACCTTATGAAGATCATTGTGTTGCAAGGTCTCCTGTGACAAGGCAAGACAGAGGTTCTTCCATTTTGTATTCTTACTGGTCCATTTCAGGTTTAACTATAATTTGATCTCCTTAATAACCCAACTCTATTCTAGAAACCTGAGGTCAAGATGTTCCAGCTAACTTATCTTCTGTTGAACGGCCTGCTTGTGCAGACCTCCCCTCCCAGCTACCAGCTTAATTTAACTACTGTTAAACTGCTTGCTTGCCCAAAACCTCTCCCAGCGTAAGACTCTGCCGAGCCTTAATTACTGGGAACCCCTTAATGAACAACGCAGAGCACAGAGCGGGGGATCAATACAAAAGCAAGAGAAATGTATTGTTCCAGCACACTAAGGTTGTCCCAGACCTAAAGGAGAGATGGCGACCCCCAGAGGCTCATTTGGCAAGTTTTTATACAGATTCAGAGTGGAATAGAGCATCAGCAACTAGGCACAATATGATTGGTGGAACAGTGCACCCTTTAAACTGATTGGTCTTTAGGGAATGAGGTAGTAGGGGGCTTAATCAGCTTCTCCCTTCCAGCCTATGTGCTCTACCGACCTCTTCCTTCAGGGAGGGGAGGGGAGCCTATGTGCTCTGGGGCCTGGTGGAATTTTCCAACAGTCTTGAGTTAGCTGACCTCTTCATCAACAGGTACAGAGTAAGATAACATATGGTTTTTACCTTTAAGAAACCCTTTATTTTAAACACTTAGAGCTACATTTGGGTCTTGAATACTTGAGTGTAGACCCAGTCAGCTGTAATAAAGACTTTCATTTGTGTATAAACTGTGTCTGAGTGGTTGTCTCTGGTGTAATTCCTGTAAAACTCCTAGAAGGTTTTCATTCAGTAAACTCTTATGTGAACATTATCATCATCAAAACACAATTTTAAAGATTCTGTGGAATCTTACAAATCTTACAAATCAATTGCTACCAGTTGTCTGTTCTCTCTTCCTGTACTTGTCCACATGCATTACACAGAATTATTTTCACAACAGAGATAACTTTACCACATTCATAATAAGATCCTGTGATTGCACATTCCTATACTCCTAGAACTCAAGAGGCTGAAGTAGGAGGATTGTCATTTTGAGATCCGCTTGGACTACACAAGGAGACCCTGCCTCAAGAATAAGGAAAACAACAAAATCTCAAGATTATGGCTATCACTCAGTCTTTTGTCTTGTAGCTCAGTGGTTTGTAAAATCTAAATATGCTGCATTTTGAGTGCTTGTTTACTTTGTATTTCAGGGTTGCTTCCAGAATGAGATCCCAGAGGTCTGGGAATGAAACATAGGACACCTCCTCCACCACCATATTTGATCAGAACATGAAATAATGTTTGTTTTCTTATAAACACACTGCAGTGTTCTATAATCGAGATGGCAGAAAAGGCAGTCTCGTCACTGTTTTCTGCTAAGACACACAATAGCCGCTCTAATCTCTCAGCTGTCTCTGATAGATGTTGGGTTTTTTTCTATTCACCTGGCATAATCTTTTCTCTGCCTTCTCTGTTCTCTACCAAGAGAAAGGCTTAGTCATAAGGACTGCCTCCACTGGCTTCCTTTGTCCTCCAGCCTCACCAAGAGAGTGACCAAGGAGTCACCTTGTTTATCTTTCTTTTCCTTCCTGCCAGATGGCCCTCATAGTTTGCTCTCTGGGTCCCCCTCACTAGCCCCACCCTTGCCCTTTCAGGATTATTGGTGTTTTGGCTCTTGCCAGCTTTGACTTTAAGCCCACTCTATGCTTTGTAAATCTTAGCCTTATTATACTGTTCCTAAGTGATCAGACTTAAAGGGACTGTGGTAGGGGATGGGCATGTCATCTAGCTCTCAGAACCTCTAGAACATTTGCTCTCATTATTCTCTACAAGTTTATACGAGAGGGAATTCATGTTGTCCTTTCCCAAGTTTTCATAGGCAGAACTCTTTTTCTTTGTCATATTACTAAAGTGGCTTTTCAAATATATCATTTCATTTATTAAAAGTAAGACTTTTACTATAATTGCTTTTAAGAAATAATCCTGAGATAGAAGTGGTGGCATATGCCTATGATCTTTCCATTCCCACACTTAGGAGACTGAAGCAGAAGGATTGCAAGTTTGGGGTCATCCTGAAGCATGTCTCCAGAGAGAGAGAGAGACAGAAAGAGAGAAAGACAGAGACAGAGATAGAGACAGACAGAGAATATTTTCTGTTCCAGACAAGCACAACTCCCAGCTCACTGGATGTATGTTATATTTAAGAGCACCTGCCCAAGGTGGCTCTTGAAGTCTCTCACGAGGAACTGTCCTAAAACACCAGCACAGCGCCCTTCTCTCTGTTAAGCCATTCTCAGGAAGTCGGAGACAAGCACACATCTGTGAGGAGCACCCTGGTGTCTAAATTTTGGAGTCTGTCCTTAAAGCCTTGGTTTAAAGTACTTTAAAGCATATTTTTTGTTGTATTGTTTGATTGGATTTTGGTTTGGGGGGGGGGTGTTGGTTTTTAGTTTATACTCAAAACTTTCTTTCATATATTTTCTTCCACATTCCTTCTTGTAAAAATTACCCATTTGTTCCCCAAAGTCAACAATGGCTTCTCCCTGGAGCTCTCGGTCCCCTTACATCTACTAAAAGAGCAAGGGTCGTGGCTTTGCAGATGAGCTGTCTTGAACACACTCCTTAGGCTGGATTGGGTTCTGCACCCTTTCCCAACAGGAGCACCTGACCCTGCCTCAGGAATGTTAAGAAAGTTGTAGAACCCTATCTTGGCCTAGTCCCTATCTCCCCTCCCAGTCCTGCCTGTGTATCCATTCTCTTGGTATAAATGAATCATTTCTCAAGTCTGTTCTTTTTTAAAATATTCAGGGAAGGGGATGTAGTTCAGTGGCAAACTGGCTTGGATGATATCTCAAGTTTGATTTCAACCCACAAAAGCTAAATGAGTAAAATAGGAGATTTATTATATGTACTGTATGCTCACTGTTGTCCTGAGCTGATCCTTAGAAACTGTTGCTAAGTGCTGAGCTATACTGTGCATCTGTGGGTCTACTCTCATTCCCTAGAAGATTCTTACATGAAACAAATGCCAGCCCCAAGACCAGGAAAATCTAGACACAGACACTACATGAGACCTGAGATATCAAATCTCCTTTACCATGATGTCATTGCAGTCACTTCTTGATCATTTATAATGGACTTGACTTTGACTTTCTAAGGCTTTTCTGTAAACACACATCATCGGTGACTGCCTGCCCTATTCCCAGGCTGCCCTATGCTCTAAGCTTCCCCTTGAGGTCTGAGCAGCCAGCTGCTCTCTTATCAACTCTAGCCTGGCCTGACCCTTTTCTCTAATGAAAGGCAGGTCCCACCTGACTGCCGGCCTCATTCAGAGTAATAAGCCACTCACTTCCCAGAGAGCAGTGCTAGTCATCTTCAAAAGCTGTGAGGCAAAGGGGCTAAGAGGGCAGTTCTGTGCTGCTACCCAAGCATGCAAAAGCTGAGGGCTCCACCCTTTGCACCAAAAATAGAAACAAAAATCTTTGAGGCAGTTAATGACATCATCATAGTTTTGTTTGAAGAATGTTTTTTTAAAAAGCACCTTGGGGGTGGGGGAGAGTGTACAACTATCTGTTAACTTCAATTTTCGTTCATGAATTAAAGGTACAGAAAATTCTCTGAATACTGACTCTTGTAAATAAGTCTTTTTTTTTCTGTACCCTTCTCTTTTGTTTTCTTGCCAAATAAAGAATGATTATCATGAAAAAAAAAACATGCAGGCAAACATATATTCATATGTACTGGCTGGTTTTGTGTGTCAACTTGGCACAAGCTGGAGTTATCACAGAGAAAGGAGCTTCAGTTGAGAAAATATCTCCATGAGATCCAGCGGTAAGGCATTTTCTCAACTAGTAATCAAAGGGGGAGGGCCCATTGTGAGTGGTACCATCCCTGGGCTGGTAGTCTTAGGTTCTATAAGAGAGCAAGCTGAGCAAGCCAGGAGAAGCAAGCCAGTAAGAAACATCCCTCCATGGCCTCTGCATCAGCTCCTGCTTCCTGCCCTGCTTGAGTTCTAGTCCTGACTTCCTTTCGTGATGAACAGCAATTGGAAGTGTAAGCTGAATAAACTCTTTCCTCCCCAACTTGCTTCTTGGTCATGATGTTTGTGCAGGAATAGAAACCATAACTAAGATACCATATAAGATAAAAATGAATACATCTTTTTAGAAATTGTGTATAGGACAAAAATATGTAATTGTTACATTAGCAAATTAATTAAATTATAAAATAACTGTTTTATGAATGAAGATATGACATATAAATAATAAGTGACAGATACTAGTAACTTATACTACAAAAGAAAATAGGGAACACAGTATTGAATCCAATAGTGGATTCACACACAAAGAAATCAATCTAGTATATCATTTCCTTGTCAGACAGATGTACTGGAGTCAAATATGTTCTCAGTACAGTTTAGCAGAATGATGTGTATCAACTAGAAAAATTCCACCCGGATTTGTCCAATAATTAAGGTAAGGTGAGCTATCACAGGACAGATGGTTCTGCCAATTACAACGAATTATAACCTTTAAGATGAACATGTACTACTGAAATGTAAATATAAATTTGTTCTGCATTTTAAATAAATAAATAAGTAAGTAAGTAAAAGAAATAAAATAAATTAAAAGCACCTTGGACTTCTCAGTTAGCTCAAAAATCATCTCAGAGCTGGGGAGAGAACTTGCCTTGCATACATGAAGTCCTGTGTCCAGTTGTTAACACCACAAGAAAAAACTAAACCTGACCCACAGTGAAGCACAGAGTGATTATCCTACAGTGTGCAGGGCTCCATGCATGAATACAAATAAAGAGCCATATACCACTTCCAACAGTTATAAATTAAACAAACTGATAAGGAAAGCATTTGTCCTCCTATACTGGCAAATACGTCTTTGTAATAACCAGGAAGGCGAGGTTCAGATACAGAAGTCTTGAGCTTCTAAAAGTAGTGGAATAGAAAAGGCTGGACAACCCTATCCATGGGTCAAATAACACTGAACTCGGTCTGATCTTGAAAGCTAAACATTCTGATTAGTTTAGGGATGGGAGAGGGCCAGCCTCCAACCTACCTGCACTTTTCTTGGTACAGGCTCTGCCCACATGACAAAAGACCTGGAATGCCTTCACATGGACAATATCCAAGCTCCACCCTTATTCCACTTCATCATACCTCTTCCCAGAAAACAACTACCTCTTAGCACCCAGGACACCTTTCAGGAGCACAACAAAGGCTGAGGGAGGAGGGTCCCAGGTACAAAGCCTGCCGGTAAGCTTAAGGGAGGATCTCTTGTTTGAGTGCTAGCCTAGAATATAAGCAGCCCTAAATTCAGTCATGGCCAGTGCTTCAGGACATAAGGCATGTGGCGGCACATGCCTGCAATCCATCACTTGGGAGGTAGAGACAAAAAGATCAGAAGTTCAAGGCCATCCTTGGGCAACATTGCAATTTTGAGGCTAGATGGAGACCCTGTCTCATAAAAAAGGAAGCCTGCCTGGGTTGCAAGTTTATAGTCATCCGGGGCAACTTACTGAGTGAGGGCCCTGTCTCAAGGTAAAACATTAATTACTTAGTTAAAAAGAGTGTGGAGTGGTGGTACAGGTACTTGCTTAGCTTCCACAAGGCATTAGGTTCAATTCCCAAATCAAACAGTCACTGGTGACCCTTCAAGAAAGAACAAATAAGAGACAGATATTAGTCAATGGACTCAGCAGCTGTGCATGCAGGGAAGACCAAGCAGCATGTCCCCTGGTAGCTGAGTACCTGCATCCTCTGTTCTGGTCTTAGCTATCTCTGACTCCTCCTACTGGGCTTGCTGGTGAACCCAACACCTCTGGGGCCCACAGAGAACTGAAGTGTTTTAGAGAAAAAGGGAAAGACAAGATCCTGGATGGGAATATGTAAAGAGGGAGTCCCTGGGAAAAACAGAACAACAACAACAACAAAACAACAAAAAGAACCATTGAGTTCTTGGGGACTTCCCCTACTGCTCGTCTTCACCTTTGAACTTTCTGGGTTTTCCCTGTATTCTGCAGTCCCTTAGTATAATTAAGGACAAATCCTATTCTGGGTGGCAGGGTACCATGGTGTATACCAACATCCACTGCTCTAATGGAGGGCCCAGGTCAGCTTCCCAGCTTCCTCAGTTTGTCCAAGAGGTAGGTAGGTGTGTGTGTGTGTGTGTGTGTGTGTGTGTGTGTGTGTGTGTGTGTGTGT
>JADRCH010000194.1:2117938-2164130 GCA_019843965.1 Rhynchomys soricoides | reverse complement strand
TGTGTGTGTGTGTGTGTGTGTGTGTGTGTGTGTGTGTGTGTGTGTGTCTGTGTGTGTGTCTGTGTGTGTGTTGGGGTGAGGCAGAGAGCAAGACCTTTCTTAAAGTCTCAGTAATTTGGCAGTATCAACATCTGGGAACAGCAGCCAGAAACAGTCTGTGCACACCTTCTCCACTTTAACCGTTTCTCAGAAACAGTCACGGAGAAAAGAATTTCAGAAATGTGAGGTGTAACCCTCAGGGTAGGCCAGCCACTCTGACCAGGGTTCTACTTCTCAATTACACTTCTTAACCAGTTCTCAAAGTGCAGGATCTCCTGGCTGGGTAAATCCTCCACTAGATCCCTCTGCAAAGGACAAAGGGAAGACAGTCCCCTGCCCTTCCCTCCTGCAAAATTCCCTGAAAGGAAACAGTCAACAAACTGCCCTCACTCTGTAATGCACACCTGCATCTATATTCTCCCTTCGATATTATGTACAAATAAAAAATTAACTGTTCATTGGAAAAGTGAGAGAGCTGTGACCTTTTCTGATTGATTGATTGATTGATTGATTGATTTATAAATGAAGTATCTGCCAGCCCTGGAAACTAGTGTCCCTTTTAACTTCCTCTGGGTGTCCATGCCCTGATGTCCTTCCTCCAATTCCAGGAGACAGACTTTTTATTGTCATATAAAAAGAACACAGTTTTATGGCGTGCTATGTAATGTGTTGGCTCATGTATACATTGTGTCATTTTCACATCAGGGTAAGTGTATCGATCTCATGACTTATAAATTCTTTGTGGTAAAACCGTCCAAAATCCTTTCATCTAGCTTTTTTTTAATTTAGATACACAGAATATTACCATTACCTATAGTCTCTCTATAGTACAGTAGAATAAAAAGCTTATTTGTTCTAACTGGAACTTAGTACCAAATGACTAATTTTTACCTTTTTACTCTCAAAGAGAATAATGATTCCCAGCCCCTGGAAATCATTATTCTCTTCGCACTTCTATGAAATAAATACCTTGAGATTCCACATACAAATGAAATTATGTGGCACTGTGACAATTTATCATTCTATGTCTGATATATGGTGGGGTTTGCTATTAGGATTATCTTATTGAGTCAAGGTTTTACTCTATTGCCATAGCTGGCCTGAAACTTGCTATGTAGCCAAGCTGGACCTCAGATCTCATTTCTCCTTACACATTTTGATCCAATACACTGTACAAACACTCACATATATGTGTGTGAACTGGGGGGAGCCTTACCAAGAGTGGTATGCTCTGATATGTTTTGTTCTACTTCACTGCCTTTTTTCCCCCTTTTAATGATGGTTTTGAGCCACAAAATTGATTTCATTACCTATGATTGAAAAATGCTGCCTTGAGCATTAGCTCCATACTAGGAGACAAGCTCTCTCATCACTTGCATACAAAGTGTCAACCAATTCAATGCTGGGCACACAATACATGAGAGGAAATACTTGTTAAGCTCTGAACTTTTAAGAAACCAAAAATCCCCATCATTAAAGACTTTGTCTTGGAAACTATCCAGTTAGTTTTTGTGTGGATAAAGATCAACCTAATTCCAAAACCCAGCAAAATAATCATTCATACACACAAAACTATAAGGTGATGTGCATTTTGAATTCAGAATTGGAATTCTGAAATTAAACAAAAGCAAATAGATTTTATTCAACAGACATGAGTTAAGCATCTGCCTGGTCTATTGTTCTCAGACTACATATAGACACAAATGAGTCCTAGTCCCTGACCTGAAGCAACTGGGGTGAAGCAGGAGATGTGAAGCAGTAATCTGATGCAGACAAGGAAAGTATAGGCTGCCAGGGAGGGAGGGAAGGTAGGATGGCTCCCTTGGAGCCACCTCAAGAACAGTAGCCAACCAGAGGAGTAACACAGGAGGGCTGTTTCAGACAGAGGAAACAACACGTTTTAAGCTATGACAGTCACAACTGATTATCTCCCATGCAGTGAATCCCATGTTTCTGACTAGCAGTGCCTCTCTTCTTTTAGGATGGAAATGGACAATTCAATGTGACTTTTTCAATTAAGGGTGTGATGGTTAGCTTTAACTGTCAACGTGACACAATCACCTGCAAGACAATCTTAATTAGGGATTGTCTACATGAGTTGGCCTCTGGCTTCTCTGGGGGATTATCTTCAGTTAGTTAAGATGAGCAGACCCAGGCTGAATGCTGTTGGAGCTAGTTCAAGAGCTGGGCCCTGCAACTGGCCTGACCCCTTGATACTCCCAGAGACTGGATCACCAACCAAAGAATACACATGGAGGGACCCATGGTGCTGGCCACATATGTGACAGAGGAGGGTCTTGTCAGGCATCAGGGGGAGCAAAGGCCCTTGGGCCTGAGGGTGTTAGATCCCCCAGTATAGGAGAACGCCTCCTCCAGTATAGGAGAATGCCAAGGAGGGAAGACAAGAATGGATGGGTGGGGGAATACCCCCATAGTGGCAGGGGGAGGGGGAGGGAATGAGGAGGTTCCAAAGGGGAGATCTGGAAAGGGGGAAACATTTGAAATGTAAATAAAGTATGAAAAAATTAAAAATAAAAAAAAATAAATAATAAAAAAAAAAAGAGCTGGGCCCTGGACTATGTAAGAGTAAAGCATAAGCCGAGTATAGGTAGTTGAGTGAGTAAGCATGCATGTCCATGTCTCTCTGCTCTTGACTGTGGAAATGATGTGACCAGCTGACTCAAGCCCTTGCTACTGTGACTTTCCTGCAATAATGGACTGTCACCTGGAATAAAGCCCCTCTCTTCTACAAGCTGCAATTTTTTGGAGAATTTTATCACAGCCACAGAGATGAAACTAGAACAAGGCAAACCCATCTGACACGAACCAATCATGGCAGTTCCAGGATCCTTGCCAGTTTCTGGCTTAGAGGTTGGCAAAAAGACCCCAGTCTAGCCAATGGGGTTTGAGGGAGGATCTTCAGGGAGCAGTCTTTGGGAAAGCAGTCCTGAAAAGGAATTCATGTCAATAAGCTGTCGTTCCCTCTCCTAGATGCTTTATTACGTTCATGGAATACTTGGCTGGGACACAGCCATCTTGGGATCATGAGCTAATCCAGCTAAGAACATGCCAATCAAAATGATAGGAAGACAAATGTGTTGATCAGCTTTCTCTCCCTATGATGAAATCACGATGATCAGCTTCTAAGGAGAAAGAATTGTTTTTGCCTCTTGGTTTCAGAGGTTTCCACCCATGGCCATGTAGCTCTGTCTGTGGCAGCATGATGTATCATGGCAGGAAGGAACGTCAGTGGAAGCTGCTTACTGTGTGGTGGCTTGAGGGTTAGAGTCCTTTAAGGGCACACCTCAGCAGCTTAACTCCTCACCAGGTCTCATCCCCCAACGTGCCACAGGCTGGGGACCAAGCTCCCAGGAGGACACTTAAAATCCAAACCCTGACAACCAAGGACCTCAATGACCTTAATAAGTAGATGAATTAATTTTAAAAAAGCTACTGTATCCAAGTCATGATGTCAATAAGCTAATAGATTTTCTGTATTATAAAAGTCAACTAAGCCAGGGTTTTATCTTGGTTACAGTCAAAAAGGAACTGAACTAATGCAGAAGCTGTGGAGAGAGAAAAAGCTATTCTCCTACAGAGCAGACTGAGCTACAGAAAGGAGTACTGTGATGGGTAGGTCTTTAACTAGGAGCAGAAGGGTGAGGGAGATGGGTGGTGGTATCAGAACACGGTCCAGGGGTGGCATCGCTTGAGGAGACAATGCTGACTGCTCGTGAGAACCCCAAAAACAAGACAAGAATCCTGTAATCTCAGTTTCTTCAAAACACATCATTGTTCTTAAAATGTGTTTTCATTCTCCTCCCATGTGTAGTGGATAGGAATAAATTTATTTCAGAGTATGCATTATTGCATATATATACATATATATATATTCTTTAGATGCCTCTATGGAAAAACACTTTTCTTTTTGCCATGTATGGCTTGTCCTTATGATTGTATAGAGCTTGAACTCATGAGAACTTTATTCATGTGACCTTTCTTAACCCCTAGAGGATAAATTTTCTGAATAAAGTTGGCTATTGCACAAGGTTTCAGTCCACCTTATTTATTGGCTCCCTTCTCCCAGGTCTCACGGCCCCTATTGCAGTGACAGTGGTTAGCTTACTGGAACTAAGGGTATATGAAAAAAACATATGCAAACCTACTACTATGTAATCTAATTAAAACATTAATTTTTAAAAGTTGGCTCAGGTGTGGTGGTAAATACCTTTTATCCTAGCACTCAGGAGGCAGAAGTAGGAGGATCTCAATACATTTTAGGTGATCCTGGTTTAAATATCAAGCTCCAGGATAACTAGGATTGCATAGAAAGACCCTGCTTTAAATAAATAAATGAAGTGAAGGAAGATACCCTGACTGAGGGATTATGCTGCTCCCAGAAGCCATAGATTTTACTGAGCAAAAATCAGAGGACCAAATGGGGGATACTTCCTTCCTTACAAACTATTGATCATTGAGGACCCATAGCCCCCCAAAATACAGGTTATTGCTATTTCTCTTTTTGTATTCTCTTGTTGTCTCCCAGAACTAGACGATATGACCCTATTGCTAAAGACAACATATACTTTGGGTGCAGGACATAGCAAAATCAATCTGGAACTGAGCTAGAATCTACTTTACTACCGGGTAGATTTCATAGTTCTGGAAGGCACCCTGCAGACTTTGTGGGGGAAGGGAGTAGTAGCTGTCAATGGTCTTAGTCAAGTTATGAATTATGTGAGCTACTATATCAGCCTGACAGGCAATATGGGCTGGCTGGTGCAATCGTGTCATGCCTGTTAGGGAAGTAACCAACTACTTTTTAATAAAATATAGCATTTTAAATGCACCTCACAGAAAGAATCCATAACTGATACTATGAACCTGGTCAAAAGTCCATGGCTAGGGAAGTCACAGTGTGTTGGGGGGGGGGGGAGGGGCTACAACTCTTCTTTTGCTTAAAAAAGCAATGTGATAAAAGTGCCTTCTAAAGTCTTGTTTATATTTATAGATTAGTGCTGCTTACAGCCTTGGTCAGAAGAGCTTCTGATTACAATGGGCTACAGTTAATGCAGAGGTTCACAACTTGCCAAAGTGCTGAGAATAAGTGCTCATTGAATGCTTAACCCTAAACAGGACATTTATGTCACCCTCACCAGAGCTCAGGGAATATCTCAGAAGGAAGAAGGAAAAATGTTAAAAGCTGGAAGACAGGAAGGAACGCTGTGAAATACTGTACTTTGGGTATGAAATGGCTGCTGTACTCAGAAACTCACAGAAATTGTGGCTACCTGGACAAGACTGAGCCCATAAACCTTCCATTATGGATGGAGAGGAGGCTCAAGAGCCTCATTCCTTCCTGACAAGCAATGGTCAAGGAGTTCTAGTCTTCAGGAATGTAACCCCTGGTAAGTTGCCCTTGCTCAAGTAAATAAGCCATTCTTGCTCAAATAATTAACCCCACCATGCTCATAGAAGCAACTCTAATTAAATGCACTGGGGCACACACCACACACACACACACACACACACACACACACACACTCGAATAAAAATAAATCTTTGAAAACATTTTAAAGAAAAAAAGTGAGGTATAGGAAGAGATGGCTCAGTGGTTAAGAGCACTTGCTGCTCTTCTGGAAGACCATTGTTCGATTCCCAGTACCCATGTCAGAAGGCTCACAACTTACAATTCTAGCTCCAGAGGATCCAACACTCTCTCTGGCTTCGGTGAGTGCATGAGAGTATACATGCAAGCATGTGCAAACACACATATGCTTACACATATAAATAAAAAGTAAAATAAAATTGGGTTGCGAAGGCCAGAATATACTATACTAGAAACTTTAGCTTCAAAATAAAACTCAAATATATCTAATTCATAAATTAAATTCTATTTAATATATTTTTAAAACTCAACTGAACTTCTGAAGTAAACACATTTTAAAATTCTAGTGAGATTCCATTTTTTTCCCTTTAGATTGACAAAGAACAAAAATTTGATCAAGAAGCTGAGGGTGCTAACAGACAACTGTCATGTCAACACTGAGGATCTTGAGTCAAGAGGAACTTGAATTCAAAGAAAATCTCAGGGACATACCTAGACTCACCTCAAAAAGAAAAAACTTGATAAGAGCTAAGAATAAATCCCATTAGTCCAGCATGTGCTTAGTATGCTTGAGCACTAAAGCATACAAGTTCAATCCTCAGCACCATTAAAAACAAAACAAAAAACTTGTTACTACCCAATATCACCAAGGGGGAAAAGTATGTTCACTTGTTGTTGATAGAAATATTAATGTATGGTAGACAATTTGACAATCATCTTCACAGCCCCAAATGTCTTGATCCCAATAACTCTATGTCTAGCTGTTGAGATAGTTCCATGTATGCTACTATAGTTAGTTTTTGTTAACTTTCTTGACATATCTGGAAAGAGGAAATCTCAACTGAGGAGCCATCTCAGTCAGATTGGCCTGTGAGTGTATCTGTGGAGGCTTTTCCTAAATGCTAATGTAGGACAGCCCAGCCCACTGTGAGCAGTGCCATCCCTGGACAGGTGGGCCTAGGCCATATACGAAAAGTGAGGCCAGAACATTCCAAGTCATGCCAGCTTCCTCCAACTTGTCCTCCAAATGATTCCAGAAACAGTCTTGTCTAGGAGATGCTATAGGGGTGGGAAGAAGACTTGGGGTGAGTAATGTACTTCATGCTTGTATAAAATTCATACTGAAAAAAGTGTTTTAGAGTTACGCTTTGTCTTTTTGAGTCAGGGTCTCACTATGTAGCCCTGGCAGGCCTAGGCCTCACTAAGTAGACAAGGCTAGCCTTGAACTCATGGAGATCCACCTGTACTGCCTCCCAAGTGCAGGGATTAAAGGCATGAACCATTATGCTTGGTTTAAAATTTATTTTTTTAAAGAGTTTACAGAGCATCTCTAAATATCAGTCCTGGTTAAGGACAGAGTGTCCAACATGTTAGCCTATGGGGACATTTCATGTGCAGACCATAACAGGAAATGAGTGAAGCCTCCTAGTAAGATGGATTAATAAAATCCACCAACAGTAAAATCTATAAAACCATAAAAATACAATATTGAAGTCTTAGTGTCAGAATAGACAGATTTCAGCAATATAACAGGAAGCTCAGAAACATAATTGTTCACAAGAATTTTATTATATGATGAAGATATCTCTATATAAAGAGATAAATTTTTTTGAATATATAGTGGAAGGAAAATTGACTGGCAATTTGGAGAGGAAAGAGAGAACTTAGGGTCTTCTTATATACTATGCATTATAACTAATTCCATTATATTTGAATATTAAACACATCTAAAACTACAAAGTCCAGCAGAAAATGGGATTAAATATTTATCAAAACAATGAAAACGTGGCTTGTCTTACCATAGAAAAAAAGGCTTAAAAAGTTCTTCACTTACATAAAACTTTATAGAGGGGAAAAGGCTCATAAGTAATACAATATCAAAATTAAAAACAAGCAACATATTAAAAGATACATTTATAAGACACACACTAAAAAAGATTAATACTGTTATCTAGAGAATTCACCAAAGTTGACAAGAATCTCACAAACACTTCAGCTGATAACTAAACAAACTACTAACAAAGCAATGCACAAATGAATAAGCAATAATCATATGCAAAAATTTGTATTAGGGTTTTCTAGAGTAACAGAACTTATAAAATGAATACATTTATTAGAACGACTTACAGGCTGTGGTCCAGATAATCCAACAATGGCTGTCTATGAATGGAAGGTCCAAGAATCCAGCAACTGTCCAGTTCATAAGGCTGGGTGCCTCGGATAGTCTTCAATATACCCTGGAATCCCAAAGAAGCAGACTCTAAAGCTAGCAAAAGAATGGACTTGCTAGCAAGGCAAGAGCAAGTTGGCAAAAAGCAGAAACTTCCTTCTTCCATGTCCTTTATATAGGCTTCCAGCAGAAGGCACGACCCAGATTGGAGATGGGTCTTCCCAACTCAAAAGATCTGGATTAAAGTTGTGTCTTCCAACCTCAAAGATCCAAGGTCTGGATTAAAAGTGATTCTTCCCACTTCCAATGGAGCAGAAATCCCTCACAGGTGTGCCACTTTATTTGTGGGTTTGAGTTAACTCCAGATGTAGTCAAGTTGACAGCCGAGATTAGCCATCGCTGCACTCAACTTTATTAGTTATTAATAAGAGACAGATTGGAAGAAGCACGCTAGTTCTTTTACTGAGTTAATACCTTCTTAAATTAAAATCCAAGTCAATACTCACATTAAAGCTGATATCCTTGATAGCTATATTTATTGTGGGTGGTATTAATAAATTAATATCTTTGATTAGAAAAGTAATCAGCATAAAAATGTTCAGACTCCTACACCTAATAAATCTGTTAGATAATTAATCCAGAGTAGGGAAGAAACATGAAGTCATGGTCAAGGGCCCATGATTCCATCCCCACACATATTCCTGTTCCTCTGGTATCCAGTAATAGTATTCACAAGTCATATGCACCAATCACTTCTCCACAAGCAAATAAACTCCCTGAGAGGCACTCTGTCCACCTTGCTTCCTACATCTCAGAACAGTGATTGATACGGTATAGGAGCCCAGATACCATTCAATGAATGTATGAATATAAAGAACAATGTCTTTCTCAACTAACCTTGGAACGTTCGTGTCTCAAAGTACATTTGCTTTCCATGTATTTTCTCATGGGAGTTATTTGTTGGTTAGTTAAAATGATGTACTAGCTTGGGCACATCTTTAAATCCCAGCACTCACAGGCAGAGGCAGAGAGATATATCTAAGAGTTTGGGGCCAGCCTGATCTATATAGTGAGACTCTATTTCAAAAACAAAACATAGAATTAATACTTTATATTTCAAGTATAAGTTGCATAACTCAAAAGCATTGAGGATAAGAGATGTATGTGTTTATTTATTTAGCCTGGAAGGTCTCACTGTGCTGCCTAGGCTAGCCCCCCAACTCCTGGATCAAGCAATTGATCTTGATATAGATCAGCTTCTCAAATAACTAGAATAACAGGCATGTAAAACATCCTTGTTTTAGAACAGATTTAAAAGTTTATTTCATGGAAATAGAAGTCTAGAAGTTGCACCATTCTAGGGTGGTCAAGGACAGTAACTCACAGTTTTCCTTAAAGAACCGTATTGTCTACACCTCCCCCTCTCCCATTCTTGTTATGTGGGCTATTTTTCTCTTGCCCTTTTACATTTCTGAAATGCAAATGGAAGTTAGGGGTCATGTCCTTAACTAGGGGGAGTAGTGGCATCTGAAATCTCAGAGCTCAAGAGATTTATACAGGAAGATTACAAATTCTAGGTCAGCCTTGGCTACATAGTAACACCTGTCTAAAAGCAAAATAAAATAGATTATGTCCTAACAGCCCAATCTAGCCAGAGCCGAGTGCCTCCAGCTCCCTTGAGCTGGGTAAGTCTCTTGTCTAAAGTCCCAAGAGTGAAAGCTACTTCAATTTAACAATTGAGGAAAATTAGAATGGAAGGCTGGGGTCAGAGAAGACGAAAGGATCTCAGAATAAGCCACTGTGTGTGATTTTATTTTGGTTTTGAATGATGAATGAGGCCATGACTGCTCTAAGGTAGGGTGGAGGAGAAGGTTTAATGTAGATATGAGGGAGAGCACAGCCAGAGGCATCTGGAAGAGTCCAGACTAAACATGGCCAGCAGACTGAACTGAGCCATGAGAGGAGAGGTGGAGATTGAGAGAGAAGAGAGAGGGCAAGCAGACCAAGAGAGATCTAGGATTGGAGCCAAGAGACCAAGAAATCATGTACCCCAAATGGCTGAGGTTATATATGGATCACAGGCTGGGGAAGGGAAGCCCTGGCCCTGGACTGGACAGGTTTAGGGTAGGGGGTGGGGTGAGAAGTTCTGGGAGGAGCCACAGGTACTGAGTGAGACTTGTCCCAGTTTTGAGAATAGCCATGTATTTCAGATTGGCTTGAAAGTGTGGGTCCTCCTGTTTTAGCCTTCTCATTGCTAGGATTACAGGTAAGCCCCTCACACCAAGCTCCTGGGAAAATTTTTACAAAACATAAAACCATAAAGTTTTATTTACTTATTTTTTTTTTTTTTTTTTTTGAGAATGGGTCTTACATAGCCCAGGCTAGCCTCAAACACACTATGATCCTCCTTCTTCTGCCCCCAAATGCTAAGCTTATCAGCATGCACTGTCATGACCAGTTTTACAAAGGGCTGGGGATCAAACCCAAAGCTAAGCAAGTGCTCTACCAACTGAGCCCCACCCCACCCTGAAACCCTACTCATCTCATCTTTAAAGTACAACACAAATTCCAGGTGTTTAATTAATTGTTCTGATTACATTAACCAGACACAGTCACTCTTTCCAATGAGCTGAAAATCTTGAGTTCAAGCCAAAAGCTGTGGAGTCACTCCTGATTTTCCTGTTCTGTATCATAACCATTTATCTATTTTGTCTATGTTACCCTAAACATATATTCACAATCCAACTTCTCACCACCCTCCATGCTCACTCTGGACCAAGCCGGCATCAGCTCATCCTATATTTTTGCAGACATTTCCTTGCAGGCCTCTGGCTTCTAAGCCAGCACCCTAAGAGTACATCCTCAAACCCATCACTGCCCTGCTCACAGCCCTCGCCAGCTTCAGAATGTAAAATCCTCACCAAGGCCTCCACCGCTCTCTGGGATCTGCCCTGTCACCCCCCTGACCCCATCTCCTGCTCACTACTCTCACTCACAGTCCCAGACACACACACTACGCACACCCCCTATACAGTCTTTACACTCTATATTTTCTCTGCTTGGCAAGTTCTTCCAGCCACTCAGATAGATGGTTGCCCTTTCTCTCCCTTCAGATTTTGACTCTAGTGGAACCTCACCAGAGAAGTCTTTCCTGGTCTTCCATTAAAGAACTTCTCCCCCTCAGCTCTGACTGGATATCCTCCTTCATCAGGTTAGTTTTCCTGATGAGATTTTGTCCCTTACAAGATTCATACAGCCCACATCTTAGACAAGTTGTTCACTGGCTCAGCCACAGTACTTACAGGAAAACAGTAAGTGTCAAGTCAAGGCAGGGTGACTGTGCATTGTAAGACTGCCAACAGCCCAGAGGAGTTTCCTTACCATTAGATCAGGTACCTTTATGGGCTGAGGTACCTTGCAGGCCACCCTCCCCCTTTAGGGATCTCAGGTAACACCAGGTCCTTGACTAAGCTAAAACAAAATAAAACCAATAACCACAAAACCCACTCAACAGGTCAAAAGCCCAGTATACATCCAAGACATGGGTTGGGCGTTTCTCACGAGACTCGCACTTAGATATCTTTACAGTGTGAGTGTGTATGTGTGAGAGAGACAGACAGACAGACAGACAGAGATAGACAGAGAAAGAGATCTGGTGGCTTTTTCTTAGTCATCTAGAGACAGGAGTTAGCTCTCTGTAGGCAGTAAGGTAGAGGGCCAGATTATAAACTAGTCATGTAGCCTGAGACCAAAAAGGGAAGTGACTGGATCAAGAGCTTATAAAACAAGTCAAACAAGTTGGGAGAGAGGATGAAAGTGAGCACGACTACTCCCCTGACTGAGCAAGTAACGCATGGTCACTCCACCTGAGCAGAGAAGTCTGTGGGCCGCTTGCTGGCTCGCCTGGAGTGCATTCGAAGATGACCAATCTCAGTAGATTATCTTGGTCTCTATCAAAACTGGCCATAAGCCCCGGGAAAGGCTACCGGGCAGCATGTTGGTATTCCTGACCTCTCTCCCTTTCCTGGAGATTCTCTCAATTTTCCTTAATAAATCTACATTTGATCTTCTCACTTGTTTTCTTGGGGACAAGAGACTGAGAAACTGCTGGCTCCAGGTGGCTTGGTGAGCCTTGATTGCCCCAGGCCTTATAGCATCACAGGGAGCAGAAGAGGTTTCTATCTCATTCATGGGACATCATCAATTCCACTCAGACAGTGTAGTTTACAACAAGGTTTAAAGATTAAGCAAAAATTGTTCCCTTGTTTCTCCTGTCTTAATAAGACTCCTTTTGTAAATAGAAGTGTAAAGTGCTTTTAGGAGGGACATTGCTTAGATTGGGGGGTTAGAAAGGAGTGTTAAGTAAGCAGTTTCTTGTTCTTAACATTCTTGTTTAAGATGGTTCAGAAAACACATGCTAGCTCTACGTGCAATTCTGGTGTTCTTCCCTCTGCCATCAGGAAAGACAAACTGGACCTCACAGGCAAAGGATCTCTTTCCCTTACCATGTCCCCTCTCTCCAGCCTCAGTAGCACTCAGGAGGTGCTTACCAGATGCCTGTTAAATAATTGCATATTCCTCTAACCATTGCCATCCTCCTGGTTCATGTGGTGAGCCCTCCCAGCCCACCCCACCCCACCCTGTTATCTTTGAGTGTGCACACATCCTGTCTCTGAAGGGGAGCATAAGCCTCCTAAATGCCACAGCTGAGTCTTAATGCATGCTGGGAACCATGCAGAAAGGCAGCTCTCTGGAGTTCTCATTGTTGACATTTAGAGAAAGGCATTAGGGCTGTAGCAGCTGCTGTCAGCTTGCCTAACCTGTTCTTGGTAGGACTCTGAAATACAAGACTAGATGGCACATTTAGGGGCAAGTGTGGGGTCTGGCAATCTGTCCTAGACAAGAGATCAATTTTAATCCTTGAGCAAGAGGAAGTGCTGCAGCACCCAACACCGAAAAGAGGCTGTGGATTTTTGATGTCCTGAGTTTCACTCGGAACTGATTCCTCCCCCCCCCCCCAATTTTGTTTACAATCTGATGATTCTCTGCAAGGGAATAAAGTCTTGCTCTAGTTAATTGGTAGCAAAGGTCATTACTTAACAGATGCTAATGAGAAAGGAGCAAAGTCAAGGGTAGCTAGGCCCTGGAGTCATTGCTCAAAGTTAGAATGGAAACACTGACTTACTAAATACAGGTGCCATTCTTCCCAGTTCCAGCCTTCAGAACAGAGTGGAGGTCCAAAGAGAGGCAGCTGAGCCCCAGAAAGGCCTTGGCCCTTGCTTCTGCACTGTTCTACACATTGCCAGGGCCATTTCCCAGACTCCAGTGAACCACGCACTTTCAAATGTTGATAGTAGTAGGTTTGCAAAAGGAGAAAGACAAAGGAGGAGACAGAGGAAGTGCTCTAAACAGAAGAGGGAAAAGGTGCCACTGAATGTAAAATCCTAAGACCAGTGCCTGCAATAACCACGAGCATTGTTGGAAGAGAGCATGCGCAGAGGCAGCCCCAGGTGTAGGAGACTGTGGCTGAGGTGGCCTGAGGACACACAGAGCTCTCTGAAGGGGCGGACCAGAGGACAGGACATATTTTAAGCAGCCTTAGAAAAACTCCTTTTAGCATTCCGCAGGAAATGGGAAGCAGATGTGTTGGTTTGAAACTTGCTTTTATATTACTGGCCCCCTTGAGACTTTCGGGGCAGAGTTAGAAGTGGACAGGTACTGTACTGACAGACAGAGGCCTCTCTGCGGCAGAACATCTTGAGAAACAGATATTTAGACCAAAGGGCTTTCATTTTCCTTGTCTGGCTAGAATAAATAGCAACGTGGTTTGCAGCACAGATCTGCCGGAATCTTGGTGGTTGTTGTGACCGGGTCTTGTCAGCCTCTGTAGAACAAGGATACAGAACCCAGAGCTCCAGGCAGCAGCCAAGGAGTTTCCCTAACCTTCCAGGGACCTCGAGTCAGATAAATCTGGATTCTTCATACAGAAAAGAATTTCAGGACTAGCCAGTATACAGCAGGGTTAGAGTTTTATTAAGAACAGAAAGGCAGTTTTAAAAAAGAAGAAGGCATACCACGGGCTTGTGCAAGGGCTTTTCAAAAGACAGCCACCCTGAAAGTGTCTTGGTAGGAGACACATGCACCATTTTGGTGACTCTCAAGTTATGTTTTCAAAAGATTGTATACACACGCGCACACACACACACACACACACACACATATATATAATTATAGGGCAGCTCTGGAGCTGCCTTTGATTAGATTACAATGTGATAAAATAAAACCGTGAGCCATAGGGTTTCACAGTGGTGATAAGACTTTTACTGTAAGTGGAGTTTCTGGCAAAAATCCTAGAAAATTGCAGGTTTATAGCTAGGGAAGAAGAAAGGCCATGTACACTTATTTAGACCTTAAGCATGGTTCACTGCTGTTTATATGTTTTATTTGAAAACATCTCTATATATTTAAAAATCTATAGACATATATTGTCTCCATGTCAGCAACCTTCTTAGGAAATGTTAATTGGGTTGTCATTCTTGATTCTCGACTGGCAGAAGCTGCAGCTTGGGCGTGAAGGGCACCTTTCCCTTCTCAGGTCTCCGTAATTGTCCATGTCTGTCTGCCCTGCCTCATCGATACAGGTAACCCAGGCTGACCTAGAACTCACTGCTTTAGATTACAAGCTGTTGAAAAGTACAGGTGCCACTGACTGCCCTGCGCCTGAACCTTCTTAGAGGAAGCAAGCAGGTTTGTTTTAACCCTTATAGTTTCTTGTCAAGAAACTGCCAAGAAGAAAAACAAACACAATGGCCTGGACACTGAGAAGAGAGCAAAAGCATTCAAGCCAGAGATCTTGGGGTTGTAACTGGTCCTGTTAGAACATGGACTAGTTAGTGGGTCTCACCCCTAGAAAAGCTGGAGTGAGATCCAAGGGCTACATACTGAAGTTATAGATAGCAAAGTAAGTTGGTGGCTAGCCAGTGTGGTGGCACACACCTACAGCCAAAGCTGCTAAGGAGAAGATCACTTCAGCCTAGAGGTCTTAAAGGCAGTCATTGGCCCAGATGTGAGACTAGTGCTAACATTTTAAATGAAAGCTTTGGTATTAGATCACCCTAGGTTTGATTCTCTGCCTGTTACTCATGTGTATAATCTTTGAACAGGTGTCTATCTGAAATGTCTTGGGCACTTGTTCCCAGGCTGTGGAGCCTTTAGAAGGTAGGGCCTGACTGGCAGAAGTAAATCACTAGGGGAGGGCCTTTGACAGTCACACCTCCTAGTTCTAGCTTGCAATCTGCTTTCTGATTTACCATAGCAGAGAAGTCACTGCCATACACTTGGCCACTGTGAACTTCCCCATGCCTTCCCAGCTCTGGTGGACTAAAATCCCAAAACCACGAGACAGAGCAAATCCTTCCTTCTTTAGGCTGTTTCGATCAAGTATTTTATCATGGCAGCAAGGAAAACAGGGTACACATGCCCTCCCAGAGATTTCATTTGCCACATGTAAATAAATTATCTATTATCAGTCCCAAGGACTGTCCTGAGGCTTTGATGAACCTAAGCCACTCAGCACAAAGCCAGAAACACTACAACTACAAAAGAAAAATTAAGACATTAATCAGGTCCTCTTTTCTGCAGTCAGCTCCACTTCCCTCACTGCAGCCTCCTGAGGTGCAGACTCAGGCATGCTCTGTCAGAGTACATGGGGTGCTGTATATGTACGTGTGTGTGTGTGTGTGTGTGTGTGTGTGTGTATTGGTGTAGGTATAGGTGTGTATATATATATATATGTGTGTGTGTGTATATGTATATATATGTACATACATATATGTATACATATATATATATATGAGATTCTAAATGAAATCAGCAAATATAACGCCTTACTTTAACACCTTATTTTAAGAGAATGGGTCTTTTCAACATCTGGGAACTCTTTGAACTTAACCAGTGAGGTCCAAATAAGACTGGTTCACAGAAACTCCTCCCTCTGCTCTGTGCAAGAGTCCCATTCTCAGGTATTTGAGGTAGAGGGATGTGTGGTCTTCAAGAAAAACTACCTTCCCCAGCCCCTAAACATCATTTCTAACTAGTAGGGGAAAAAAAAGACAGATTCAAAAATCTAAAACAAAGGAGGCCTTGTATGTCTTCTGCCCATCTAGAGCAGATGACCCCACCGATGTGTATATGCCATAGCGGTTTGAGATCACTAGTAGAGATAAGTAATAGAAAGAAAGCTCAATGACAGCCTTGTTTCCTGTGGCCCAAAATAGAGACAGAGAGAGAGAGACAGAGACAGAGACAGAGAGACAGAGAGTAGTTAGACACTTTGTACTTCCTGAGGACTCAGAAGTTAGCTGAGAGGGAGCACCTGTAACCCAGAAGAACCAGGCCATGGAGACGCAGCTGTAAACTGAACATCAGGTGAGAAAAACACTGATTGCTTCTTCCCCTGGGAAGGTTCAAGTGCTAAACAGATAATAGATTAACAGGAGAAAGCTGGCTTTCACATCTATTAATTTATCAGTGTACAGTAGTGATAAGTACAGTAGTAGTGTATAGCAGAGTAATTACCCAGCAGCCCATGGAGGCTCAGAGGATTCACAGGGAACAGGGAAATACAGGAATGTAGACAGTTTCAAAGGTAGTTAATGATTGTTTTTGGTTTTTGAGACAGTCTCTTTATGTAACCTTGGTTGTCCAGGGACTCACTGTGTAGACCAGGCTGGCTTCACAAAGATCCACCTACTTAAAGTCATGTGCCACTACACCTGAATGTAGTTAATGATTTTTGTAGGAATTGAATGGGCCTAAGGAACAAACAGAAATTGTGACAAAGCCAGTCTAGGAGTGGTAATGTTCTTCAATCCTCTTCCTATTTTCTGATTTTACAATTCTGTGGCTAACAGGTTTCTGGGAGGAGGTTCAAGACAATTATATTTTGTGTGAGATAACTTCCTTAAGTCAGATAAGAGAAAGAATCCCTTCCCTGTTTAGAATGTAACAAAAGAAAGTTGGGGAAATCTTGACTTAAAGATTGTTGCTCTAGCTCAGGGCATCAAAGAGCCACTCTGGTATATTGCTTTCTGATTTCCAAAATTAATATTGGCTGAGAACTATGAAGAATGGTAGAGGGCCATGCTGAATATTTCTGAATGTTAGTGGGGAGAGATCCAGTGTCTGAAAACAAGATGGAGTTGCTAGGGTTCATGCAGCAAAGGACCATGGCAAATCAGTTCAGGGCCAAGGAATGCTGCAAAGAACACACCATGCAACAGATCTCATGCAAGAGATTTATTGGGGGTAAGGGTGGAGTGAAAGGAGAGAAAGAGAGAAAGACAAACAGAGAGAGACAAAGAATAAGAAAGACAGAGAGTGAGAGAGCAGGCTGTGATGGTGGGACCTTTTAAAGGCTGGTGATGACATGGCCGCTGGTGTGGAAGGCAGGATGGAGTTAACCATCTCAGGTGCTACCAACTCAGAGCACCTAGCATTACTAGGTGCCCCTTCTTTCCTACATTAGAGATTCCATCTCCAAGAGAGAAAAGGTAAAACTATAAATTAGTCTCCTTGTATCTACTAGATTAACTCTTTCTACAGTATATAAAATGGGAATCTAAGATAAAATGTATGTTCTGTTCTCTCTTGTAAAAAAACAAAGATATACTTGTACATATCTAAAAGCACCTTGCAAAATTAATGCCTGTTAATGATCAAAACTCTCAAGCTTCTTAAATATTATCAAGACATATAGCATGGTTCTTTGAAAGCAGATAAACGGTCTGCTGACTTAGTCAGCAGATGGGTTAGAAATGACATCATGTCTACAATAGGGAGTTTCCCATGACTTCTTATTTTAAAAACTGAACAATAAATACAGAAAAATGAGGTGGGAATGGAAGGCCTGAAGAAATGGCTCTGAGCTTAAGAATGTTTTCTATTCCCTGCCCCTCACCAGCTGTGCTGCTGGTGGCATGGACGCTGGAGAGCTGGCCCTGCCCCTCCCCTTGTCCTCTCCATGGCTCTCCACAGTTGATTGTTTCTGGCAGGGGTGAAGGTAGAGAAAGATTCACCTTCCTTTGGCAGGCTGGCCACTAGGAATTTGACTAAGCTCCAGTTAGTATATGGACAACACAAAATGGACTTATTTTCGTTTTGTTTTGTTTTGTTTTAACAACTTCTTCTTCTTCTTCTTCTTCTTCTTCTTCTTCTTCTTCTTCTTCTTCTTCTTCTTCTTCTTCTTCATCCTCTTTGTGGGTGGGGAGATTACAGGGGAGGAGGGCAGACATAGGAGGACTGGGAGGTGAGTGAAATTGGGGTTCATGCTATAAGATTCCCAAATGATTAATTTTTTTTTGAAAAAAAAAAAGAATGATTTCTACTCTTGCAGAGTCTAAAGTTCATTCCTAGGACCCATACTGGGCAGTTCACAATTGCTCACAACTCTAGCTTTGGGATATCTGACATCTTTTAACCTCTATAGGCTGCCATAAGCATGTGTATACACAGAGATACACACAGACAGACAAACTCACATATACACACACAAATAAAAATAAAATTTAAAAAGAAGCCAGCATTGCTGAAGCATTGCTTTGTGGGAGAAAGACAGCTGTATGTTAGAAGGGACTGCTAGTTCACTTTCTGGGTGGTGTCACTGCAAGCAAATAAGTTCTCAAGTTCTACATCTGCCTAGATGCTGACGAGGCTTCTTGACCTGCTGTTCTATAATGTGTGCCTGCCTTCCAAACCCACACACTGGCATAAGAATTCATAAATAAGTCTAGGAAAGTTACCAGTTGAAGCCACACAAATAAGTTTATAACTTAGCAAACATAAACACTGGGGTAGAATGTAGCTGAGATGATGGGGTGCTAGCCCAGCATGCAGGAAGCCCTTCAGTACCATAGAAAACCAGCATGGTGACACTTACTTGTAATCTCAGCATCTAGGAAGTGCACACAGAAGTATCAGAAATCGGAGGACGCCTTCAACTAAACAGTGAGTTACAGGCAAGCCTGTCTAAAAAAGCTAAAATTATTCTGGTGCCAATATGAGTGACCATGGGCTGGGAACATAGATTCAGGTTACCCCAAGTTCCATGTTCCAATAAGGAAACAGGATCAAGGAAATTTTATAATAACAAAACAAAGTAAGTCCCAAATCAAGGCATTTAATAGACATATGTTGGTAGCAAGCTTAGAGTCAGGCAGAGAAATCCCATCTGTAGGTCCCAGAGGCTAGATGATGGCCTTCTTAACCCTTTGGTGAAGAATAGGCTTTTGCTAATTTAATACATTCCAAAGGTTTTTATTTGTACAGCAGGATGTTAGGTCCCATACTGAGGTGGGCAAGAAAATGGTTCTTTAGAGGGGGGTAAGGATAGCCTAAGAGAAATTGTAATCAGTCTCTGGACCTGTAACATTCCAACCTCTCCAAAGTCATTGACGTTTTAATGAGACAACTGGCCTTTGCAGACAAAATTAGCTTCATTCCAGGGATTCTCGTTCACACCACAAATGCTGCATATGACATACTAAAATGAACCACTATTCCTTGTTGGATTAAAGGTTGGTATCAGTGTCCCATGTCCACCCCAGGCTGGGCCTCTCAGAGAGGCGGGACACAGGAAGTTTGACCGCACTCACCCCACGGACACCGCTGGGTGGGTGTTGGGCTGTGAGAAGCCGCAATGAATACCGCCTGGGGGTGGAGGAGCTCTGCCTGGGGTCCCAGGGACCACATGGAAGCTGGATCTGTCTGGTTCCCAGACTCTTGGGCATTCCAGGTGCCTCTGGATGCCACAGAAGAGCTGAGGACAAACTGAGGGCCCGAGGCTTGGATCTAGCCTGGGCAGTGGGGGAAAAACGGGGAGGGATGCGACAGGGTCCCTCAGGACCTTGGTTCATGGCTTGTCACCCACTAGCTCACTTGGTTTGGTGGTAGCCATGGCTGGGAGTGTGGTGAGGCCTTCTGCAGGAGACTAGACTCGGCTCTTTAGGCGAAGGCCTGTTCCACTGCTCCCATGGTGGATCCAGATGAAGAGAGACAGTCCATGGTTTTAGGGTGTTTATTGTCGTGGCAGAGAGTGGCATGAGTGAATCTGGATCATGACCTCGGGGAGGGACAAGGTTGAAATACCATTGGCTGGGAATTGGAGTGGCTCAGCCTCTAGGTGCCTCATTAACATGGGGATGTCTTGAGGCTATGTGACCACACCTCTACCTGTGGAAGGGGTTGGGGCGTTGCCCTTACATGACTGATAGTCACAGACCTATGGAGGAGAGCTTCGGCCTCATGTCAGGAGCCTTATTCCCAGGAGCATGGCAAAACACCTACCATCCCTTGTAGGGTTATCCCCTGCTGGGGACCCCCTACTGGATTTTTTGCGGGGGAGGGTTAAACCTTAGCTCAACCAGAAACCAAGCTGCCTTTCACAGTCCCACAATTCCTGGTTTATCTAAAGCTTATAATTTAACTAACATTCCAGTTTCCTTTTGTTTGCTTTTATGGTGCTAATCTTGAACCCAGCACCTCACATACAGAGCTACATTGCCAACCTCACTTTGTTCTTTTTGTTGTCGTTGTTGTTAATTTGGTCACTTGTTTTTTGTCAATCCTACCAATTCCACATGTACTGATAAATATATGGCCTGCATCTGCAAGGATGAAAGGCAAGTTATGCTGTCCAAACCACACCTGTTGCCTATGGTCTTCAGTACCAAACACTGTCACTGACGACCTGTCTAAATAACTAGTCCAAAGTTAGATTAGACCCCACGCTATGCTCGCCTTCCACATCTTTTAGAACGCTTTTTAAATTTTTCTATTTATTTATTTTTATGTTATATGTGTTTCACCTGCTTGCATCTCTGTGCACCACATGTGTGCCTAATGTCCACAGAAACCAGAAGAGGGTGTCAAATCCCCTGGAACTGGAGTTCCAGACAGCTGTGAGCAGCCACGTGGGTGCTGGGAATTGAACCCAGATCCTGTTAAAGAGAAGCCTGTACTCCTAACCTCTTAGCCATCTCTCCAGCCCCTACTATAGTCTTTTTAAAATGAGTGTATGTGTGAGTGCCTGCATACATGTATGTGAATGCCTTGGAACTGGAGTTACAGGTTGGTTTGAGCCACCATGGGGATGTTGGGAACAAAACCCAGACCCTCTCCAAAAGCAGCAAGTGTGCTTAACCACTGAGCCATGCTTCTAGCCCCTCATAAGAGTCTTGGTTTGTTCAATTTTTCTCTTCATTGTGTAAGTAAATAACCTCCTTTTTTACGTGTCCAAGGATTTTATCGCCTGTAAATTTACACAACTAAATGTATAACTTGGACAATAACTAGGTAGATCAATGTGTGACATCCAATGTGTGAACAACATTCATTATCAATTCTGTTGTGAGATTAGTTGCTTTCACAAAGTAACTAGCAAAATATGGATTCCTAGAAACTTTATACAAAAAGAGTTTCTGTTTTTGGTCTTCAGTCTTTTCTCCCTAGTCATTGACTTAATCTCAGCCTTGAGCCCTCAGATCACCTCATAGAAAAACCAGTTAGTAGGTAAGAGATTAACATGAGATAAGAGGATTCCTATCTGTTAAACCTGAGATTCAGGAGAGAAAGACCAGTTCTGTGGTTTTTGAGCCAAATTTGAATCAAGCTTTAATTAAATACTGGCCAGGATGATGGACTCTGGCCAGGTTTATTTCCCATCATTATTTCCTGGGTTTCCAGAAAACAGCACTGGGTCACATTTTTCAGAGGCTTAAAAAGGCAACCCATAAAACCGCTGTGTTTCTCATCTGGTCCAATCAGGGGCAAGCACACATATCCTGATGTACTTCCTGTCTGAATGCCTCTCACCTACATCCAATCAGGGGCAAACACACATCCAGACCTATTTCCTGCCTACATGCCTCCTGTGTACACATGATCAAATAGATCTGGTGCAGTTGGATCAAACAAACTTGTTTAGGGGATCAAAACACGTGGCTAGTTAGCTCCCATAAACAATAGTCTCCAAAATTCCAGGAAATTATCCGTCCTTGGGCAAGTGGGGCTTGCTTCCATGTTAACTTTGGCCCTTCCACCATCCATAAAGCGGAGGTGCAGGTTTGCTTTTTGAGCAAAGAAAGCCCTCTTTGTTCTTTTTCCAAGCCAGCTTTTCTTTTCTAGACTAATGTATCACATTTCAGTATCTTAGACCAGGCTGTGGCCTCCCTTTGTCTTCTTCTGAAGAGGCTTCTGAGTACAAAGAGATAATGTTGACTCTTTATCCTCAGAGGGGACAGATCGAAGTTCATGCCACCTGGCTCACGCCTTCATGGAGCTCCCTCAATCTAGACATAAAATGAAATTTCTGCTAAGAAACTAAAGAGTCTCTTTGGTAAAGTGATTTGGGTCAGTCGTCCAGAGTTCAGGGTTTAATTCACTGCTAGCATTTCTGGAGTAGTTTAGGGTGAACATCAGAGACAAACGAGTTGTCTTGGCCCTTCAATTTCTTCTCGTTCCCATTATTTTCTATCGTAAACACTGTTGAGTGTAAGGACTAATGTACCCTCCCTGTGCTAGCAATAGGCAAGTCATTCTGTAAAATATATTGGGATATTAATAGACTTCCGTTTGAGGAGAAGTAAACAAAAGTAGATAATATATATGCCTCTTATCTATAGACACGAAGTATGGGGAGCTGAAGGATGGTTGAACAGTTCTGGGTCGGGTTGCTGTTAGCTTTAAAAAAAAAAACCAGTCACCAATTTGGAATTACTTGAGCTGTCATCTGAAAACAGAAAAAAAGCAAAGTATTAAATCAAGAACTGCTTTAAACAACTTAGAAGTCACTACCCTTCTTAAAGTCTTCCATTGTCTCCAATATGGTAATGGGAAATACCCTCAGATTCTGGACTCCCAGGGGATGCTTGAAAGAATCTTGTTTCCATTGTGGTTAGGGTCTTGTACTTTGGTGACAGATGTGAGTAATACAGCTCCTTAGATTAATCATCAGGGTAGTCTAGAGGACAGAGATTACTAGAAGAAAGAGGTTCTTAGGGGCCCAGGCTACTTAGGCTCTAGAAAAGTTCCTCATACATAGGCACCTGACACTACTTGCTAAACCAAGCAATCTCAGTGCTTAACCCCTATTCAAATCACAAATATGTCCCCACGTCTATTGTTTCAAAGCATTATGAAAAACATACAGCCACATCTAGTGGTTCAGGTGTCTAATCTCAGCTTCTCAGGAGTCCGAGGCAGAAGGACTGCTTTCACTATAAGTGAGTTCAAGACCTAATTGGGCAACTTAGTGAGACACAGGTCAGTAGTAGAGCACTTGCTTAGTATGCATGAGGCACTGTGCTTGATTCCAGCACCAGAACAAATGAACAAACCAGTGAATGAACAAATGAAAAAAAGAAAGAACAAGATAAAAGAAAAATCGGGGGAAAAGAAATCCTATCTTCCAGTGAGAACTGCCAAAAGGAAATATCCATTCCATCCCTGTGAAATATAATCTTCACGTCACATAAGCTATCTTGATAACTAACACGAACAGAATACATGTAGCTTGTAAAATAAAAATACTCTTGGATGCATGATCTCATGACCACTTACATACAAGCCTTGTGAAGTTGTGTAATTGTCATGAGCCACTAAGAAACAGTAGAGACACTAATGTTCTCCAGCACCTTCTCAGTCATAGAAGCCCATCAATGTGGTTTTATGAAGAAATAACAATTTATTTTGTAAACAGGAAAACAATAAATGTATGTGTAACCATATATACAAGTACATAGCTTTACGTATTTATTCACTCATTTATTTACAGTTGCCAAGGATCAAAAACAGAGACTCACACAGGAGAGATAAGAACTCTTCCACAAAGCCCACATCTCCAGTCCCTGATAGCTTGTTTATGTGTCTACATTCATGAAAATGTGTAGACAAGTAAATATGTACATATATTCAAATCTTGATACATACAACTGTAGGATAAGTGTTGCTACTTTTCCTTCTTTGATTCTGGGAATTGAACACCAGGCCTCATGAATGCATTCTATCACTGAACTATCTACCTGTCCCAAACATTACTTTTTGTTTTCTTAAGTGATTGAGATTGAACTAAACTATATTCCAGGTTTCTTCTCACTTTTTACTTTGACATAGAATCTCATTAAGTTGCCCACCCCAACTATGAACTTACTCTGTAGCCCAAGCAGGCTTGTGTCACCAGGTCTGGCTCCAAACATTTTATATATTTTACATATATTTTAATATTATATAATATCTCCCTGTGTGTTCCTCTCTCTCTCTCTCTCTCTCTCTCTCTCTCTCTCTCTCTCTCTCTCCAACCCTCCTTCCCCCTCTCCTTCTGAGATAGAGTCTTGCTATGTAGCTCAAGTTATCCTCAAACTTGAAACTGGAATTCTCAGCATCCTGAGTGCTGAGATTACAATTAAGAAAAAAAGCACTGGGTCTGGAGAGATGTGTCAGGTGTTAGAGGCACTCGCTGTATTTGCAGTTTTTATTCCTAACACCCACAGGGTGGTTCACAAACACCCATAACTCCAGTTCCGGGGAATCCGATGCCATACATACAGTACACACACACACACATTCAGGAAAGCACTCATGCACATAAATACAATAAATACATTTAAACAAAATAGGAAAGAAGCATTTAGTCTTAGTAGTTCTTTTTCCCATCATTAAAAGATAAAGAGATGGTCGCTGTGCTGTTTAAAAGCCCTGTTCAAACACAATGTTGCTAACATCTAGCATAATACCTATGCTATCCAAAAACGACATCTTTGGTTGAGAAGATAACCTAAAATCAACCATAAGTGGTATAGTCCATGTTTGAGTCAGAGCCCAAAAGAATAAGACTGAATCTCAGCACTTAGGAGACAGAAATAGAAGGATTACAAGTTCAAGGCTAGCCTGGGCTATGGATTATAAGACTCTGCTTAAAAGAAAAAAAGCAAATTGGTACAACCTAGACACTACCTTCCTATACTGGCTAGCTTTTATAGTTCTGGAAGGTTCTATGCATACTACCAGAAGAGAAAAGTCACCATCAGTCTTTCCCAGCTGTGAATCATGAAAGCTATGATGACTGGTCTGGCGAGATACACCCACTAGTGCAATAGTGACACAAAAGCAAACTACCCTCCGAAGTGGAAACTTAAGGGTTCTTTGGAAAGACAGTTGTGCTGGACGGTGTTTTGCTGGGGCAAACACGTGAAGGAGTGTTTTCCTGAAGCAGACACAGGAGAAAGGATGTTCTTTTAAACCAAACACATGAAAGAACACATGATGAAGGAGTCTTCGCCAGCAACACGCATGTATTGGTTCACCTTACATTGTGCAGTGGAGCTCCATTTGTTAGGACTCCATAGAGAGAAAGGCACCGAAAAACTTCCGTTGGTGGGTGTGCTATAGCTTCTTGCTGCTTCTGCAGATTCAGGCTGGTTGGCAGAGTGATGTCAGCTGGTACAGACTCTCATGGAGTTTTGCAAAGACAGTTGCAAAGACAGACTCACGTGCTAAGGCAAGACCCATGGAGGACAGGCGATGTTTGGAGGGGTTATAACTAGGACTCAATGGACTGTGAGAGGAACTTGCTGGTAGAGCTAGCTCTCCAGCTCTTCTTGGTCTCAAGTCTTCGCTGATCTTTGCTTCACTGAGAGAGACACAGCAAAGAACTTCTCCTGGCTTCCTTGTTGGTCAGAATCCCTTCTGCCGACTCATGCCGATCCTGCTAGGTGGTGCCACCTCTGCTGCTATCCCAAGGCTACCAAACTGTACTGCTATTATATCTGGGAAGGGTTTGCAAGTGGATCAAGCTGCTGCTGCTGCTGACCTGTGAAAAGAACTGATGATTTCCTGACAATGACACAGAAGGGATTTGCTCCAAAGATCCATTTCTAAACAGTTCCACTTCCTCCATTTACTAATGACCTTTTCCCACTACCTCTGGTGGGTGGTGGGCTAGAAAGGAAGGCTAAAGCACTTAAAAGTAGGATTTGAAAAAATTCAAGCTACAACCCTCTATTTGGATTTAAAGCCCATTCTGTAAGGTCGACCCATGCATGGTACCATTAACTGGACACAAAACCCCATGTCTGGCTAGGTCATAAGTCCTAGGGAAGAATCTAGTAGAATTATTCTGATGAATGGATATAGTAATAAACTGTTCCCTAAATTCTTATCTTTATAACTAGAGATTAGTGTCTCTCTCAACTCCCCACTTAATACCCTATTTGCAGTAGACAGTAACTACTGGTTAATGTGCAGAGAATAAGAGAACTGTAGAGTTCTCAGCTTTAAATGGGACATCTATATCACACATGCACACACACACTCTCCAATGCTCAGCTCATCATGGATGACTGGGCAAAAATATCTTAAGAGCCAGACAGAATGGGTGTTTATAGTGAAACAGTGTTTCCTGGATATTGCAGCACACATAAACCCACAATGGCTAGGATTGCATTCACGAGACTTATATAAGATCAAGCCAACCAAAACCCCAGCCCGGATGGGGAAAGGATTCAAGAAGTCCAACTCCTATCTGAGGAGCCATTGGCATCTGATGACTGCTGGAGGAAAGAGGGTCTCTTTCTTCAATGCTGTAGGCCCCAAGTGGCTACTCATGTTCCAGTAGACAGTCCTGTACACACACACAAGCAGACAGAAATAAATAGACCCCATGGGTATTAAACTTTAAAAAGGAAAGAGAGTATATACAGCTGGAGGGAAAATAGAAAGACAGGGAAGGACTGGAGGGAAAGGACTAGGAGATGGTTTCAATCCAAGCACATTATATGTGCATTTGAATATTAAATATTTAATAAAAATTTACACATCAAATAAAAAAGTTGAATATATCCTATGTCTAGATAATGACTTGAAATCATCTAGCCAAGGGCTTAAACAAGTTAGGGATACAGAACAAAAGTTGGGAAGTCCCTGTGCCAACTACTGAAGGGGTGATCAGGTGTAGTAGGAAGCATAGGGAGTTGAAATCAAGGATCTCTCGGTCCTGAACCTGTTATGTTTCCTTATTTTGTGTCCATATGTATAGTTTCTCTGGGCCTTAGTTTCCCTCTCTGTTAAGTACTACTAGTAGAACAGAATTATTTAATGAGCATCTCGAGTGATCTATACAATCCATGCCACTTATCGTTGATTAGTGTTAGGTCAAACACTAATGGAACAGCCCAGACCTTGCTCTTAAGCCACACACTCTGCATCAGAATGAATTTCTGCCTCTTAGTGTACACTGTAGGCCCAACTCCCAGGCATTCTCAAACACTAATAAATTGGGTGTGTTATATTTGATAAGGAACAATAGCATTTATCTAGTCTTCTACAAATAAACCAACATGCTAGAGGCTACAGTTCTACAAATAAAACCCACATTCCTCTAAAATGAAAATGAGTCCAGAGACCACAGAGAAAGGAAAAGAGACCCCATGGTCTTCTGCCTTCCTTCTCTGATCTCCTCCTAATTAGAGGTCCCCTGTTCCTACTCTTCTCTAATACTACCAAAGACCAAGAATGATAATACACCTAGAGAAAAAGACCTTGAAAACTGGCTGTGTCATCTGAACTTTCTTGGCATTTCCTTGGGAGGCTTAGGGATTGGGAGTACAGAAAGTTAAACAGTGGGAAGTCATGAGGTTTCTTTGGTCTTTAATTGCTTCCGTTACAAAAGAAAGAACTGCAGATGGCTGGATTTTCTTCCAGCCCTGTCATATTACATGGAAAATCTTCTCTTTCCAATCTTCTGCTTGCATTAACCTACTTTAAACGTGCACCACCTCTATCGGGATCATTCCTTCTAGCCTTGCTCCTCGGAACTCATACAGCTGGTGAAGGATCTGCCTACTGTGCACATCTGCCTCAAGTATTTTTTATTACTTTTTAAATTTCAAACTAATTTTTTATCACAGCTCTCAAAGGCTAGCCTAACTCCCAGCATCATCTCCTGTCTCATTACTCCAAATTTCAACACTTTGAGCAAGCAGGACTTAGACTCCCTCTCTCTCCATATGTTCTTCCATTTGATCGGACTGTCTGCCACACAGAAGCACCCCTCACCAACACTCTCTTCAAACTTTATCTCAAATAGCACCTTCTCCAAGAAGACCCCGTGGAATGACGACTTTCCCACAGTGTTTCTCGTGCAGTATCATAATCACTGTTTACTGAAGAGAAGCAGGTTGACTTTTTTGTCTGGCCAAAGACTTGGTACTACTGGCATCACTGGTAGAAGTGACAGAAAGGGACAGTTTTACAGAACCATACTCTTATTGGATCCTGGAGGAAAGTGGGATCACTTGGGATGCAATTGGATGAGCATACAGCAGCTCACCTGAGGAGTGACCCTCTGTTACCTTCTTGGAAGGATAAATTGGTGTTCAGTCACTAGGCAGCCTAGTGGCCAAAGTGCCGTGAATACTCAGCTAGTAGCTTTTAGTGCCCCTTGTCCAACAAGAAGTTTAAGTTTGAGAAAGAGGACACTAATCTTTTACCAGGTAACCCTCAAAAGAGCTCTTGAGACCATTCAACAGACAGCGATCCTATTTGTCACAACATGTTTTCTATACACATCCCCAAACACAGATCAGTACCTAGTACAGAAAGGCCGTCAAAAAATAGTGCCAGGTGGCATTTATTTCCTGTTCCCTACCCCTTGTTTGTTTTCGGATGAGTTGGCCCAGGTGTCAGACTCAAGTAAACCTCCACCCTCATCCCCCTGAGTGGCTGGAACCACAGGTGAGTCTCTTTACCATGCCTTAACACTGCTTACTGAGTGTCTAGTGCATGCAGGTAACTTGCATAGTATATTGTCATACAGTGTATATCATCAGTTTTCCAAATGTCTATGAAAGATAAGGATTATTAACTCACACCTGTCTGTAGCTCCAGTTCCAGGGTTTTTGACACCCTCACAGACATACATGCAGACAAAACACCAATGAACAGAAAATAAAAATAAATTATATATGAAAATCTTTATTTTGTGTGTGTTGAACGTGTACATGTGTGCCACACATGTGCAAGGGTCCATGGAAGCCAGAAGAGAACAACAGACCCCTTGAAACTGGACTTAACAAGCAGTTGTGAGCCTTTTGGGTGCTAGGAACCAAGCCTAGATCCTCTATAAGATCAGTAAATACTCTTAACCACTGAGCCATCTCTCCAGCCCCCAAATAAATGGATACTTAAAAAAAAGACTTATTGGCTGCATTTTATAATGAAAAGAACCAAAGCTGGAGATACTAAATGTTGTGCCTAAGATCATCTGCTAATCAGCAGCTGGCATCTGAACCCACATATGTGTGACTGTGAAACCAGTGTTCCTCCCCCACACTACATAGCTTCTTAGTGTACATGAAGGTCTCTCTGACTCTCCACTCATATTCATCTAGAACGAGGCCTCCTGCCTTCCCTATGTTATCTCAGCTGCCTGGCTTGTTTTCTTTTTTCTTTATACTCTGTATCACCTGTGCTGACTTTCAGATCCAGTGAGTACTTGAAAAATACTGGTCAAATGCTATTGGTAAACACCCCAGAGTAGAAACAACACAAGTCAGGAACAGGAACCAAAGCCGATTCCTTGGCAAGGTCCTTGGGTGCTGAATGAACCAGGGTCAGTCAAGTCTGGAGCAGGGAAGAGCAGCCTTTTTGCTTGCAACAAGCCCAGGGAGTTGTTGAGAACAGGATGGCTCTGGCAACAGAAGCTCTTACATTCCCCAGGGTCTTGTAAGCCCTAGCAATCTCCGTCCTCCTTCTCCTCCTCCCCACCAACAGCAGTTATTAAGCAGCCTAATTATTAAACAAGACAGGTGGAAGAGAAAGGTAGGAAATTGGAGGGTTGAATCAAGCTTTTTAGAGAGCCAGAAAAATGACTGTGCGCATGTAACACCTCACTTGGAGAACAAAGTGGATGGTCCTGACCCAGCCAGGTGCGTTGTTAAACGTGTGGGAAGAGATAGGGAAACAGAAGATTTTTCTCTCTCAGTCACAAATACTGTGAGCTCAAAGCTGAACTGACGAGACTCCAGAATAAATCCTCTGGATTTATTCTCCCAACAAGGCCAGAGAACTGACAGACTCTCAAGCAAGAATAATGACTGTTCAAGGTAATGCTTAGGGTATCCTAAGCATAAAGACATTCTATTAGCAAATTGACTACACAATAAGCTCCATTGATAAGAAGCTGTACTCGCCCTATTTTTAATTCTAGGATGGAGTCCAGTGTCTGGCACAGGATGGATGCTCAGGAAGTGCTTCCTAGAATCAGACGGTGCAACTTCGTTTTCCACTCAAGGCTATCGCTGAGTGAATGAATGACCATGGACATTAATGAATGAGAAATGCAATTTAACTGTACCCTTGACAGGAACTCGGGTTTCCACAATGGTGGTGTGAGCTCTCTAATTATTTAGAAAATCTGCATTCTTTTCTTTAATTTCATCTTGACTTTGTCCCCTAAAACACAGAGCTTCTGATAAATAAATACTGCTAAAAGAAGGGGGTGGGGAGAATTCTGCAGGCTTTTCTTCATCCCCCCTATAGTATCAAGTAGTCCTGAACCTCCAGGGCTGTCTATGCATTTCCTCTCCTCCCATCTTTGCACAGGCCAGGCTGGGATTGTTTCAGGAGCTGAGATCACTTGCCAATGGCTTTTCTGATCTCTTCCCTTCCACTCTTCACTCTTTTCTTTGTTCTTTGTCTTCTCCAAGTAATTCTGGACTCTGTGCGCTCAGCTGTAACCTGCTTCTACAGATCCAGCAAATCTCAATTCTGTAGCCTTAGCACCTTTACATAGAAAGCACGTCTGCTGGGCTGAGGGTGCATCTCAGAGGTAGAGCTAGCAAGCATGAAATTCTAGATCCCCAACACACACACACACACACATCATGGGGAGCCAAGAAATGATGTGGATGTTAAATGGGGTGGGGTGGGGTGATGTGTACTTAGTCAGGAAGGCAAGAACCTTGTTTCGCAAGAGTCCTAGGTAGAAAGATGGTGAGAGCTAACAAGCTTCCTTGCCCACTGGTGCAAGCCACTGCAGGGGCTTCATCTGGAACTGAAGTACGGCTTTGGTATATTTTACCAAGACACAAAAGTCCATCTCACAGCTGAGAAACTGAAACCCAGAGAGCATAGGAGGCTTCCTGCCCTCCCCCACCCCCAGCTGTGTGCCTCACCTTGAGACTATTCTCAGTGGACCGATGCAGCCTTTATCACACAGAGGTGTAGCTATTTACTAAAGTCATTTCCTGCCCAGTTTTCTGTGTGCTCTCAGGGGACAGAAACCATGCCTTTCATCTTTGTGACTCAGAAGGTTAAAGCCTTCCATACACTTCCCTGAGGTCACGCTGTTAACACAGGTACAGCTGGTCCAAGACCCAGGTCTCTCCCATTCTCTAACCCTAGTACCCTTCCAGAACACTTTCTGAAAGAAAATGGGCTGAGGACTTATAAAATGTCAATCAAGCATTTGGTAAGTCCATAAATTACCCAAAGAGTTGCTTTTCATTTTTTAATTAAAAAAAAAAAAAGTGGGCTAGGGATATAGCTCAATAGTAGAGTGTTTGCTTAGTTTTCTCAGTTTTTGTTTTGTTTTGTTTTGTTTTTGTTTTTTTAAAAGCAAAACAAAATACTCCAAACCTTTGTCTTCTATTGCTATTGCCAGGAATCCCAGGCAGTTACTCAGAGTTGGGTCACATTTCTAATCCCTGGACCTGAAGTAGCCGGACACTCAGATCTACCGAGGCGGAACCTCCAAACACTAGTCTCCAAGATGACCTCCCTGAGAAGTGCAAACAAATACCATCAAGTAATTTGGTGTGAAAAAGCATCACCCTCACCACTTGTCAACGAACATTTCACTCTGTTCTGGCAACAAGTGAAAGCAATCATAATTTGTTACTTTGTTCTTAAACCTTTGTTCTCACTACATAATGCAGCTGTCCTAGAACTCAGGATTCTTTTCTTTCTGTCTCCTGAAGTTGCTGGGCTTACAGCCAGCTTTTTGTGCTGCTTGGGGTCAAATCCAGGACTCTCTAACACATCCTAAGACACTTGCTCTACCATGGACTAATGTCCATAGCCTTGCATCTCTGTCTCTGTCACTGTGTCTCTGTCTTCTCTCTTTCTGTCCCCCCAACCCCCACCCCTCATCCCAGGCTGGCTTAGAACTTACTATGTAGCCCAGGCTGGTCCCAACTCATGGCAACCTCCTGTTCAACCACCAGGGTGCCATCCAGGTGCTGGGATCATAAACATGCACCACTATGTCTAGCTTTTTCCTCTTTTAAAGAGACCAGTGCCCCAAAAAGTCTGCAAGTTATTAACACGTGGTTTTAGAAGCTTCCAGAATAGTGTAGATGTTTGGAGGGCATAAACCAAGTCTCCATTAATACAAAGAAAATTGCAAAGTACTTTATTCATTAGTTGGTTTGTTTTTACTGTCAAATCTTAAGTCCTGGAATGGGTCTGGTCTCATCGATGAAATTTAGATCAGTGAGTGACATCTCTCAGCTACTCTTACAGGTATCTGAGATGAAGCCTGCCACATAGTCCATTAGGTAAAAACTTGTTAAATGATTAATGAACAAATGTATTTTCAGTTTTCTTACCCATTAACCCCTGTCATTCTAACTGGACCTAGGACATATTCTCTGTGTCTGAGTGACACTGAGCTCCTTCTTTTAATTTAAAAAAAAAAAAAAATAGATAGGAGAGAGAGAGAGAGAGAGAGAGAGAGAGAGAGAGAGAAAGAGCTGTTGTTGGGGATTAAACTCCAGGTTATCCATAGTAGACATATATGCTACCACTGGGTTACAGCAGCATGCACTTTTTAAATTTAAAAAGTGCTCAGAAAGAGAGAGGAAGGAAGGTAGCCTATGAGTTTGCTGTGAAAACAGAACAAAACCCACAAATATATACAATAGAAAATGATAATCCACTTTCTCCTCCATCCTGCGCTCTCCAGAGGTAATTACTATAGACAATGTGATGCACAGCACTTAGCCAGACATGGTGGCACACGTCGGTAAGCAAAGCAAGTGAGACACAGGAAGCCATCAAGTTCCAGGCCAGCATGAGCTACTTAGGGAGATCATCTCAATAAAATAAAATGAACAATAGAGTAGAGGCACTGATAAACATTCGTCTATCCCTTGCTTATCATGTATTGTAAGAGGCCATTCTTTCCAAAGGCCTCTGTGTTTATTAGGGTGTTCTGCTCATATCTCCTTGGAAACCTTATCAATTCTACACACCGAAGCCCGACTTCTGATGGCCAATACCTCCACCTTGTTATATGTTTCTCTCCAGCCACCAAAGCCAATTTGACTGCAGCTGGTTGTCGAAGTGCTTGGGAATTGATCTTCACTGGAACAAAGCCTTCACTCAAAGCCATTGGAGCGTAACACTTCAGGTCTCAGGATTTCAGCTCGGATGGTCTTTAGCATGTGCTTGGCACTACCTGCACAATTTCCCTGAAAGTTTAAACCCCAGTCACTCCAGTTTATGGTGCAATCAGCAGCCTTTGCTGGCTGCCTGCCTTCCCATACACTACTTCCCAGTGTATCCACTTAGAGCTTCTCAAACATGTACCTTGGACTAGTCATGTGGTCTGCTTCTGGGGTAAGATAAACAAAGACATGCTCTAGTTTGTTTCAGAATTTTTATTATGGCCGTTCAGGGGTTTTGGAGGGGTTTTAGTTTGTGGGACCAGCAAATCAACACACCTCCTCACAGGTACTAAGTATGTCTGGTTCTGCCACCAAGCTATACCTTCAGCTCAGTGGTTTCAGATAGAAATAAGATTACAATGAGATATTTATACACATAAATACTGGCACGTGTTTCTGAGTTATGAAAGGTCAAAGGGAATTCATAATTAATATTTAATAGTCTCAGTGGCTGGGGACATAGGTTATTGGATAGCCTTTGCTATGCAAGCATGAGGGATGAGGTTCAGATTCTTAGAACAGTGTAAATTCTCGGTAGGCATGGCAGCCTCCTGTGTAAATGCTGGGTAGACACTGTGGCCCTTGTATAATTCTAGCACTTGGAAAACAGAAGGTGGAGACAAAGAATCCCCAGAGGAAGGGGACTCACTAGACTAGCTATATTGGTGAGCTCTGGGTTCAACTGAGAGATCCTGCCTCAAAGAATAACATGGAGAGAAATCAAGGGTCACACTCAAAGTTAGCCTTGGGCTTCCAAGTACACATGCATGCACACATACATGAGCACCCCCACATGTGAACACATGTGCACACACACACACACCACACATACACATTTATTAATTCCCTTACGGACAGTATAGTGGATTGTATTTTAGAACTTCTTTGTCACCATTAGATACTACAGATAATTTTTTAATTGATCAGTTAGACAAAAATCTATGTACTCTAAAGGTCTGTATCTCATTTTAACTTACATTGCTTTAATAAATCAGAATGGAGACAGTCGTAGCAGCCCATGCCTTTAATCCCAGCATTTGGGAGGCAGAGACAGGCAGATCTCTGAGACTTCAAGGCTAGCCTGGTCTACAGAATGAGTTCTAGGACAGCCAGGGCTGTTACACAGAGAAACACTATCTTGAAAAAGACAAAACTAGATAGGTAGGTAGATAGGTAGATAGGTAGATAGATAGATAGATGGATAGATAGATAGATAGATAGATAGATAGATAGATATGATACAATATATAAAGATAAATTAGGATGATGTGTTGTTTGTACTTTAGGTGGTTATGAGAAGGAGAACACACAGAAAACACACATTAAAGTCTAGATATAATTAGTTGACAGTATAATCTTATCAGCAACACAATCAGTAAGTACAGAGATCAAAGGTAGATGCCTCCCTGTAGCTTTCTATAGACAACAAGCCTGAACGTGGCACATACTCTGTATATAAGGAAGTCAAGTCAGGCCTGGGAAAGCTCAACGTTTTTGTCTTAACCTCATTGTATTTAGTGTTTTGTTGCCTTTCAGAAGGACTTTTACATACAAGCACCATGTTTCTGTCTAAGGTGATGTTACCAACTTAGTATTATCAGGACTTTGTAAATGCTGGGAAATGCTCTACCAATGAGTCCTTGCTTATTTTTTGGTCTCTATGTAGCTACCCAATGTTCCTGCCTCAGCCTACTCACGTTGGAATTATAGGTATGTGTCACCATGGTGGGCCTTTCTATACTTTGAAACAAATGAAATAAGGCCAGCTGTCACCAAAAATAACTGTTCAGTATGAACTTTCTGTGAAACCTGCCTTCCTAGAGAACAGTCCTTGCCTATGACTCCTGTTTGCTTGGCTCTGATGCTGGGTGTGACCTGAAATCACAGTGAAAATCCACTGCCCTAAAATCATCTGCTCATGTGCTCAATGAAGATGTGAATCACTTCTGTGATTAACCAGTTCATATACTTTGCCCATTTTTCTATTGAACTATCTTTGCTTTTTGTGTTTACTGTTGTTGTTATTATTATTAATTTTTTTTTGAGACAGTTTCTTGGGTAGTTCTCACTGTACTGGAACTCACTCTGTAGACCAGGCTCAGAGATCCACCTGCCTCTGTTTCTGGGATTAAAGGTGGGCACCACCATTGCCCTGCTTGTATTTATTAAAAAACATTTACAGGTGGATATTAACCCTTTACTTGTTATGCATATTGTTCACAGCTTTTAAGTTTTATTCAGTCATATGCATAGTTATTTCTATTTATAATTTGGGATTATGTGTCTTCATTACAAAGGCTGATAATTCCTATTCATAAATCATAAATATATCATATTTTTCTAGTCTTTTATTACCTTAAATTTTCAGATCTTTCTTTCTTTCTTTCTTTCTTTCTTTCTTTCTTTCTTTCTTCCTTCCTTTCCTCTGAAAGAAAGACATTAAGTTCATAAGCTTCACAATGTTGCCCAGGCTGGGTGTGAACTTTTAGGCCCAAATAATCCTCCTGCCTCCTACTTTCAAGTAGTTGGGACTACAGGCATGCCCACCACATCTGGCTCTCAGCTTAGATTTTTTTTAACCCGTCCAACATTTAGTTGTTGATGATGTGAAAAGACCTGACCTGGAAATTCTGTCCTTTTTCCTGCTCCTGCAACAGAAGGCTGTTTTTACAGCTGCATTCTCTGACTCTGCAGACTATGTTAGAATTTCATCCCATCCCATTGACTTCTCGAAGCGAGGACAGTGTGTGTGTGTGTGTGTGTTGCAGAGGCAATACACCTGCTGTGTAGTCACTAAGCAACTATTGCCCTTCTTCATCTGTTAAATGAGGAAGTGGAACCAAATACTTGAGTATCTTCCTGAATTAGTAATGTTAAGGGTTAAAGTGTCTCCAGAAGGGAGTTCAGTTTCATACTGGAGAAAACAGAATCTTGTGTCAGTAGCTGCTACAGGACATTGGATTCTTTATATTTGCAGGTGAGACCAGGGGTGATGGGGAGGGGCATCCCCTGCCCCTAGACTGAACACCCTGGCTATATTTAGCTAGATCCACACCTTCAGCAACAGACTTCTTGCAATACAGAGCCAAGAGCAGGGCCGATTTTCTGTGAGGTAATGAGCTTCATCTCAAGGAAAGGGTACGGGGCTGCGGCAGCAGGAGCTTGGGTACAGAAACTCCCTTTTCTGTCTTTTTTTAGTTAAAAAATTGTTAGCACTTATTAATTGCAAAGAATAATGTGTTCTGTTGGGACAGTTTCATATACGCCTATATGATACCCTGGTTACATCCACCCACCCAGTACTTTCTCTGGATCTCCCTTCCTCCACTCCTTTCTTCTTAATAGTCTCTCTGAATACTTTCATGTGCTTTTGATTTTTTCTTTTTGTGACAGAATCTTATGTAGCCCATGTTGGCCTTGCATGAACCATGCAGCCAAGGCGGAATCCTGGCTCTTCTGCTTCTTGTATACTGAGATTACAGATGTGGATCACCACACCCAACTTAATGTTATATGTTATGTATTTTTATAATTTGGTGTATGTGTGTGTGTGTGTGTGTGTGTGTGTGTGTGTGAGAGAGAGAGAGAGAGAGAGAGAGAGAGAGATGTATGCATGCCCTCAGAGACTAGACGAGGGCCCTGGAGCATTAGATCCCCTGGAACTCAGGTTACATGTAGTTGTGAGCCATCTTACATGGCTGCTGAGAACCAAAATCAGGACCTCTGAAAGAGAAGCAAGTGTTTTCAATTGCCAAGCCATCTCTCTAGCCCTATTTATTTACTTTGAATTCTTTATGGAGTCCATATATAAGCAAAAATATGTAATAACTTATCTAAATATGGTTTATTTCACTTAACATGATTTTCTCCACCTCCATCCATATCTCTCCAAAGACATGATTTAAATATTCTTTATGGCTAAATGATACTACCTCATGAATATACATGTTTTCTTTATTTGTTCATTTATCGATGGACAGGAAATTGTCTTGTTTATTTTCCAACGTTATTTCTTTTCTACTATTATCACATTCAAGTTTCAGTATGTAACAAACTATTCTGCTTTAGCCCTCTTGGTTACTGGGTCTGTAGGTTTGTTTGTTTGCTTCTTTGTTGTTTTTTTCGTTTTTTAAGACAGGGTTTCTCTGTGTATCCCTGGTTCTCATGGAGCTCACAGTGTAGATCAGGCTGGCCTTGAACTCAGAGATCCACCTACCTTTGCCTCCGAGTATTGAGACTAAAAACACGTACACCACCACCACCTGGCTGAAATTCCTTTTCTAAAGCACTGGGTTTAGAGAACTTGCTAGACCTGTATGGCAATCACCCTTGAGCAAGGGCATCAACAGTGAGGGAGCCCATACACCTGGTACAGTCTCAAGTTGTTTCAACCATAAACTCAGAGATGTTTGATGTTCAACCACTCAAAAGAAGTGCAAAGATTCACAGATATCAGATAACCCATGTTTCCTAACAAACTTTCAGACCAGACTTAATTTGTGTTATATTTATCTCATTTACTTTAAAAGATTTTAACATAAGCTGGTCTCACTGGTAACCCAGCACTTGAGAAAAAAGAGGATACAATGTTTGAAACCAACCAGGGATATGAACAACCCAAAGAGCAGAAATCCAGCATTGTTAAGTTAGCCATCTGTGAAGATGAGTTTGTGCTCTGCTCTAAGTTACTCCAAATTGCATGAGACCAGCTTTCCTGGCCCTAGAAGATGCCATTTGAGTGCTGGCCCAGAGCAGGATGACTGCATCCTTGTGCCACAGACGCCACGATTTGTCCAGCGTGAACCATGAGGTACAGACTGACAGATAACATCCCTAAAAGTAAAAATACTACCCCTAAACTTATCAAAGTAGGGTGGGAATACAGGGGCACAACATATATCACAATCAGCAGCTGCAGAGACAGCTCAGTGATAAAGAACACTGGCTCCTCTTCCATACGCCTCAGGCTTGGTTCTCAGCACCCACATGGTGGTTCTATGACTGTCAGTAACTCCAGTATCAGGGATCTGATGCCTTCTTCTGACCTCCATGAGCACCAGGCATGTGTATAGCACACAGATATACATGCAGGCAAAATACAAACATATAAAACAAAAATAAGGTAAAATAAAGAAATTTAGACCTCTTAGGAAAACCAAGCTGAGGATGGATCCTATCAGACACAACAGGTGAGATGCTCAGTAGTTAAGAGCCCTGACAAAGGCCAGTTTGGTTTCTGGCACATAAACTAAGCACCCACAACTGCCTATAACTCCAGCTCCAGAGGATCTAAGACCCTCTTTTGACCTCTGCAGACACCAACATACAATATGGTGCACACACACTAAACAAACAGATAAACTAGGCCTGTGAGCCAAGCACATTTACGCACCAAACCTTATCTTGCTCACAAGCCTAGTAGACTAGGTCAATTCCTAGAACTCACATAAAGTGGACAGAGAGAACTACCTCGACAGAATTATTCTCCAGCTGCCACACGCATGCATGGCTTGCACACCGACAGGCATCTACATGCTAATAATAAATACAAATCGAACAAACAAACAAATAAAAACGAAAAGAAGAAAATACCAGTCAAAGAAAGGTTGTAATACCCTCCCTCATTTGACCCATTAGAAACAAGGACATTTCCTGCTGCAGTGATGATGGTCCTCTCAGTCTGTCATCTGACCACATGGTATGTGCATCCAGGGAGTAACCCAATGGCAGAGAACTCCCAAGTGTCCCCCAGGACTTCAGCTTAACACAGTCCCCACTATTTGACATGGCCTACTGGAGTTGTTGATCATCCATTTGTCAATCTGTCCATATGTAGGACCTCACCTCTGTGGTCTTACACCACTGACTGCAGTTCAAGCCCACAGATTCAGCTGCTTAGCTCTATGAGCCTGTAGCAGCTCTTCAGGTGAGGTGATTAATATCAAAGCACCTGCAGGAACTCCTTACATCTATAGCTACTCTCTGCCTCTGCTTTCAGGAAGATGTCTTTGAACTCTGCAGCCTTAGAAAAATAGAACACTCCTTTGTAGATATTCTGTAAAATATATTACATATCTCATGAATAGTTCAAGATCTGAGAGTTATAATTATAGTAATTATAACTGGGATAGAACCTATGATTGCCAAATGGCCAGCTATCAAGAGAAATTTGGACAACAATTAGTAAATTGTAGCCAACAACACCATGCATAAATTTATTGTTATTCAATATTCCACTATATTCTTCTAACATAGTGGAAAGACACAAACACGTCTATCTGTGTTCCTGACATAGTGTAGTCACAACAATAAACAAGTCATATCTACTCTATAGTCTGTCCATTAATATTTGGAGTCTCATAAAAGGCATGTGCTCTTCAGAGACGAATAGAGACTGAAAGACTGTAAACAGAAATCTAGGTGACAAAGATCTATGGTGATGCCACCCGTCACTTCGTCATTCCACATTATGACTGTCCTGACCCCTCGGTTCTCTCCTGAGGAATCCTAGGCAGCATGAAAGGACTGTAATCTGTGAATAATCCTCCCAACTGTGTGCTGCTGGCCCCCAGGTTTCCAGAAACCTCTGTGAAAGCAGGGCTTTCATCTACAGGACACAGCCAACTCTGAAAGTAGCAGCAAAGCAAGCCAAATCTTTTCTCAGCAAATCCTTTCTTCCCCTAAGGAAATAGCAAAGATCTGCATCAGACTCCAGCACAGACACACCCATTCACTCTGCAGTCAGAGCACCTTTGCCTTCCAGCTACTAAATCCTGAAATTTGCATTGTTAAGTAGGCCAGTAAATTGATTTTTCCAGAACTAAGTAACTGCTACTCTAAAGCTTGTCCCTCAAAAAAAAAAACAGAAAAACAAAAAAACCGAGATTTACCCCTAAACTTAAAAAACTGGATTATTATTGCTAATAGTGTTTTGTTGTTGTTGTTCTCTTTAGAAAGATTTCCTCAGGTCAAACTTCAGTCCTGGCCCAAGCTTTCTGAGTGCCCTGTCTAAGCAGTTTCAGAAGCTGGTGGCCCAGCCCAGCAGTGAGTGATAGCACTTCAAAATGCACTTTCTTCCAGCTGCAAGTACTTGGTGGCCACTTCGCCCCCAGAACTTCGATGCCCTGGAGCTAGTGTTTCACAAATCCCAGAGCAGGAACTGACACTCAAGGGAGGAGGGGGAGGAGGGGGGCGGGACTGGTCAAGAACAGGACCAGAAAGAATAGAATGTCTCCCTTCTAGCTTGTTCTTTCTAAGTGTTTGGGACCTGGGAACCTTAGTCAGAAGGTGAGAAAGGATAGAATAGACCCAGCACATATACGAACATTCTCCCCATCAGCTTCCTTCCGGAAAAGCTGGGGAAGTTATGAGGAACGGACAGGCAGGAAGCTGTGCAGACACAGATGTGTGATAAGGAGGAAGAAATTAGACAGGGGCAGGCTCCTTCCCAGCCCTCGAGATCCCTGAATACACTCAGTTCACCCATGTTGGTGGATAGTGAGGCTGATTCCAGGGCTGGAAGCAGAGTGGACCTGGCCTTTCATGGGCCAACACAGCAGGTTGTGGACTACTGGGACCCTGCCCCAGAGCACTTCTCATTCAGCCCATTTCCTACCTGGACTAGAGTGAGATTCATAGCCAGGTGGTCCCGTTACCTAACCAAACCAGACAAAGAGGTTTAGGAGCATAACTTCTTGCAGAAAAAAATAGCCTTCCTCCTAGATCGATAGGTTCCTTTTTCTCCTCAACCTGATTTGATCCCTCGATTCATCCTCCACTTATACAAGGTCTTGAATTTTCTAATAAATAGCAAGAGGGCTATTTTCCCAAGAGCTCATATTTACGGCCTGGTGGAAGCATTGAGGTGTCAGCTGCCTGGCCTGGGTTCTAAGTAGAGAAGCCAAATTTAACCTGTATTCAAACAAAGGATTCCATCTTTAGAAGCTCATTTGTTTCACCCTCTGCAGCTGCTCGGGGTTGGAGACGGCAGTGGGAGCATTCTCTGTGTCTTTTTTGTTTGTTTGTTTGTCTGGTTGGCTGGCTGGTTTTTTCTTACACCTTTCCTTTGCATTCAGGAAATGGTCTGCCTCCTTCTACTGCACATCCGTAACTGCCCCAGCAACACTAACTTCTTCTAATTCTTGCATTTAATTGCATTAAGATAGCCAAAGAGATGTTTCCTGTATGCACTCCCTTGCTATTGACGGCTATTTGCAACCACAAGTCCCTCTACATGTGCCCTGTAAGCCCTTAGACTCAGCACCCTCCATTGTAGCAGGGCAGTTGGGGGAAGCACCCCCAGCTCTAAAGAGAGGAGAAATTCTACAGTCACCACCACCCACTTCCCCAATCTGCCCCCCACACCACCCCGCCAAACATTCCGTCTGATTCTATCAAGTGAACCTGTGGACATCCCTGGCTGTGGGACCATGGGTAGGTTAAATCATTGAGTCTCAAAAAGGGATCCTATTGTGAAATTATGATGATAAGTAACTCGGAAGGTTTGCAGAGGTTCAACCAGATGTGTTCTGTAATAATGCTGAGTGGGGTTTAAAAGTCTATTTAATGGAGAGACAAGGGTGTGGGAAAGAACACAGTATGGCTGGAGAGGTGGCCAGGGATGGACAGCATTTGCTACTCTTCTAGAGGACCTGGGCTCAGGGAGCGCTTGGAAAGTGAAGTCAGAGGAATCAAAATCCTTGACAATGTAGCAACTTTGAGGCTCATCTGGGACACATGAAATCCTGTCTCAAAACAGAAACAAAAACATTCAACAACAACAACACCCAAAAACCTAGCTTAGCTTCTCAAACTGTTCGGCTAGAGAGGAACTTTCCAAAAACTGCCCTTGGAAACCCAGAATGCAGGCATCTACAATGGCCCAGGTAGCTTGCAAAGGGAATCTTAATGAGAAAAAAGGTAGCATACTGCCCTCCAAGGTGTTAAATACTTCAAAGATACCTTTATACTGGCAAGGAAATTTGGTGTTAGATACGCACAATAGGTTGTCAGGAAACGTGTGTCCCTGTGGATGATTCTGGCTGTAAAGCTTTACACAGCTGGCAACAGTTACACCTGCTCCACAGTGACCTGAGCTGACACCCCCACATCTATTCTGTGGTTACCCAGGAAATAACAGTGCAGAAAACCACCACTGTGTAAGTCGGAATGAATTCTGTGTCTGGCCTCTCCCATCTCAGGGCCTTCTGTCCTCTTTAGCCAGGGCACTCTGAGGGGATTGACAGGTCAGGTCTGTCCACAAAAAGGTTAACCACGGGGCTGTCACCCAGGTGATTGCTTAACCGTAGCCCAGACTCCTATTTACTGGCATATATTTCTTTGCGTTGACAATCTTGTCATGGTGTTTTAACGCCTGGCTGGCCCTGTTGGCGTTTACTTGACCATGTTTTGAAAAGTGTCTTCAGTGTTTGTGGTGGTAATTGGCACAGCACCACGGGCTGGTGATATAGCAGCGTGATGGACTGAGGCAATCTGAGCTCAGCAGCACATTTATTTTACATGGCTTTTTTGCTTCTCCTGTTGCTGCAAGTATAAGGAAGACAAGGGCCCAAGGGCTTGTAGGCTATGCGTGTGCGACATGTGGAAGCTGAGTTTCTTGGCCAGGATTTCCCGAAGGGCTCAGTGTCTGCCTACGACATTCCTTCAGGTTCAATAACCACCCTCCCTACCACTCTGATGAGACCCAGAACAAATAAGTTCTACAAAGGGGGTGCTACACCCAGGGACTCAGCCATCGTCCCTGTTTTCGTGAAGACCCATGGGGTGGAGAAGTGGAGAGCTACATGGTACTTTTGAAAAGGAAATGCTTCCACTATTCTCTGGCTGGACCATGGTTATGCAAGGAGGCTGGAGGCAAGCTGACAGGAAGCAGAGTACCTGGGGACAGGATTGGTGCTGAGATTATATTTAGGTCTATCAGGTTGGTTCCAGGGAAGCTGGCAATTATTGACCAAATGGGAGCTGAGTGCTGGCCAAGGATGTGGTCACTGTTCAGTGTTCTACATAGTCTCTTGAGAGAAACAACAATGCTAATCTTGCTCAATCTGATCTCATTTTGAGGTGGATGACTACCAGTAAATGTGTGTGTGTGTGTGTGTGTGTGTGTGTGTGTGTGCGCATGCGCGCACGCGTGCATGCGCGCACGCGTGCATGCGTGTGAGTGCCACAAAAGCCCATGCCTGTAATCCCAGCATTGAGGAGGTGGAGGCAAGAGGTCATCTTTGGCCACATAGTGAGTTGGAGGCTAGCCTAGACTACATGAGACTATGATTTTGTTTTTTAAATAGAAAGCCTTCCCCTCAAATTTTATCATAATGAAAGTTATAATTGTACAAAACACAAACAAAATCAATGTTGGAAATGGCCAGAATGCCCAATTTTATAAAATTGAGAAAATTTAGGTACATCCACTTTGTGAAAAAAAAAAAAATTAAAAGAAAAGGGTTCTAATGACATTGGACAGACGTGGTTCAGGAGTCACTCCTACACTGTTGCAGGTTGAGCCAAGGCCAGTTTTTAGGTAAAATGTCCTCAGAACATTCTCTGGAGCCAAATAAAATCAGTCTGGCTGTGAGCTTCCACAGGATTAGCCAAGCCCTGAAATATTGACTCATCAATCCCAGGTTACCTCTGCCCTGGATCCTCTTGTAACTGTAACTGCCTCTCCAATAAACATGTGTGAATCACCCCCACCCCACCGGATGCAGTCCCCCACCCCAACAAGACAGAGGCAGGCTATCCAGACGCACCAGGAATCAAAAACGCTATCTGTCCCAGGGGACCGAGCAAGCAGGTCATGTTCAAAAACAGAACTTGACCACATCCTCCTGCCATGTCAATCCAGTTGCAGAGTTCAGCCCTGATTTGACAAAAGCTTGCTCACCAGTGCAAGTGTGCAGAGCATGAAACAAACTTCGTCCAGCCAAGCAGACTTAAAGATGGATATTCTCCCTCCTCTCTTGTGTCATGTGCTTTCCCAGGTCTCTCATCACACACACAGATTCTGCATCTTTCTTTTCTTCTCTGCCCCCAACTCTGGAGGGGGTGGGGATATCTCTTGTCACACTTCAATTAGCTAAGGCTCCCTGTTAGCCTGTAAGATGCTACTCTTTTAAAAGGTTACTTTTATACACTACACACACTACAGGACTAGGGCTGGGGTCGATGTAGAACACTTGCCTGGTGTGTATGAGCCAGTGGCTCTACCCTCAGTCTTTAAAAACTAAGTCCACATAGGTTTTACAATGGCCCCAAGACGGTGGTGGTGTACACCTTTGCAGGTGGATCTCTGAGTTCAAGCCCAGCCTGGTCTACAGAGTGAGGTCCAGGACAGCCAGGGCTACGCAAAGAAACCCTGCTTTGAAAAAACAAAAATCAAAACAAAGTGTTCCAAGATACAATTGCTTTTAGAAACTTTTCCTCCTTGTCCAATAGTAGGGGAGGGAAGAGGGGCAGATTGTGGTGTTTTTCCCAGTACCATAGAATTGTTTGAACCTTAGAGGTAGGCTGCAAAAAGCTTGTAGCACGTCTTGTTTTATTACATGGTCTCATCAAGGGTCTCCACCAGGTTTCTGGTTTTCACGCTTTATCGGAATTTGCATGTTAGACATAAACGCTGCAAATAGCTCCTCGCTTAACAGTTTCTAAAGAACTTTTCTCCCACCTGGTCTGAAAAGCTAGTGCTTCCCACCTTTACCTTGTTCTCTGAATCAGCGATGTTTTCCTAATTTATCAGAGAGAACCTCGGTTTTGTCATCTCCACGTCTTCTGTTGATTAGGTTTGGAAAACCCAAGAATGCAAATGTCTTTCGGTTTTACTCTCTCAAAATTTCCCTCTTAAACGTGATAAGGGTATGGACTAGATGCAAGCCATCTTTAGGTGGGGCTTGGACCTGTCTGGTATTGTACAGAGAGAAGGCCAGCAGGGAGGCCCTGTCAGGACAATTCGTAGGAAGGACTATGGAGCCAAAGGAAAGACTCGAAAAGTAAAGGGAACCTGGCAGGTGCAAATTGCTGCTGATAAAAAATACCCTTGACTTTTGAGGGAAAGAATGGTTTTCAGAAACACCTGGTATAAGCCTCTGTCTCCCATCTAGGTTCACAGTGCTGAAGTAATCATAGATACTCCCAGGAGATGCCAAAAGCTGACGGGTACCGTGGGGACAAGAGACACTAAATGGATGGTGATGTTCTGTTTGCAGAGCCATGTGGGATATGACACTTTAGGGGTGCTTCCCCTTCAGCCGCTGAAGTCTCTTCATAAGAGGCTCAGTCAAGTGACCTAACAGAGAGACACTGGGTGACTTTAATGGGCCATAGTGGGTACCTTTGACCAATACCTAAGCACTGGCTGCAACAGTGGCCCAGATGCTTTTGGCTCAGCATTGATATCACTGGGTTTGAATAGGAAGAAATGCCATCAAATGCCACCAATCAACTGGAGACATTAGCACCCTACATGGTAGGTGCTGCAAAGTGGTGCTTGAAACCTCAGCATCAGTCAAGGGGAAGGGAGGATGAGGAAGAAGAGAGAGAGAGAGAGAGAGAGAGAATCTAAGAGAAAGGACTATGCAGGCAGGCTAAAGCCATAGATAGCTGCCATGTACTGGGTGGTTCTTACGGTTTGAATATAGAATGTCCCCACAAATTGAGGTCCTCAGGTGGCAGTGGTGCTATTTGGGAAGAGGCTGGAAATTTTTAGGGGGTGTGGCCTACATGGAGGCAGGAAGTGGGTCACTGGGGTCCTGCCTTGGGGCTAGATCTTATGCAGACCCCTTTCTAAATTTCTAAATCTCTTTTCTTCTTCTTCTTCTTCTTCTTCTTCTTCTTCTTCTTCTTCTTCTTCTTCTTCTTCTT
>JADRCH010000194.1:2104687-2111968 GCA_019843965.1 Rhynchomys soricoides | reverse complement strand
AAGGAGGAGAGCCAACACAAAGAAGAGGTTCCCACAACTTCCCAGCAGGTCCTTGTCATAAATAGATAGAACTGTCAAAAGTATGTTGTCAAACATGTCAGAGATGAGGTTTCTTAGACCACAATGTAAAAGTTGCAAATTGTTCATCAAAATAAAAATATGAATCGATTCATCAGTCACAACCCCCTTGGTTGCCATTAGCAGAAGCCAAACTCAGGTTGTCTTTAGGAAGGAAAGAGCTAATTCCTGTAAAGGAAAATGCTACTTCTTCAGGAATGGTTGGTTCCAGGCACATGTCAAGGACAACCCAACATCTACACTTCTCTGTTTCTCAGCCTGCTCTGCCCAGAAGGTGCAAGGTTGGCCAGAACTGGCTTTGGCTGATTTTTCTCCACTTTGCACTTCCAATGCACTAAGTGTTCTCAACAGACATCTCAATCCTGACTCTCCTGACCCACTCTCCACAAAGGGCTTACTCTGCAACCAGCCAGCCAGCCTGGGTACAGAGCTGCACCTGGATTGGGGGGAGGAGGGGTAGGAATGAGGTCAACCTCATTTTATGGGAATACCAGAAGATGGATACTTTTCTCTATTGATACATTGTGCATTTATAACAAAATAGCTAGGACTGGGTAATTGTTCTGCTTTCCTTTCTGTTGCTATGATAAAACATACTTACCCAAAATAACTTAAGGGAAGAAAGGGTTTATTTGGCTTCTGCTTTCGGGTCACGATTTATCCAAGGCAGTCAGGGATGGAACTCAAGAAGGCACTTGAGTAGAAACCATGAGAAATGCAGCTTGCTGATTTGCTTGCTGACTCATGCTTGGCCAGCTCTCTTACACAGCCCAGGATCACCTGTCCAGGAAATACTGCTGCTCATAGTGGGCTGGGCCCTCTTGTATCAACTAACTACTTAAGACAATCCCCACAGATGGCCACCAAGCAGCCTGACCTGGCCAATCCCTCAAATGACACTCCTTTCTCAAATGAGGCTAGCTGTGTCAAGTTGACAAAACTATCTAGAACAATGGCTTTCCAAAGAAGTGAGGCTTACTTAGTTCACAGTTCTGGGGGTCCAGGGCACTTGCAACTGGTGACAGTCTTTTTGTTGTCAGTCCCTGAGGTGGTGCAGGGCATCATACAGCAGAAGACCAGGAGCTTATGGGCATATATAAGCCTTCTAGTCCCTTAGTCTAAAGTCACCAGGTTTCAGTCATGAAGACACTACCTAGAAATACAATTTTACTATCTCAAAAGCCCTATTTTTAACCATTAAGTGCCACTGTAACACAGACAAGTAAAATTTCCACCTCCTTTTTAATTTAATATTTTAAAAAGATTTATATTTTATTTTATAAATATTTTAAAAGACTTATCTTTTTATTTTATTTATATTTTTATCTTAGATTTGAACCTAGGGCTCTAAGACTTCTAAACTGTCTTGAAATCCTGTATAATACTCCCTGTCTATTACGGATAGTGGAAAATTTTTTATGTAAATCCACGCATGACTCCCAGTCACTTGAAGCTCAGTGGCCAGACAACTTTCCATTCAAGTAGGTTGGTAGAAAATTAGTGTAGAAGCAGGATGGATGACTCAGAACACACAGACCAGGGGAGGAAGTGGGTGAGTTCCAGCCTCTGGCAGTTGGTTCACCTCAAGAGCTTTCCTGGAGGCAGACACCACCCACCTTTAGAAACAAATTGCTGTGGTCGAAACAAGGGAAAGAAACGATCTGGCTACTCTGTTCAGAGATGTCTACAGGCCAAGTTTCCCTAGAGGCTGAGGTGTTTCCCACTGGGTTGCTCTGCTGGGAAGGCTCAACTAAGCCTTGAACTGGGCAGCCAGCCTCAGACCTAACCCCCACCATTTCCACCTCAGGGCAAGTTCTTTGACTCAGCACAAAACTTAATCTAGTTTGTCTCCAGCTAAGACCCTTCCTTGAACTCTAACCCACTGAAGGGCTTGAATAAGAATCCATGACCCATATAGTGAAGTGATTCTGGCTAAAGCTCTAAAGGCCCAGAATCCTGGGAAAGATTTAGGGGCTTGAAAATCAGTCTAGGCAGAGACACCTCTGTGAGGGCCTGTCTTGACTAGCCAATCGAAACCCTAGGTGGCCTTGTCAAGTTGCACATATGTGTTTGTAAGTAATCATGCTCAGTCAGATTCTGAAAGTTTTGTAAACAGAAAGCTGATGTGCTGGACTTCTTGAGAATTATTAAAGGTCTGTTCAGAATGAGTCTAGCTCTGAGCACAGCTCTACTGAGCCAAGCCTTGGGGTTGAGGAGATGAGGGGGCCCCAAGGTAGAGCTGGCAGGAGAACCTACAAAGGGAGTCAAACAAAGTAACTGAAGTAGGTCCCAGAGAAGCTTCTGCCCAAGGACACCACAAGATGGGTACAGTTAATGACCTCTGGGGCAAATCCTACCTTACCCAATCAAATGTTTTCAGTTTAGTGCTGGAGAAGGCTCAGAGGCCTTGTACATGCTAGGTAAATACTCTACCATTGAGCAGCCTCAGTCAGATTTGAAACTCAGGACCCTGGATTTTAGTGGTCACATGGAAAAGCTGAGATGAGATATGGGCTAAGGAAGGTCAATATTTACTGAATTTTACCTAGGATATTTACTGTATTTTACCTAGGATAGTTATTGAATTTTACCTAGGATGTTCCCACTTGAGAGAATATTACAGAATACTGGATCTACCACACTGATGGAAAGCCAAGTGTCTTAGTTACTTTTCTATTTCTGTGACAAAACATTGTAGCTAACATTTTGTTACTTTCTGAGTTATTCTTTTTTCCACCTTTTTTCTTCAGCTCTTTCAACCCTCTAACACTAGATAAGAGAGAAAAAAGGATAGGAAATGAAAAAGATCCCTGAACAAAGCCAGGGGTCAGAAAGGGGCAACTTTATTGTTAGATTACTTCCTACTGATTAGGGTATTGAGTTCCTTAGGGCAAGTTGGATCTTCTCTATCAGGATATGGAATTTCTTTCTTTCTTTTTTTTTTTTTTTTTTTTTGCACATCTATTTAACAAGCCATGACCAACAACAACCCACAAACATCTCAGAGCCCTAGCATTTATATACCCTCTGAAAAGTCCCCAGAATTCAAAATGTCACATGCAAGCAGAAACTATCTGCGGCTGGTGAAATCACACACCTGCTAGAGCATGAGGCAAATCATAGTCACCTGCTGTGGAAAATCTGAAGCAGCCCCATATCACACACCTTGGATTAAAATGATAATATATTCTTATCATTAAAATGATTATATATTCTTATAATATTTCTGTGTTTTCTAAAGAAACCAAACAAAATTATCACTACAAAAAACAATGTCCATGGCAACATGTAAAAGAAAGCATTTAATTTGGAAGCTTGCAGTTTGAGAAGGCTAAAGTCCATGACTATCATGGCAGGGAGCATGGGAGCAGGCAGCAGGCAGGCAGGCATGGTGCTGAAGCAGTAACTGAGAGTTTACATGTTGAGACAACAACTGCTAGGCCGAAAGAAAGGGAGGGTTGGAGGGAGGGAGAGAGGAAGGGAAGGAGGGGGAGAAGGAAAGAGGGAGAAAGCACCATTTGAGATTGGTGTGGGCATTTGAAACCTCAAAGCCTACTTCCAGTGCCATACCTCCTCTAAGGCCACACCTTTTGATCCTTCCCAAACAATTCCATCAAGGAAATGAGCCTATGGGAGCCATTCTCACTTAAATCACCAAGCCAAGTCTTAACACGTATTATGCATGTTAACTTTTCATTATGGAACATTACATGCCGTGTCTAGCATGGTTCCAGGAATATACCTGACTGGGATGGTAAGGGAATGAAATAAAGACAGTGCCTGACACATATATAAAAAGCTGGGAATGGGTAGTCTGGGCTCTCAGCTGAAGAAATTTCACTATCCAGGAATAGAGTTGTGTTGCAGTAAATCTTCAACCCAAATAAGCCTGGGCAAAGAGAGCACAACTCAATTAATATGAATCAAGCTGCATGCCTGTATTGGGCAGATCTGCCACTACACTACCCTCTCCCCCATCTAAGTGACCCCTTATAACTTGTGGTTTCTCCTTCCACCTTCTTCTCAGTTGTCCTCTCTTTTCCCTGCTCTTCCCTTTCAGCTTCACCTTCCCTTCTCCTGCCCAATCACCAGCTCTAGCCTTTATTTTACAAATTAAGGTGGGGAAAAGGTTCACAAGAAGTCACCTGAGTACTGACTTTTTCCTTGTTTGCCACCCCTCCCATGAGAGTGGAATTAGCATCAAAATGCAAGCAGCCCCAGGGCTATCCAAACAGAATTGAATGGAAAAGTGGGTTATTGTGTACAGCTGAACAAAGAAGAGGAGGTTATAACATACAGATAATTGAGGAGAGAAGGTTTATGATGATGTATAGTCAAACAAGGAGGCAGGTTTAGTTAATCTCCGTAGAAGTGGAGGAGCAAGCTATGGTGGACATTCCTACACATAGTACCAGCATCATTCCATACATGGATCAGAAGAGAAGGTGTTTCCATTTCCCTTTGAGTCTGAGGCTCTGTGGTCCTTGACATGGCCATGCCTGTATCAACACATATTCACACTGAATCTCACACACTCAGAGCTTTCTCCATCCCCAACAGTTAATGGTATCATTTCAAAACAAAATCCCAAAGGAAAATCATTGCACCAACATATGTTTCCTGTAAATATCTCTATGAGACATTGAGAGTAGTTGTCCTCTCTTCAGGGCAATATTGCCCTCAAAGGACATTTGGTAATGTCTGGCCACATTTACGATTTTGAGTATGAACAAGGAGGACCTTGCTACCACCTACAGAGTAGAAGAATAATCCAGGAATGTCACTTATCATCGGGGGCTGGGGGGAGGCAGAGAAAGTGAACTTGTAATCTTTCATTTAGGAGGCTGAGGCAGGAGAATCTAGAGTGTAAGGCCAGCCTGGGCTACAAAGTAAAACCATGTCTACCACCACAAAAGCTACTTGACCAAGATTGGAAAACCAAGCTTAAGGGTTTAAAAGATAAGAACACTTTAAATATAAACTATATTATTAATATGCATTAAAAGTAATAGTAACTTCTTAATATCCAATGTACAAATAATATTGAAATCCCCCCCCCCCGTTTTCTCATTTGTTTTGTTTTGGGTTTGAGGTGGATTCTTTGTATATACAGACTAGCCTAAAAAGCAAATCCCCAACATAAAATACCATCCTGTATATGTTCCAGTAAGTATGTCTAAGAGATATTGAGAGCTGTTGTTCTTTATGTAAGACAATTTTGCACTAGAGGGTACCCCTGTGGTAGTTAATCTCCACTGTCAACTTGACAGGATTTGGAATCACCTAGGAGACACATCTCTGGGCCTATTTGTGAGGACATTCCCAGAAAAGTAAAACTGAGAATGGAAGACCCATACTGAATGTGGAGAGCATCATCCATGGACTGGCATCCCAGACTGAATAAAAATAGGAAAAAGGACATCTCCCTATGTAAACAGGCTGGCTTCAATCTTGTAATTCTTCTGTCTCAGCTGCCCAAGTACTGTACATTTAGGCATGTGCCACTGTGCCTGACTTTGCCTCATGAATTTAAAGGGTAGGGTGAGGTGAGATGTGCATCCAGACAGCTCAGTGGATGAGTGCACCTGCCATGCAAACCTTGAAGACATGAGAACAATTCCCATAGGGATTGTAATCCATAATGACATAAAATATGTATTTTTATTTTTTATATGGATATTTTCTTTATTTACATTTCAAATGTTTTCCCCTTTCCAGGTCTCCCCTTCGGAAACCCCCTATCAGATCCTCCCTCTCTCAGCCTCTATGAGGGTGCTCCCCCACCCACCTACCCACCCACTCCTGTCTTCCCACCCTGGCATTCCCCTATACTGGGGCATTGAACACCCTCAGGCCCAAGGGCCTATCCTCCCACTGAGGGCCAACAAGGCCCTCCTCTGCCACATATGCAGCCAGCACCGTGTGTCCCTCCATGTGTATTCTTTGGTTGGTGGTCCAGTCCCCGGGAGCTCTGAATGGGGGTGTCTGGTCTATTGACACTGTTGCTCCCTCCGTGGGGCTGCAAATTCCCTCAGCTCCTTCAGTCCCTTCTCCAAGTCCTCCATCGGGGAGACACACACACACACACACACACACACACACACACACACACCCATCCACCCCAGCTCAGTCCAATGGTTGGCTGCCAGCATCAGCCTATGTATTTGACAGGCTCTGGCAGAACCTCTCAGGAGACAGCCATATCAGGCTTCTATCAGCAAGCACTTCCTGGCATCCACAATAGCATTCAGGTTTGGTGGCTGTATATGGGATGGATCCCCAGGTGGGGCAGTCTCTGCATGGCCTTTCCTTCAGTCTCTGCTCCACAGTTTGTCTCCATATTTCCTCCTGTGAGTATTTTGTTCACCCTTCTAAGAAGCACTGAAGCATCCACATTTTGTTCTTCCTTCTTCTTTGAAGACATGAGAACAATCCCCATAGGGACTCTAATCCACAATGACATAAAATATTTTTTAAAAAACTTAAACATTTTTTCTTGATAAATCAGTATCCAAATAAGATACATACATTTCAGTCAGTCATAGAGTTTAGTTTCTTCATCCTTGCCTCCTCTTTTTCTTATGTAAAATGTGTTGAAAAATAGGTTTGTTTTCTTTCTTAATTAAAATATCTGTCTGTCTGCTTGAGACAGCTCTCATTATATAGCCTTAGATGTCCTGGTACTTACTAGGCCTAGGTAGCCTCAAACGCATGGCAATCTTCCTGCCTCAGGTCCCAAGTCCTGAAAGTAAAGGCATGAACCACCATAACCAGCTCAAGAAATGTATTGCAGGCAGGGTGATATACATATGCATGGGTTGATGTGCAAGAGTATGTGTGCATGTGTGTGTGTGTGTGTGTGTGTGTGTGTGAGTGAGAGAGAGAGAGAGAGAGAGAGAGAGAGAGAGAGAGAGAGAGAGTAGAGGCTAGAGGTCAGCATCAGGAGTCTTCCTTTTTCGCTCCTTCTAGTGAGCTCTCTGCTCTGCCATGTGTGGATGTGGCCTTCTTTATGCTGTAGAATGACTAACAGAGAATAAGCTCTCCTCTCTACATTCCAGGTGGCTGGACAGAAAGTGGTGAGGAAGGGCGTATGCATCCGCAGTAGTGCTAGGACTGCCTCAACCAGTCTCCACAATTCTAGAGGCTGCACAGGGAGCAAGTGCATTAGCAGTCAGCTCCTTTCAATAGCTGGGAGAAAGGGCC
>JADRCH010000194.1:2047187-2099687 GCA_019843965.1 Rhynchomys soricoides | reverse complement strand
AATACATAAAAAATATTTCATGCATAATTCACATTTTATTATACAGATTTTTTTGAGAAGTTCCAATATTTAATACAACTAATACCTTTGCTTCATCAAGGACATTCTTAGGTGAGAATAGTGGCCTTGTTTTTGTGCAAGTGTGTTGCTGTGACAACTGATACGGTTGGCTGTTCTACCCCAGTGCAAGAGACAACACCAGGAAATCTACTCGCCATTACTTTTGTTCCATCCTCCATCCATGAAGATGTCAGACACTGAAAAATACACATTGTATCATTATGAAAACAGTTTTGACTTCAGGAACATTTAGGGCAGGGACCCTGGGGGCTTGGCCACTACACTTTGAAAAAGGCTGGTGTCTTGGTGGCCACAGATGACTGAATTGGAGGGGCTTCTTCCCCAGCTTTGCAACTGGCAGTCATGTCCTCTGCAGGTCACTGGGCCCTGGTGTCTTAACTTTATTATCTGTAACAAAGCTGTTGGGATTATAATCTGTATCCCCTTTTGGTCACTTCAGAAGTGCCATGGACCTAGGACAATCTTTGTCATTTGCTCCTATTGTCACAGTTGCCTTGTTGGTTTCTAACATCTGGATCTTTTGAGGGGTACTGTGGGGATGGACTGGTCTCTTCTTCCTCCCATTACACAGGTGACTGGCTCTACCGAAGAGGACCGATGGAGTGCTTCATTCCAGAGAGAAGCTTAGAGACCACATGCTCTTTGAACCTTTTTCACTTGGTTCTGGAAGGAAAAATTATAGCTGATGGGGGCAGGGAAGACTCTTTGTTGTGAAATTCAAGACAGGAAAATAGAGCTAATTCATAATAACAAGGGAATGCGAATGTTTTATTAAAAGGTAACGGACTAGAGCAGATGCATGCGCTCTCGCTCTCTCTCTCTCTCTCTCTCTCTCTCTCTCTCTCTCTCTCTCTCACCCTGGTATATGTATGTATATGTATGTGTGTAGTGTGTGTGTCTGTGTGTGTGTGCTGAGTTACACTTGCCTTTTGGTAGGAAGAAGCCAAGGTTCTCTTGATTCTCCTTTATCTCTTTCCATAGACCAGAATTTTCCTCTGCCCTGTAATGGTTCTCAGCTGGCCTCTGGAGGCATGAGTTTTGTGAGGTACGGAAAGAGCTGGGTGGGGAGTCTGTTATCCTAAGGAAGCACTGCTACATGGAGAAGAGTGGGGCTTGCCCAAGGAGGTAAGTCAGGGAAGACTGTTGAGAAAAGGACATTTACAGAGGACATCACATGAAAGGCTGTGCAGAGCCATGCTTCATGGATTTTTAAAAAGCAAAACAAAACATGGATAAATAAAAGTCCTGTCCTCAGTGCATGCTTCCTGAGCCCAGCATGAGTCTGAAGGCAGAGTCAGGAGGATTGTGAATCCAAAGCTAACCAAAGATGCACAGTTTGGGGCTATCCTGAGCTGCACAGCAAGACCTCAAAAAAGAAGAGGAGAAGGAAGTGAAAAAAAGAGATGGGAAGGAGGGGGAGGGAGGAGAGAAAGGAGATTCCGTATTCGAGCCCTTCAGTGAGAGTGGCACCAGTCCACCAAAACCCATTACACATCTGAACTGGGACGGATAAGGAAGGCTGGAGCCTTTGAACCCGCCCTGCCCCTCTACCTCCATAAAATGCATTTGACCTGCATGCCTGATGCTCAATGAAGAGAGGTATTCTCAGGCTCTCCTGCTTCACAAATTGAACTGAGTGCTCACCAGAGGTCAGTGCTATTTGTTCTCAACCCACGTCTGCCATTACGCTTGTAATTTTAATGATACAACTTAATTACTGTGAAAACCAATGATACATGAATGAAAAACCAGAGTTCTTGTTCCTATGAGAGCCAAAGTGGTACACTCTGCAGAGGCTCCGTGAAGACAAATACACACGAAAATATTGCCCTTGCACTGCTTGGTGTGGGAAAGACGAGCAGAGAGGAACGGTAATGCAACATCTCCATTTGCATTTCCCTGATGACTAAGGATGTTGCACATTTCTGTAAGCGCTTCTGGGCCATTAGAGATTCCTCTGTGGAGAATTCTCTATTTAGGTCTGAACTCATTTTTAAATGGGGTTCTTTGGTTTGTTGATGTCTAGTTTCTTGAGTTCTTTATATATTTTGGATATCAGACCTCTTCAGGATGTGTGTGGTTGGTGAAGATCTTTTCCCAAAGTGTAGGCTGTAGTTTTGTTCTATTGACAGTGTCCTTTGCCTTACAAAAGCTTTTCAGTTTCATGAGGTCCCATTTATCAATTGTTGATCTTAGAGCCTGAGCCATTGAAGTTCTGTTCAGGAAGTTGTCTCCTATGCCAATGCATTCAAGGCTATTTCCCATTTTCTCTTCTATCGGGTTTAGTGTATCTGGTTTTATGTTGAGGTCTTTGATCTACTTGGACTTGAGTTTTGTGCAGGGTGATGGAAATGTATCTATTTACATACTTCTATATGCAGACATCCAGTTAGACCAGCACCATTTGTTAAAGATGTTTTCATTTCATTTTTTTTTCCTCATTGTATAATTTTGGCTTCTCTGTCAAAAATCAAGTGTCCATAGAAGTGTGGCTTTACTTCTGGGTCTTTGATTTGATTCCATCGATCAACCTGTCTGTTTTTATGCCAGTATCATGAGGTTTTATTACTATTGCTCTGCAGTACAACTCCAAATCAGGGATGGTGATACCTTTAGAAGTTTTCTTGTACAGGATTGTTTTAGATATTCTGGGTTTTTGTTTTTCCATAGAAAGTTGAATATTGTTCTTTCAAGGTCTATAACGAATTGTTTTGGAATTTTGATGGGAATTGTATTAAATCTGTAGGATGCTTTTGGTAAGATCCTACCAATCCATGAGCATCTAAGATCTATCTTACACCCATCAAAATGGCTAAGATCAAAACTTAAGTAACAGCTCATGCTGGTAAGGATGTGAAACAGAGGAACACTCCTCCATTGCTTATGGGAGTGCAAATTTGTACAGTCACCTTGGAAATCAATTTGGCAGTTTTGTAGAAAATTGGGAATAAATCTAACTTAAGAACCAGCTAGCTGGGCAGTGGTGGCGCACACCTTTAATCCTAGTTTTCAGGAGGCAGAGGCAGGCAGATTTCTGAGTTCGAGGCCAGCCTGGTCTACAGAGTGAGTTCCAGGACAGCCAGGGCTACACAGAGAAACCCTGTCTCGAAAAAACCAAAAAAAAAAAAAAAAAAAAAAGACCCAGCTATATAATTTCTGGGCATATATCCAAAGGATGTTCTACCATACCATAAGGACACTTGCTCAACTATGATCATAGCAGCTTTATTTGTAATAGTCAGAAACTGGAAACAACCTAGATGTCCTTCAACTGAAGAATGGATAAAGAAAATGTGATACATGGAATATTACTTAGCTGTTAAAAACAATGACATCATAAAATTTACACCATCCTGAGATAGGTAGCCCAGACCCAGAATGACAACATGGTATGTACTCACTTATAAGTGAATATTAGTTGTAAAGTAAAGGATAACCATGCTATAAATTACAGGCCCAAAGAAGTTAAGTAACAAGGGGGGATGTGTGAATCTCACTGAGAAGGGGGACTAGAATACACATCCAATCATAGATGGCAGAGGGGACTGGATGGGGGTTGGCATGGAGATGGGAACAGGAGAGATCAGGTCGGGGGGAGGATGGAAGGAGACAGTACTGAGAGAAACAATTGGAATCGGGAAGTGGGTGGCATCTCTGGGACAAGCTAGAAACCTAAAGCAATGGAATCTCCCAGGAACCAATGAAGGTGATCCTAACTAAGACTCTTAATAATAGGGAATATGGAGCCTGAACAGGAGAATCTTCTATAACCAGGCAAGACTTCCAATAAAGGAATTGGGACACCACCCCAGCAAAAAACCTTCAACCTACACATTGTCCTGCCTACAAGGTATGCAGGGGTAATGATGTAACAGAAATTGAAGGAAGGTCCAACCAATGACTGGCCCAGCTTGAGACCCATGCCATGAGAGGGAGCCCACCCTGACACTGTTAAGGATATTCTGCTATACTTGCAGATGGGAGCCTAGCATAACTGTCATCAGAGAGACTTCACCCAGCAACTGATGGAAACAGATGCGAAGACTGACAGTCAAACTGCAGAAGAGGGGGAGGAAGGATTGTAGGAACCAGAGGGGTCAAGGACACTACCAGAAAACCTACAGAATCAACTAACCTGGGCCCATAGTGACTCACAGAGACTGAACTGCCAACCGGTGAACATGCATGAGACTGAGCTGGGTCTTCTGCACATATATTACAGGTGTGTAGCTTGGTCTTCTTGGGGGACTCCTAACAGCGGGAGCAGAAACTGTCTCTGCATCTGCCTGCCTTTAGGACCCTTTCACCTTACTAGGCTGCCTCATCCAGCCTCAACAGGAGATGTGCCTAGACTTACTGCAACTTGATATGCTAAGGCTGCTTGATATCCATGGGAGGCCTTCCCTTTTCTGAAAAGAAAGAGAGGAAGAGTGGATGAGGTGGACTGGGGAGGGGAGACTGGGAGGACAGGAGGGAAGGGAAACATGGACATCATAGTATATCTATCGCCTTATGTCTTTAAGCTTGCATTCCACTTTAAACCAGCTGAAACTTCTGGGAATGCAGCTCAGTAGAGAGTTTGCCTAGCAGTGTGAGGGCTAACTCCAGCCCTGCAAAACCAAAACCATTCAAAACCCCTGAGACTTAAAGACAATCCTAACTGAATGTGAATACAGACTATGTTATTTACTAAAATATCTTTTGCACCTAAATATGCCCAAGACGTAGTGGGAACACAATATATACTTGTGGAATAAATGAATTGTGGGCCCAATTAAGGCAAGAAAGACAAAGTAAGAACTTCAACTAATACATGTCTGTTCTGGGGGAAGTGTCATGATTCTACCATAAACAAAATGGTGCCTAAATAAACATGTATGCTTTGAATTTAAAAGGTTAAGGAATGGTTGAGAGTATACTCACAGAGAGCACTTGTCTGGTGTCCCAGATGGTCTCATTTGTTGTAATAAAACACTGACCAAAACCAAACTAAAGAAAGTCAGGGCAGGAACTCAAGCAGGAACCTGGAGACAGGAACTCAAGAAGAAGCCATGGAGAAATGCTACTTACTGGTTTGCTACTTATGGCTTGCTCAGCTTGCTTCTTATTCAGTGCAGGATGACCTTCCCTGGTAGCACTGTCCACAGTGGGCTGGAGCTGGGCCCTCCCACATTATTAGTTAAGAAAATACCTTTAACCTTGCCTACAAGCCAGTCAAATGGAGGCATTTTCCAAGTTGATATTTCCTCTTTTCAGATGACTCTAGCTTGTGCCAAACTGACAGAACAACAACAAAAAAGTGGGGGTGCCTAGTCGGGTCAAAAGATTAAAGCAGATCCTCTCATCTCTAGATCTCACCTGTCCTTACCTGTCTAGAACATAACCAGGGCAATCTGTGATGGTTCAGGAGGGAGAAGACATGTCAGGAGGCAGACTTCTCTGGGTAGAAAATGATCCAGTAGACATGGACAGTTGGAAATAAGAAACCATGGCTTGAACCTTCTCTGACCTTGTGCTGGTAATACAGGCTTCTCCCTCTGCAGGCTATGTTTGAAGTTGTTTGGTTTGGAACTCAGAGGGTCTGGACTTAAACATCTAGTTAGTGTCTTAGTTACTTATCTATTGCCACAACAAAACATTATGACCAAGGCAACTTATAAAAGGAAGCATTTACTTGGGGGCTCATAGTTCTAGGGGGCTAGAGTCCATGACCATTATGGCAGGGAGGGTTATAGTACAACCAATTTAAGATTATCCCTGACTAGTTTACAAATAAATGAGACTCAGACTATGGTTATTTTATTTGGCTTTGACAATTACTAAGGGGAAGGGGTCACCTCTAATCTACTCTTCTGCCAGCCTGGCTACCTCCCCAGTGCTATACCCCCAGACACTTGTTGTTTCTCCTGGCCACATGTTCATGGTCCATCTCCCCTCATGGAGGTTTTCTCCTCTCCTTCATCCTTCCTTTCTGGTCTCTCCTACCTGCTCTCTCTTCTCCACCCCCAACTAGGTAACTCAAACCCACCTACATCTAATCCCTCCAGTAACTGGCTGTAGCCAATTTTATTTAACCAATAGTTTTAAATCAAGGAACAAAGTTTATACAACAAAAGCTTGTAAACATAAGAATTCACTCATAGGCCTAGACCTTCAGGTACAGAATTGGGCATTACAATACATAGCAAAAGACCAAACCTCAACAGAGGACAGCAGTAAGCAGTCAGACTTACTGACAGCAGCAGTTGAGAACTTAACATGTTAGCACAAGGCAGAGAGGGAGCTAACTGAGAATGGCCTAGGATTTTGAAACCTCAAAGCCCATCCCCAGTGACACATCTCTTCCAATAAGGCCACACCTCTTAATCCTTCCCAAGCAGTTCTACCAGCTGTGTACCAAGCATTAAAATATGTGAGCCTGTCTGGGCCATATATTCGAATATCATTCAAATCGCCACATTTAGTAACCTTGTAGCCTTGAATTAGTTCTCTCAGTTCCCTAAGGTAAAATCTCCCAAGTGATGGGAAGTGAATGGCTCTGAGCAATCCAAACAACACAGTTCTCAGAGAGGCCAGGCAAGGCTTAGAGCAGCAAGAATCCTGGCAGCCTCACACCTTTCTTGAATTATTGGGGGGGGGGGGGGACATAGGTGTATGTATGTACATAGATACTTTCAGGTTTTCTACGTGTCATGACAGTCATAATAAAAAGAAGGTAGGAAGTGGTAAGAGCCACATACTGAGCTGATGATATCCTGCCTCGTTACTGTGAAAATCACAGAGATACAAACAGGAAATGCTTTAAAAGCTGCTGGCACTTCAAAGCAGGAGGCATCATAAGTGTCAGGTGTTGGCTAGTATCAGAGTATTAAACTATTTCTCCAAACCTAGTTTCTGGATCAGATCCCTTGATCAGGAGAGAAAAAATAAATTAAAACTAAGAGATCAAAGCATTCCCCTTATTTCTGATATACCTGTTGTAAGCTGTGTAGGCATGTGAGCATTTTAATATTGGACCCCAGTATGGGGCACGTTTACTCAGTTTCAGGCAACTCTAAGGAGCTACATTCATCACCTGGAACTACAATGCAAAAAAACCTGTTTTCTGGGGATGAAAAGGGGGTTAGAGGCTGGTCCATACCTGTGAAGTTCCTTCTTCCAAACTTGACTATCATTAGCATTGCATCTCCATGGGAAGGAACATGGAAGGAAGTTGGGAGTGTGGCGCTAACAGAGTAGCCATTAGAACCCTTCGTGTTAGAGTGTACATCAGCACATGACTCGAGGTGTGCAGTTTCTTATGTCTGCTGTTCCCAGGCAAGCATGGGCCTACACACACTGGACGTTTACAACATTGCTTGTAAAAATTCTGGAGTCCATTCCTGGCTTCTTGGTGCAGAGAAGCAGTAAGAAGGGCATGGCCATTCACTTTTGTCCTCATAGAACAAGGAGGCACAGCCTGTCCCAGGAGGTGGCTTCCCAACCCTGGATCTGAGTAAGGTTTTGCAGTCCTGGTGGTGACTTCTCAATAGTGACACAGGTAGAAGCCATTCTAACATATTTCTTTTATGGAGCCCGGGCTGGCCTGGAATTTGTGATCCTTATTGCTTCAAGAGGATTCAGGGCTTCTGTCTCTCCCCCAAGCCTGAATCCTAGCAGATGATTTTGCTGGATCTTACTAGCTCTTTTGGAGGCACAGCCCAAGACCTACTCTTCTACCCCATCCACGAAGTTCTTCTTGAAATTGACCTTGAACTTGCTATGTAGCTAACGATTACCTTGAACTTCTGATCCTCCTGTCTCCAACTTGCAAATGCTGATGTGACATACCATCATGCCTAGTTTAAGTAGAACTTGGGATCAAACCCAGAGTTTTGAACATGCCAGGCAAGCACTATACAAACTCAACTCCATCCCTAGCTCTTTGTCCATGAATTTTTAAAGACCTAATTTAATAAAAATAAATGCTTTTCCCTTTAGAGTGTTGTTGTGGTTCAGATATAAAGTGCCTCTCTAAAAGGCTAATATATTGAAGGTTTGCTCCCCACGTGGTGCTCTGTTTTGGAAAGTGCTGGAAACTCTAATAGGTGAGGCCTAACTGGAAGAAGTAGGTCATTGGTGGGTGGATCCTTGAAGGTATTTTATTCCTGGGCCTTTTGGTCTCTATTTATGATTCCTATTCACCAAAAGATGAGTAGTCCTTATCATAAGCTCTTCCCACCATGATATTCTACCGCACCATAGGCTCCAAAAACAGTAAAGCCACTGTGGGTTGAAATATCTGAAACCAAATTAAATTCTTCCTAACAGTGACCAAAAACTAAAAGAAAATTGTCATCAGAGAAACAGAATTACTGTCACTAATTTTGACCATGTTCTAGTCCCATGAAACTGTGGGAACAGTTTGAAAAAAGCTGAAGACGTAGGAGAGAATATGCCTACAGTGCTGTAAACAGAGTCGATGGATGATCCAGGTGGGAGTTCAGTAGTCTTGATGCTGGTAAGTATCAAAACCATGAAGATTGTACTCATGACGTTTCAGAGGAAACAAGGTCTCTGTTGGGGATTGCAGTATAGTTACCTGTGTTATGTGCTGACAGTGAACTTGGCTGCATTTAGTTATGACCTGAGACTTCAAGAGGCTGAGTCTAAACACAGTGGACTAATGAATCTGGCAGAGTTACTCTGAGGCAATCCGGGATTCAGGCTATGACATGGTTATTGCTAGCACCTTTTAACTAGATTTACAGAAAGAATCGGGAACAATATCAAAGTAGAAAGACTTGGTCAGAAAAGCTTGTGTAAAACTGGGGCTAAGGGAGGCATGGTTTCTGAAGAGATTAGACCACCTCTTTAGATGGTCTACTTCAGATTAGACCGTAGATATGGTGGATGTCTCAAAGCACTCCTCTATAAGCATGAGGCTTTAAGTTTGGTCCTCAGAATCCATGCAGCAATGCCAGGTATGGTGATGTTTGCTTGTATTCCCAGTATTAGGAATGTGGAGACAGGAAGATCCCTGGGCTCACCAGTCAGCCAATATAGCCTAAGTAGTGGGCTACAGGCCTACATCCTGTCTCAAAGGAGATGAATAGCATTTTTGAAAATGACACTCAAGGTTTTCATCTAGCCTACACACACACACACACACACACACACACACACACACACACACACCTGCATGTAAGCAACACACAAACCTATAGAAAAAGTAAAGTGCTTTATATCACAATAGAAAGGATGCTGTAGTAAGAATTTTGATTTCTTTATAAAACACAAAAATAGGAATGTGCTTTCATTTTAATCCCAAGTGTGGGGACATGGGGTTGCTTCAGACTGTCCACATCAGCTGACTATGATTTGCCTCATGTTCTCGAAAGAGTGGAATTTTGCCAGCTGCAGATAGTTTCTGTGATTGTGTGACATTTGGAATTCTGGGGACTTTTCAGAGGTTGTATAAATGCTAGGGCCCCCGAGAGGTGTGGTGGGTTGTTGGTTGCTGTTGGGTGTTGGTGGTTGTGCACAAAGAACTGACAAGAAGAAATTCGATATCCTAACGGTGAGGATAAACCTTGACTCAAGGAACTTGACGCCCCCAATCAGCAGGAAATAGTATAAGGGTAATGCTTCCTCTTTTCCTTTCTATCTTTTTTCCCCTCTCTCCTATCTAGTGTTAGAGAGTTGAAAGGGTAGAAAACGGGTGGAGAGAGGAAGAAGAAAGAAGAACCCACAAAATAGACAAAAACAGCTACAGGAAGCCTTCAAGGCATGTCAAAATTGGCCAGATCTCATCTGTCCCAGGCTCCCAGATATAATATTAAAAACTCATTTCAAAGACTTTCTCTTGAGAAAATAAATCCATTGGGACAGCTTTCTCACACAGGGCTACCTAGAGAAATGTTTCCCTGGGTTCAGCCACCCTGCTGTAGCATAAGTTTAGTTAAACTGCTTTGGCTCCTGACTGGTTCCATGCTATCAGCCACCACCCCCACCTCCACCCCCAGGAACTCTTTAGATCTGCAAATAAAAGACACACACACATTAGCTTATTTTTGAAATGTCTTGGGTAGCTCAAAGGCTGGGCAGTTCTAATCCTCTGCCTGGCTATCATAGATTTCCTTCCGGTATTCCTGACTCAATACCATCCAAATCTATGATCTATCTTTGCAGTCCTGTTCCTTCTGGGTGGCTCCCTAGTCTTTGCTGCCTAAGATGTTTCTGGGCAGCCCTTTCAAGGGCCACGTACCTTCTCACCTACATTTCAGATGATTTTCCTTCTGCAGCTCTAAATCTGATCCATCTCCCTCTGAATCATGGTGAATTTCCTCTCTTCCTCCTCTCTCGTGCATCTTAGCTCAAGCCATTGGCCTCTGGCATCTTTATTAATCGATCAAAAAACTAGCTGGGGACAAGGACTTTCAGTGTTTGGACATGCAGATTCCTGATTAAATCAAAGCATTAGAGCCAATCCCCAACACCCTGGTACTCAGAAGACACTGTAGCTGTGGTTTAAGGGGGCCCAGCTAATGGCCGACCTTAGCAGTGTCGACATGATGCAGAAATATTAAATGCAAGAGTTAAAGAGTCACATAGGGTTCTATGGATTACAAATAAAAGCCTACAAGGCCAGGAAACACATAGGCAGCCTCTGGGAGGGAACTGCATACACCTGGGAGTGTGAGGCATAGGCTACAATAGAGACCAGAAAGTTCGATCCCAGGAATATGGAACATCTGCCAAGGAAAGCCACAGGTAGTGGGTGGGAGTCAAGTCAAGACAGAGGCCACCTGAACCACAAACAGCTAGCAGTGACAAGGCTGCCCAAGCCCTTCATAGTTCACATCGCACTGCATGTCTCAGACACCAGACATGGAGTTTGGGTTTGGGTCCTGATTTGGTCCAGTCCTTTTCATTTCTGTTTCCTCTCTTTTTGAAATGCATATGTTTAGTCTATGCCATCATTATCTTCGAAGTTTGTAAAGTATTGTAGTGATTTTGGTTAAATTGACTTTCCCTTTAAAATATTCACTTCAACAAAGAACAAAAGTGTAAAGAACACATTTTAAGTTGCTTTATTTTCCTTCAAGAGTTTCTTGAGACAGAGTCTCACTATGTAGAGCCGGCCGACCTCAAACTCACAATCCTTCCACCTCAGACATTACAACTAGAGTTCAGATTCCAGGCCCACACCACTACACCCAGGTTCACACCTGGGGTCTTATCCTCTTGTGATTTTAGGACAAAGGACAAGAAAAACACACACCACGGTTTTTCTTATTTAGTTCTGACTGTCCAGGCCATCCAAGGGATAACTAAAGTTCATCTTTGAATGTGTATCTGTCAAGAAGTTTCATTTCATTTCATACAAAGTTGTGCTATTTTAAATGTATTTGTTTATTTTATGTGTGTGAGTATGTTTCCAGGTGTGTATGTGCACCACATGTTGTGCCTGGTGCTGTAGATGTTAGATCAGGGTGTTATATCCCCGGAACTAGAGTTATGGATAGCTGTGAGCCACCATGTGGATACTGGGAACCAATCCTCAGTTCTCTGCAAGAGCAGCCAATACTCATAACGGCTGAGCCACCTCTCTCCTTCCAGCTCCTCCTGCAAGTCTTAATCACAGCCCTTTAAGTCTTTGCTGGAGGTTGAATGAATCCAGTACTCTAGGCCAGACGACAAGTATAGAATCTTCTCCATTTGTAAGATAGAGACTGTGTGTCTGTGAGTCACTTTCATTAATAGCTGATAAAGCTCGACTCTGATAGAGGCAGGGACACAATATTATTCATTTGCACAGCCTGTTAGATGTCCAACAAATACTGATGGACTTGGGAAGGGATGGAGGAACGGATGACACGGGACAAGAGAAGTATTCTATCCTTCATCCTTTTTTTAAAAGCAACAGGAACAACTTTCATTTGATGCTCCTGTTGCTTTGACCAGTGATGTAGCTACCCGCCCTCAGCCTCACACAGATCTTGCACCCACTTCCATGTCACTCGTAGCTGTATAATGTCTGCTAATATTGAGCATCATCTGGGGACTTTCCAAGTAGGAAGATAATTTTTTGTAAAAGCAAAACAAAAAGGCAATTTGAAGGAGAAAAATGCAAGTGTCGAAATTCTTTAAGTCAATGTAAGTTGGGGTTTTTTGGGGGAGGAGGGGGTTTTTGTTTTTGTTTTGTTTTGTTTTGTTTTTTAAAAGCACTTACCTCCTCATAGGCCCTCCACACTGGCATAAGAGCCAACTTGTGTAGATGATGAAAGATCTCAGTGTCAATGCAAAAGAGCCCGTCGTGTTCAAGTTTGTGACTGAGGTCACGTTCATGCAGTGTAGGTAAAACAGCTCCTGAACGTTTGTTACGAGCCAGATTATATCTCTTTAAAGTTAATGTATTGAAGTCCTAACCTCCAGCACATCAGACTTCAACTGAATGTGAAAAAGTCTTTAGGAAGTGATTAAATTAATATAAGGTCTTTAGAGCAAGCCCTAATCCAGTGTGACTGGTGTTCTCATGAGAGAAGGACACTAGAGCCAGCAAAATGGCTCTGAGGCAAAAGTGCTTGTCCCCAAGCCTGAAACCTAAGTTTGATCCCCAGAACCCACATGGTGGAAGGAGAGCACACATACACACACGCACACGCACACGCACACGCACACGCACACACACACACACACACACACTAAATAAATGGGAAAAGGGAATGTTGGAAGGCACCAGGCCTGCACAGTGTGAGTACTGTGGAGAAAGACTCCACTACTGACACCTAGGTTTTGGACTTCTGGCTTCGGCAACTATGCAGAGATAAATTTATGTTGTTCAAGCCATCTGGTCTGTGGTATTTTGTTACTATAGCTTTAAACAACTAATTTAAGGCTTATTATGAAATTTGTCATCATAGTGCTAGCACAGAAAATGTGTTGTGCAAGGCATTGCCTCATGCACTAAGCACTGTATAATTGACATTATCTAATACAGTGAAACTAACTGATAACAAAAGAAATCAAATTTTGTTAGCGGGAAGCAATTGGCAAGGGCTTTCTCCCAGGAAATCATACGCACCTGGACAACTGGCACTGAATTTCTTACCTCTAAAAATGATTGTCCTAAATGTCTACTCATTCCGCGGACGTTTCCCTCTCCATTTTGTCACCTCTCTCATGTATGTGCTCCCCACTGCATTCACACCCCCTGTACACACCACCCCTGTACACACCGCCCCTGTACACACCACCCCTGTATACACCGCCCCTGTACACACCGCTCCTGTACACACCGCCCCTGTACACACCGCCCCTGTACACACTGCCCCTGTATACAACACCCCTGTACACACCACCCCTGTACACACCACCCCTGTATACACCGCCCCTGTATACACCACTCCTGTACACACCGCCCCTGTACACACCGCCCCTGTACACACCACCCCTGTACATACCACCCCTGTATACACTCCCTGTACACATTCCCTGCACACATTCCCCACTGCGTACACACTCTCCTGTATACACTACCCCTGTATATAGTCCCCACCACATATATACTCTCCTCTGCATATACTACCCCTACACACATACTCCCTTGTATATATGCCCCTTGTGTACACTCACTCTGTATGCGTTTCCCCTTTATATACTCCTCCTTAGATATACTTCTCCTGTGTACATACCCCCATATAGACTTCCCTTGTACACACTCTTCCTATATGCATACTCCCTGTACACATTCCCCCCATACATACTCGCCTGTATCCAACCATTGATATACACTTTTCCCTGCATATATCGTTCCATCCACACCTCTGCTACCAAGCTGTTCCTATTTCCCTCTAGCCACCATGACCATTGTGGGTTTGTTAAGTTGTGTTTGTTTTCCCAAGACTCTAAGCAAATTTCCTCAAGCCAAAATTGAGAACAATTTTAAACCTGCTTGTAGAGGACAGATTTTCAATTTGACTCAAGTCCATCTGGGATCACGGGTCTGAAAAGCCTGAAGTCCTTCTAACTTTCTATTAATGGGAGACAGCATTTACCAAACTTGCTGAGTAGTCTTCTGTGTGCAGGGCGAAGAGGCATAGTTCCTGTGGCTTTGGCAAGCACCAAGACCTGTGAGGAGCAGGAGTGTCCTGCAGCTTCTGCCAATTTCTGCAGGACACTGTCCTCACTGTGGGGTGGGTACCACAGCATTGGCTTCTCTAGGTCCATCAGTGAACCATGCTCCGGCAGGCTCCAGGGAAGCCGCCGCACTCTGGAATTGAACTGCGTAATGTTTCATTTCCTGAACAGTAAAATGAGGTTAGATCAGATCGGTCACTTCCAATTTCTTTAACTACTAAAAGAACTTTACACAAAAATCTTACATGTGACTTTATATTTCAAACATGCAAGCCCAAGTAGGGCTGACCTAGCTCTGGAACTGGAGCTTTAGGTTTGGTCCCTGTCTGATCTGCCTTGCCTTACCCAACAGCACGTCCTTTTCCTCCTCTGCCCACTCCTCTACCTCCTCCTCCTCCTCCCCTTCCTCCTCTTTCCCTTCTCCTCTTCCTCTCCTTCCCTCTCCTCTCCCTCCTCCTTCTATTCCTCCTTCTTCCCCTCCCCCTTCTCCTCTCCTCCCACAGAATCCAAGGACTCTAGTGGAACCCCTATGCTGAAACACACGGTTCCTGCCACCAGATAAGATTCTAACTAAGGTCAACGATCTTCTGGAAAGTGAGGATGGGCGTTGGGGGTGGTGCTGACTGTAGTGTTTGCTGAATGATTCCACCTTGGCTGAATTCCAGCAAGGTTATGTCATTAAATGTAAAAAAAAAATAAAAAAAAATTAACATGTAATAACATGCCATGTAGTAAAATAATTTAGTGATTTTTTTTATTATTATTACTTTCGAGGAGTGGGGTTGGACAGTTTTCCTCTCTATAAAGGGCAGCCTGGAACTTACTATGTACTCCAGGCTGATCTCAAACTCTTAGAAATCTTCCTGTTTCTGCATGCTGCTGAGTTTTAGGTTTATAAGCATAAGACATTACACTTAGATTACCATTAAAATATATATACCCAGGCATGTTGCCTTTAATCCCATAAGGCAGAAGTAAGCAGATTGGGGTGAATTCAAGGCCATCCTGGTCTGCATAGTAAGTTCTAAGCCAGCAACGGTTACATAGTGAGACTCTGCCTCAATAAACAAACACGTATAGTTTAACTATGTGTTTATATAATTAAACTTTTGGATTATGGCTTGGATTTTTATGTTTTTAAAATTATTTTATTTATCCACATCCCAAATGTTGCCCCCTTTCCCAGCCCTCCTCCCAGATTTCTCTACCCCGCTCTCACTTCCTCATCCCCCTTCCCTGGGGCATCAAGTCCCTACAAGATTAGACTCACACTCTCCCACTGAGGCCAGACAAGGCAGTCCTCTGCTACATACATGCCAGGGGCCTCCGACCAAACCGTGTATGTTCTTTGGTTGGTGGCTCAGTCTCTGCGAGCTCCCAGGGTTCCGGGTTAGTTGAGACTGTTGGTCTTCCTATGGGGTTGCATCCCCTTCAGTTCCTTCAGTCCTTCCCCGAACTCTTCCATAGGGGTCCGGACCTCAGTCCAATTGTTGACTGTATCTGCATCTATCTCAGTCAGCTCCTGGTAGAGCCTCTCAGAGGATAACCATGCTAGGCTCCTGTCTGTAAGCACAACATAGCATCCGTAGTAGTGTCTCCCCATGAGATAGATCCCCAGTTGGGCTGGTCATTGGATGGCCATTCCTTCAGCCTCTGCTCCATTTTTGTCTCTACATTTCTTTTAGACAGGAACAAAACTGGGTCAAAAGTTTTAAAGGTAGGTTAATGACCCCCAACACTCCACTGTGGGCCCTGTCTATCTATTGAAAGTGGTCGCTTCAGGTTCCATCTCCCCACTGTTGGACTGCTAACGTCACCCACTTGAACCTTGGGAGCATCTTACATCTCAGATCTCTGGGACTTTCTAGAGGTTCCCCCCACCACCCTCAGCAGCTGCATATATCTATTTATTCTCCTGGCCCTCTGGGCTTCTCCCCTGTTCCCCCCATACCTGATCATGAAACCCTTTTCCCCTCTCCTTCCTCTGTCCCACCAAGGTCCCTACCTCCTTCACCTCCCGTGATTATTTTATTCGCCCTTCTAAGTGGGATTGAAACATCCTCACTTGGACCTTCTTTCTTGTTTAACTTCTTATGGTCTGTGGTCTCATGGGTATTCTGTACTTTTTGGCCGATATCCACTTATTAGTGAGTACCATGCATACCATGCATGTCCTTTTGGGTCTGGGTTACCTCACTCAGGATATTTGCTAGCTCCATCCATTTGCCTGCAAAATTCATGATGTCCTTTTTTTAAATAGCTGAATAGTATTCCGTTGTGTAAATGAACCACATCTTCTGAATTCATTCTTCAGTTGAGGGACATCTGAGTTGTTTCCAGTTTTTGCCTATTATGAATATGGGTGCTATAAACATAGTGGAGCATGTGCCCCTGTGCCCTGGTGGGGCATCTTTTGGGTATATTTCCAAGAGTAGTATAGGTGGGTCTTTGGGTAGATCTATTTCCAATTTTCTGAGGAACCTCCAAATTGATTTCCAGAGTGATTGTACCCGTTTGCAATCCTACAATGGAGGAGTGTTCCTCTTTCTCCACATCCTTGCCAGCATCTGCTATCACCTGAGTTTTTGATCTTAGCCATTCTGATTGGTATAAGGTGGAATCTCAGGGTCATTTTGATTTGCCTTTCCCTAATGACTAAGGATGATGAACATTTCTTTAAGTGCTTCTCAGCCACTCAATATTTCTCTGTTGAGAATTTTTTCATTGGGTTATTTGGTTTGTTGGAGTCTAACTTATTCAGTTCTTTATATATTTTGGATATTATCCTTCTATTGGATTAGGGTTAATGAAGATCTTTTCTGTAGGTTGAAGTTTTGTTCTATTGGCAGTGTCCTTTGCCTTACAGAAGCTTTTCTGCTTCAAGAGGTGCCATTTATCAATTATTGATCTTAGAGCCTGAGCCACTGGTGTTCTGTTCAGGAAATTTCCCCTGTGCCAATGTGTTCAAGGCTATTTCCCACTTTCTCTTCTATTAGATTCAATGTATCTGGTTTTATATTGAGGTCCTTGTTCCACTTGGACTTGAGCTTTGTGCAAGGTGATAAATATGGATAATTTGCATTCTTCTACATGCAGACTGATAGGTAGACCAGCACCATTTGTTGAAGATGCTTTCTTTTTTCCATTGTATGGGTTTGGCTTCTTTTTCAAAGATCAAGTGTCCATAGGTGTGTGGGTTTATTTCTGGCTCTTCAATTCTATTTGCTCAAACAACCCGTCTGTCTCTGTACCAATATCACTTGCTTTTTTATCATTATTGCTCTGTAGTACAGCTTGAGGTCAGGGATGGTGATTCCCTGAAGAAGTTCTTTTATTGTTCAGAATTGTTTTTGATATTCTGGGGTTTTTTGTTTTTCCATATGAAGTTGAAAATTGCTCTTTCTATGTCAGTGAAGAGTTATGTTTGAATTTTAATGGGACTTGCATTAATCTATAGATTGCTTTTAGCAAGATGACCATTTTCACTATGTTAATCCTACAAATCCATGAGATGAAGATCTTTCCATCTTCTGAGGTCTTCTTTGATCTCGTTCTTCATGAACTTGAAGTTCTGTCATATAAATCTATCACTTGCTTGATAAGAGTTACACCAAGATATTTTACATTACTTGTGGCTATTTATTTTCTTTTTCTTTTCTTTCTTTTTTTTTTTTTTTAGACAGGGTCTCAAAAGGTAGCCCCGAAACTTGCTGTCCAGATCAGCCTGGCCTCCAATTCACAACACCATGACTAGGAGAATAACTTTTCATCTGTAACCTACAGGCAGAACTAGAATGAAACAATGCTTATCTGTCTTAAGTCCTTTTACTCTTGGTTCCTATCTGTTGGTTTTTGAAATGGAATTTCACATAGCCTAGGCTGGCTTTGAAGTTGCTATATAGCTGAGGATGACCTTGAACCCTTAAATTACTTGCCTCCATTTCACAAGGGTTCACACTAGGACAGGTCCAGGCTCTGAGGCCAAGGACCCAGGGTTCCCAGGGGCTGCAAAATTAAAGAAGAGGCAAGAAGCAGGAGACAGGTGTGGTGTCTCTATTTACTCTAGATAAAGGTGTATGCCCTTGGGCTTAAGGACATATTTAGGTAAAACTACACAAAAGTAACATTTACAAGAATTGGTTGGGTTGGAGAGTTGGCTCAGCAATTAAGAGCACTGACTTCTCTTCCAGAGGACCTAAATTCAATTCCCAGAAACTACATGATGGCTCACAACCATCTGTAATGGAATCCAATACCATCTTCTGGTTAGTCTGAACACCAGTACAGTTTACTCACCTATATAAAATAAATCTTTAAAAAAAAAGAAAGAAAGAAAGTAATGGTTGTATAACAAGTTACATAATCATTATATTTATTGCTAACCACGGTTTCCCTTGTGGTAGTTGGCTTCTTAGTTCATTTGCTACAGATAGCCACACTGGGGCCATGTTGCCTAAACCTTTATCTACCCGTACAGAGCTATTCCCTTCAGATCTCCATGCCTGACTTAAATCCATTACCTTCTATTCTTCCTCAGGCAGAAAGAAGCAGGCTGATCTCTGTGAGTTCAAGGTTAGGGTTAGGATTAGGGTCAACATAGTGAGCAGACACACTCATTTCATCCTGGTCTACATAGTGAGTTCCAGGACAGCCATGGCTACATAGTAAGACTCTATCTCAAGAATAAACAAACAAACTAACTAAATAAACTAAAATTTAAAGGATATGTGGAGATTCTAAAAGATTTGGCTTACTTCATGCATAAGCTAAAATGTGGCCCCAAGTTCCATGACACAGGAAGTCCTTACGGAAAAGTGCCCTGTGAATCTAGGTTCCCCGAAGACTGTACTCTGGTGCTACCTAAGTGTCAGAAAGCATATTTTGGTTCTGGCAATCCAAGTGAGGACTTCATACAGGCTAGACAAGTGCTGTGCTGCTCAGGCTCCAGCCAGTGTCAGGAATTTTAAGTTGGAAAAAAATGTGGAATTCATTTGGGTACCACCAAGCCTTGCTCTAACCAAACACCCTCAGTTTCTCAGACTTGGATTCAGTTCAGGGGTAGGTAGAAAACTGAGGTTGGCTATGAAACACTCAAGCTATTCCTAAAAAAGAAATGATACAGCCTCTACCCTCAAGTTGCCAACTGCCTACTCAAGGGTTTTCAGCCCTTTAAGAACATTTACAGACACTCTCAAGCTGATGTAAATATGACAGAGCAGAGGGAATGGAGGTGCTGAGGGGGTGTGAGGTTTAAAAGGAGTGTAGCAGAGCCCTTCGGGGAAAGTTTCCTAGATATGGCGACAACTTGATTTTCTAAAAATTGAAAATATAATTCTTTTCTTGGTTTGTAATGCTATGACAAAACGAATCAGAAAATGCAGGCAATAAGGAAATGAAATAAAAAGAAGTGACTCCTACCATTCTCCCACCCAAAGACAATGTCTGTCAACATTCTCAACACCTTGATAACTGGCCTTGGTCAGAGCAATGCGCAATGGGTGTCCAACAGGTCAGAGGTATGTGTATCCTGCATCAAGGAGGAGGAGCTCCATGGTAAGGAGTAAATGTTATAAATGTCCTGGATTGGATTGGGGAGTAGATAGTTTAGGAGGAAGACTGACAGATCTTTCAGGTTAGACAAAGAATCGAAGCAGGTGGCGGCAGCATGAATCGAGCTGAAGGGTGACCTGATTAAAATAATCATAATAGCAACAGCAGCGACCATTTGTTGTAGACTCACCATATGTAAGACATTATGCCAAGTACTTTACATTACAACTGAATAAGTGAGTACTATGGTCCTCAGGTTAGGCAAAGTGAGAGTTTTGTTCAGATTTACACAGCCAAATGTATTCCAAACCAGAACATTGGTATGTGGGCTAGCTGTGGAAGATCACCTGTGGTGTTCATTAAAAATTCAGCCTTCTGCGGCTGGGACTTGGATCTTTGTGTTGATCAACCCCCATTAGCGAAGCTAATGGGACAATGAGCAGAGACTGGGAGACTTTGGAGCACTCGGTCTTCATCAAAGCCCTCCCCTCAAGGCTAAGGGAACTATGCAGAAGAAAGACTGTAAGAGCCAAAGGTGATAGATGACTCCAAGCAATCAATGTCTTCCAGACACAAGAGGACTGATCCATATATGAACTCACAGTGGCCATACGAGCATACACTAGACTTTCACAGGTTCAAACCAGACAATATCCCAGTTCTGAGATGAGGAATGGACACGAAGTCCCAGCCCTACCCAAGAAACTATTTGCAATCGATACCTGCTGGGAAAGGAAAAATAGTTTTGTCCAATTGAGTGGCACTGGGTATACCAAACACACTCCAAGGGAAGCCCCAAGTCCAGGAGTAGTTCGCCAACACCAACGGACCCCATGGATTTTTGTGCACTTTTTGTTTTGTTAGTTTTGCCTTACTGGGGTTTTTTGTATCTTGTTTTGATTTTTGGTTTGGGGGGAATTTTTGAGAGTAAGAGGGAGAACATGAAGTTGCGTGAGATGAGAGGTAGAAGGGCAAAGAATATGATCAAAATAATTAATTAATTAATTAATGAAAAATGAAGTTGTTTTTTTTTTTAAATTTAGTCTTTGTACTAGCTGGTTTTGTGTGTCAACAGTTAGAGTCATCAGAGGAAGGAACCTCAGTTGAGGAAATGCCTCCATGAGATCAAGCTGTAAAGTATTTTCTCACTTAGTGATCAATGAGGGAGAGTCTAGCTCATGATGGGTGGTGCCATCCCTGGGCTGGTGGTCCTGGGTTCTATGAGAAAGCAGGCTGAGAAAGCCATAGGAAGCAAGCACCCCTTCACACCTTCTGCATCAAGTCCTGCCTCCAGAATCCTGCCCCATTTGAGTTCCTGTCCTGACTTCCTTCAATGATGGATTATGATCTGGAAATGTAAGCCAAATAAACCCTTTCCTCCCCACCTTGGTTTTTAGTCATGGTGTTTTGTCACATCAATAGAAACACTAAGACAGTCTTTGACTAAAATACACTGTGGAGGAGATTATCAATAAATTAATAAAAATATTTACGTATTAAATATTTATGTATTATTTATTTTTTATATTTATATATGTATATATATTTATATGTATTATACATTATATGTGGGTGGATCGCAACTGCCTCCAGCTCCGGCTGATAAGGAAGCCTGGATCAGGCTCCAGGCTCAGGCCATGGAATCTAGCAGGATCAAAAAGGCAAGAAAAATGATCTGAACTCGGGAGTAGGAAGCCCTCATGCTGGAGTCTGGTTAAAGCCCTTGTCCACTGACAATCAAAGCTTTCGATGTCGTAATATCTGCTTAAGGCCTTTCCCCTCCCCAGCTATAAACCTGCAATTTTCTAGGAAGCTCACCATAAACCCATTTACAGTTAAAGGCTGTGTCTCAATCCTCCTTTTGCAAACCTAGTGGCTCCAGGTTTTATCTTTCATCCAACTGTAATCCCATCTGGCACCTCCAGAACTAGCCTATAATCTCAATTATTAAAAAAAAGTGGAATAGAGATAAAGAAAGGGAGGGTCATTTAGAATCCTGCTGAACAGTGAAATTCCAAAAGCTTCCAAAATCCCATCTACAGTCATCACTAGGACACTTTAGCGTGACTATCCCTTGAGAAGTCCATACTCACACTCGCGTAAAGCCCAGTTTCTCCCTGAGAACATCCTCCTACTATCCCCCTTGCTTAAGATCCACACTTACAATGTCTTTCCCTAAACTCCCGCTGGGGCTGGGGAGACAACTCCATGGTTAGGAGGGCTTGCTGCGCAGACATGTGGACTGGAGGTTGGATCGCAGCAAGCATGTAAAAAACTCAACGCTGAGGAGAATAAACAAGGGGGATCTCTGGGGCTTGCTGGCTGGCAGCACCACCAAAGGAACAGGATGGGGAGTCACAGGGGAGAACCACCATCCTCCTCCTCTGGACGCAGAATGTACATAGGCACCTGCACATGAAAGAGTGCATATGCCTGCCAAATGCACACAAATTAATTAATTAATTAGTTAATTAATTAATTAAAGACCAACTCTGCTTCACATGGGCTCATCCTGAAATTTATTTCAATCCTGAGAATTCTTGCCTCTGGTAAAGCCAAGGATCTGGATTTACCTGAGTTGAATTCTGTAAGCGGTCTCAAAAAGGGAGCAATCGTCTCAGGCAGCTATGGGTGACAGCATGGAACTTTGTCTCCTGCTGTGCCTCAGCTAACACAACAAAAGCATAACCAGGATAGAGGCAAGAAATGGGAACTGGGGGTGGGGAGCCCAGGGTGGACAGAGACTTCTGTGAAACATTGGTATCCTTCTACCAGAATTCTTCCCGGTCTGCCTCCAAAACTCCAAATATTTTTATCAGACTTTTACCAAGATAGGTCACTCCCCAGATAGGTTCTACCCCATCCCAGCACCACAGCCACCCTGTAGATCACGTGACCAATCTGTGCGCAGTGGAAAAGTAGAGACGAAAATCACTGTGCTGTGATGTACTGTTTTGGTTGTGGTTCTGATTCTTCCTTTTAAACGTGGCTCACTATGGCAGGTCATCTGACATGGCCCACTCAGCTTCCATGCCTGAGAAAGGGGGTGGGAGTGTCCAAAGAAGCACATAGAGCTCATAATGTGAGTTATAGAATGCTGTGCACAGATAGGGACCTGGAACACAGTTGAGGATTTTAGTTGTTTGAGACAAGCGTTTGCTATATTGTCCAGGTTGACCTTGAACTGGGAATTCTCCTGCCCGCCTCCACATTCCAAGAACTGCAATTACAGCTATGTTCCATCCCTCAGCACGGCTGAAGATTTTAAAACAACTTTAGAATGTTTGATTATGCTAATCAAAACCGTGGGAAACAAAGGCCCCAGAATTGTTTGCTGAGTGATTTGATTTCAGATCAGAAAGTCACACATGAACATGTTCAGAACATACCTGTAGTAGGTGGTGTGGGTTATGCTCTTATTCCCAGCTGCAAAGGGGCCTAATATAGGAGACCCTATCTCTGTGTGTGTGTGTGTGTGTGTGTGTGCGCGCGCGCGTGCGCGAGATCCCCTGCACTATAAACTGATAAGACTGCCTTCTGAAAGGCCCAGCATCCCAATCCCCTTCAAAAATGCTCGACAGATGATGGATGTGAGCAAAACCCAGGCCAATGTCCCAGGAGTTCTACAAGTATTCATTGTCCTTGGGTTAATAATCTCACAGCCCAATAGGCTGGAAAGATCAGGAGTCAGCAGGATGGGTCCGGAATACTGGCCTCAAGGCAGCAGTAAGATAATGCAGGTAAATCATCCCCAAGGACCCAGAAAAGAATAAGAATTAAGGGAAAGACAAGAGGAAGAGGGGTGCTAAAGGAAGGCTGAAAGTAAAAAGTGTACCTGGTTGTGTCTACACATGTGACACTTGCCAATCTCCCCCTAAGGCTGGGAGTCAGCTGTACGAATCTCAAAGGTCCTTTAGTTACATGAGAGGAGAGGCCAGAAGATCCAGTGTCATCCAGGTACAAACTGCAGCTCTAAGAAGAGTGATCCACAGAGAAAGGGAGGAGGACAGGGGCTGTTCCAGCCCTGTAAGACAGCCAGGGCCTCCCTCTGAACAACAAAGGCCTCTCACAGAAGTGGCCTCAGCTCATCATTCCCAGTACCGGTGAAATATTTACAGTGACCACATGACCACAAAAGACAGCCAAGACACTGCTTATGAAAAAAGAAAGATATTTTAATGACACCTTTGGGCTAAAGATAGGAGTCAGCTACATCCCAAGGCTTTGAGCAACCATGTAGGATTCTGGAAAGTTCTTTGGAATGACACCTTCTCTGTGTGTGTGTCACATGATCCAATGATTGGCTGGGTGCTGCCCAGCACAGAGCTCGCTCTCTCTCTCTCTCTCTCTCTCTCTCTCTCTCTCTCTCTCTCTCTCTTGGTTTTTCAAGACAGGGTTTCTCTGTGTAGCCCTGGCTGTCCTGGAACTCACTCTGTAGACCAGGCTGGCCTCGAACTCAGAGATCCTCCTGCCTCTGCCTCCCAAGTGCTAGGATTAAAGGCATGCGCCACCACTGCTCCGCCCAGAGCTAGCTCTCTTATGGGACTGAGTTCTCCTAAGTAACCTCTAAGTTACACGTGACAAAACAACATTTTGTATATTTTTTTTCTGTATTTTTCCATTGCCTCTTCTCTCCACATGGGGGTGCTTCTAGTCACACCCCACTCCACCCAGGAATTCTTTTGAGACAGGAAGCATAAGCTGCTTAAAGATAATGGAACTTCCTGTCTTTGGTACAAGCAGACACAGAGGGAGAAGGGGGTAGGCAGCAGAGAGGGAAACAGAAAGAGACTCAGAGGCCAAAAGATCAGGAAGACATAGACATGACTGTGGTAAGAACCAGGTTTCAGAAGACATGAAGTTTTGCCATTGGGTTTCCCACTTCACCAGACTCCTGGGCCCAGAAATAGCAAGATCATCAAAATGGAAATTGTCTGAGGCAGCAGAGGCAATTTTATTGTGGACTTTGACTGAAGACTTTGTAGTATGCCCCACACTTCTAATTGGGCATTGTCTTTCCAGGGAGACTGAGCCTGTGGAATGGCAGATTAATAATCTGCCCGCTTAACAGGGTGGACAGCATGAACTGGGGATGTGGGGTTAATCTCCCACATAGACCTGAGTATGGTAGTAGATGCCGATAATACCATCATTTAAGATGGAGAGGTGGAAGACCAGCAGTTCAATACCATTCTTGGTTATATAGTAACTTTGGATCCAGTCTGGGAAACATGAGACTCTGCTCCCCCAACACAAACAAATAAAGTATAAACAAACCAACAAGATTGGGGCTGAGTCAGTTTTACTTTGATTTTTAAAAGAAACAAGAACAAAGAGATACAAACAAAAACATAGAAATTCAATATTGGCAACTCAAAGCCGAGCATGGTAGCCCATGCTTATAATTCTAGCACTGGGAAGCCTGAGCTAAGTTAACCATTACTTCAAGGCCAGCCTGGGTTTCATAGTGAGTACCAGGCCAGTCTGGGCTATAGAGTGTGACCTTGTCTCAGAAAAAAAAAAATTATAACAAAATAATTTTTTAAAGTTGTTGATTCCTCAGGGTTGTGAGTGAAGTGCTGATGTGTGAAGAGGAATTGATAATTCCATTGTCTTGGCTGCATCAGTTTAAGAGGATGCCAGGTGTATCTCCTTAATTCTCAAATCATATTAACACTAAGCTCCTACCAGCTGGCTCAGGAGATCCAGCCTTGAATTCTGTTGGTTAGCATGCTTTAGTCATAAGTACCCAGAAGTCCAGGTTCAAACACATCCAGGCTTGTGCTATCTCCTAAGTGATAGATTCTTAAGTGATACACTCCTAATCCAGAAATGGTAGGTCCAGGTGTGAAACCAGTGACTTGAGATGCTTAGAAAACAGTCCTGTGAGGAGCCTCGCTCTGACAGCGCCGGTCTGAAAAAGCTACCTTAGAGCTAAGGTCTCTCTGGCCTTCCCTTCTACCACCTCCTTGATCCTCTTTCCATGACGGTTTCCCTTCTCTGGCTTCCAAATGAAATAAAATTTTGTTAAATCCCCCTCTCTAGGAATCTCATTAAATAACCAGGAAAGATTATCCACTTGAGAAAAAACTGTAAATTGTCACCACGACCCAGAAAGACATTTCATCTATTCTGAGAGCAGCTGGCAGATTGGGGGTTGAGAGTGAACTTTATTTGCATAATAAGACAACCTCTGTTCACTATGCAATCCCACCCTTACCTTCCTTTAGCTTGTCCACAGCTGTTCTTTCTCCCAAACCCACTCAACTTCCAGAAAACCATTTACAACCCAGTCTTTGGTCTCTGACCCTTTCATTTCCCCTTGACTTCCCTCCTGTGTGTTAAAATTATCTGTGCGGTTTTTCCCAGGGCATCTCTCTCCTGCTAGGTGCTCAGTGACCCCCCTCTTCACTCCTACAGATTTTTTTTCTGTTGTAAAGAGATGCCTCCATTAAGACACAATAATGTCCAGGGGAAGAAAAAAACTTAAAATAGGGACTCTGAAACAGTGGGCTCCAAAGAGTAAATATTCCCCCAGGAATCCCATTCTGGGGTAAGAAAAGGCTAAGCCATAATAGAACGGGGTGAGCAGGCTGGGGGTGAGAGACTGAATGTGACGGACATCCATCTCAGATGAGTGTAACTGGGGGTGGAAAGGCTATGGTGCTGGACAATCCACAGCCTCTAAAGCCACCTTGAGCCAGCGACTTCCAGGTCCTCTGTTTTACGAACTCAAAGAATGAGTTTCACCAACAATAAAACAGTGGGTTTTAGAAAAGAAGCTTCATTACAGGAAAGATATTAAGAGGAAGAAGGAACTCCCAAAGGAGGGGCCCCAGTGGGTACACCTTAAAGGCTCTATTTTTAAGGGATTAAATAGGGCTTTGCTGTGCTGGGGTAAGGGGAAGAGAATTGGTCAACCCAACTGGCCCAACCACGTGTTTCCATGAAGTATCCACACACCTCCATCCCAGTGGCTGGACTAGCGTTTCAGTCCACATCTTCAAGGGCCATTGAATCCTCTGACCACACATAGCCTCCCGGCAGCTGTGTTCTTTCGAATGCTTATATAAAAGGCAAAGTGAGAAGAAAACAAGGAATGAGAACACAAACCGGTTCCCTAAACATGTGTGGTATTTCTGGCCTCTGGCCAGGACAAAGCTGTGATAGAACCAAGAACACCCTGGCTTTGAGCCAGGACAGACTGTCAGGTTTCTGGGTCTCCATCTTCCCGGGAAGGGATTTCACACATTTTTGACAGTTATCTCTCAACCTGGTTAACATATTCATATGCTCATTTCCTTGGCTTTTGTTTAATCCTTCCCATAAAACTATAACTTTCTATAGGAAAGGAACTATGAACCTTTCTGTTGCTGGTTTGGCCAAGCTGTAAATAAATCCATTTTCCCTTTACCAGTTTCTATTTTCTAGCTTCTTTTGAAATACAGAAATGGTAGGTTTATGGGTAGTCTCAAGTAGCAGGCTCTCCTCTTATGTCTGCCCACTTGAAACATGGAATCTTCCCAGAAACCCTTTCCTTTCTGTCTCAGTGGACAGATTCGGGTACATCCTCATTTGGTGATCTCATCTCCCTGACTTGAAAGGGAAACTAGAAACAACAAACAACAAACACTTTCCACCTTCCCAATGCAGCCTTACTCATTGGTCAAGATAACCACAGATAAGTCTTTTTTCCTACGGTCACAGACACTTTTTTTTCCCATGGCTGAGTTTGATTCCCTTCTTGTATGTTGAATTCTATCTTGTGGAGACTCACATATACTTTTTAGAGTCTGAAAGTTTCTCATACTTACCAGTTTATGAACTGCAAATATAAATGCAATGAAAATTGTTTCCCCAGATCCATCTTACAGTCTGTCCAGTAAATGTCCCCCAAACCCCATTATTGTCATACTGCCTCAACCTGCCAGCTCTCAATAATGACAAGGAGAGTTTTTATTATTTATGAAAGCTTAGGCCTTATAGCTCAGGCTTGTTCCCAACTAGCTCCTATAACTTAATAACCCCACCTATACTAGTCCAAGTTTGCCACATGATCTGTTACCTGTCTCATTCAGTCTCCAGACATCTGCCTTCCCCTATGTCTAGCTGGTGAATCCCCCTCTCAGATTCTTCCCCCAGAGACCCTCTCCCTCCAACTGGAAGTCTCACTTTCTCTTTCCTGCCTAGCTATAGGCCATCAGCTCTTTATTAAAGCCAATCAGAAAATGCCATAGGCAGATGAGGAAGAACAGAGACACAGCTTCACAAGGTGCACAAAAAGACCACCCCAAATCCCATTGTCTAGCCATTCTCCTAGTTCTAGAATGCATAAGGGGAATAAGTACCCTGGTCAAGGCCTACATCCGGCCCAGTCTATGGGGTGATACAAATATCACTTATAAGAAAACTGGTTGGTTTGGCTTACGGTTCAGACTAGTAAGTTCAAGATAGAGTGTCCATATCTGATGAGCCCTGCTGATGACGAGTAGAGCCTCAGGTGAACTAGCTCACTCAATGAATAATCAATGAACAATCTCTCTCTCTCTCTCTCTCTCTCTCTCTCTCTCTCTCTCTCTTCCCTATTGTAGTGGCTACTCCTGATTGTCAGTGTCAACTTGACTATATTTGGAGTGAACTACAATCCAGAATTAGAAGGCTCACCTGTGATCCGGATCTTGAGGCTGTAAGACACAAGTTTCTGACCTGGATCTTGGCATGGAGATCTTGATGCATAGTGGCCACAAAAATCTTAGGCCCAGGCAAAGTAGTACACACCCTTAATCCCAGGAGACTGAGGCAAGGAGATCTCTGAGTTCAAGGTCATCCTGGGACAAAGCAAGTCCATGATCCAGGCATGGTGGTACACACCTTTAATCTGGGCCATACCTTCTACTGGAGACCTACATAAAGACATTGGAAGAAGGAAGATTCGCTATTCTTTGCCTGCATTTCTTGTGGGACTGAGCAACTGCTAGATCCTTGGACTTCCACTCATAGCTGCTGCTGACCATTGTTGGGGAGTTGGACTACAGACCGTAAGTCATCAACAAATTCCCTTACTATATAGAGACTCCCCTTAAATTCTGTGACTCTAGAGAACTCTACTAATAACCCCATTTGTGTTCTAGTGTATGTATATGTGTTACAGAAATCAAAGCCAAGGCCATGGGCATGGTAGGTAAGTTTTCCACTGCTTAACTCTTCTTACAAAGCAACAGTCCCCTTGGATTAAGGACTTAGTTACTTTCTTATTACTGTGACAAAGTACCATGACCAAGGCAACTTAGAAAGTATTTAATTGGGTTTATAGAGCAAAAGCATGGTAGCAGGAACATCTGAGTGCTCACATCTTAAACTACAAGTAGGAGGCTAAAAAAAAAAAAAAATACTGGTAATGACTTTTGAAACCTCAAAGTAACACACTTTCTCTAACCAGACCACACCTCCCAATCCTTCCCAAACAGTTCCACCAACTGCAGTCCCAAGCATTCAAACATACAAGCATATTAGAAACATTCTCATTTAAACAACCACATCCTTGCCCACAGGCCCCCTATCTTCAAATACCACTGTCTAATTAATTTTTCCATTATCATGAAACCTCACAATGAGCCTTGATACTCAGTGGGAGGAGGGGGGAAGGTGGAGAGATCTTTAAAGGATGGACTCTAATAAAAATGGGCTAGTTCTTGCCAGGAGCATTGCACTTAGAAGAGATTAAGACACTTCTCATGGGACCCTGAACTAATTCTAATAAGAGCATTATCATAGAAACTAAATCAAATGAGCCTGGTCACACCCCAGCTTCTCTGGCTTTCCACCTGGTGATTTGGTCTGACATTCTGACTTGCACAGCTGTCATTTTGGTACCATTCCCCAGGAAGACTTCACCAGAGCCAAGCTGATGTCAGCAGCTTGCCTTTGAGACTTCAGAACCATGAGCTAAGTAAGCTTTCTTCTTTATGAAGTTCCTTAGCCTCAAGCAGGTCATTATAACAACAAGTAAAAAGTCAAAAGGAGTAAGTAGCTATTGCCCTGGCCTGCGGGGGTTCAGTGGGAATCTGGGGAGGAGGGGCAAAAGAATGGGGGACAGGAGACATGAAGGAGAGCAAGTCTATATTCTGATCAAGCTCTCGAAGTTTATTTCAGGACAGCAGCTTAAAAAGACAGGCAGGTGGAAGGTTACACATGGCCCAAGGACAAATCACTACCTTAACCAGGTTTTCAGGAAATACCAGACGTTCTTTCAATTTCTGGGACCTGAGACCACAGACGACCTGTCCTTTCTAACCTTGCACCTTAACTGACTAAGCTTCACATAACAGCAGGTAATTTCACGGGTTTGGCTCCCAACAAGCTATTAGGCCAAAGATGATAAAATAGAAGCCACTGTTACAGCCTCTATAGTTAGGCAAAGGATAGTTGAGTGTTGCAGGGAAATATTAAAAAAATGAACCGGCACTTTCCCACACTAGTGCTGTCAACTCTCTGCCCTGGCGGCCTGGCTGGACATGCAATGGTGGGCAATGGCCAACCTGTTTTATCTCATGGAGACTCTGACTCAGGGCTCCATGATCTCTCCACCCAGCTCGCTAGGTTCCCACTGGCAGGTCACTACCATGCCAACCCCGGGCTTCAAATCTCCCATGGCCTTAGTGGTGCACATCAGGCAAGCCCACACTTTGCCACCCATACCTTTCTTTCTGGAACCCAGCCAAGTTGCTACAAGAAGAAGAAAACCACACAAACTTAGTTCAGAAACAAGGGTAACTCAATCTCTGGGCACAACAACTAAAGCCTAATCTTGTAAACCTTATTAAATCTAAATCCTCCAGAGGTGAATCCTGACGGCCACCATTGAAACCGGGAGACACTAGCAGCTACATCTTGTCCTCACACTGTCCCCATCCAAAAGGACCTAACTCTCCTGCTTCCACTCTTCCTCCGTCCAACCTGGAAGTCCCGCCAACACTGGAAGCCCAGTGATTGATCCATTTATTCACTTGAGGAGGTTCACAAGAAGCTACCTGAGTACTTGACTCATTCCTCATACCAGACAGCCCCTCCTGGAAGAGCAGAATTAACATAAAAATACAAGCAGCCAGAGCCATCCACAACAGATGAGATCTTATAAGGATTACAGAGATTAATGTCAACATCAAGATTTAAAGGAGATGGCCTACAACCACTCACTTTGAGGAAGAAAGTGGAGGTACACCTCAGTGGTGGAGCACTTGTCTAGCATGCATGAGGTTGTGGGTTCAACTTTTAACATAAGACAGAAAGAAAAAAAGAAAGAAAGAAACAAAGAAAGAAAGAAAGAAAGAAAGAAAGAAAGAAAGAGGAGTGAGGAGAGGGGAGGGAAGAGAGCCTGGCAGAGAGAGAGAGAGAGATAGCATAGCAGGTAAAAGTACAAGCTTGGTGACCTGAGTTTGACCCCCTAGACCCACATAAAAGTAGATGGAGAGAACTGATTTTGCGGCAAAGTTGTCCTCTGGCCTTTGCATATGCATCATGGTGTGTGTGCCCATACACATTCATCATATACACATGAAGAATGATAATAAATTTAAATATGTAAATGAAAGTGAGCAAGGGAGGGAGGGACAAGGGGATGAAGAAAGAAAGGAGGGAAGGAAGGGATGGATACAGAGGTGGTAATTCCAAGCACATTCCCACCCCCCACCCATATATGGCTTGAACAGAAGACAGGTAGATCTTTGAGAATGATTGTAGATTATTTAGATTACTATAAACTTAACTGGGTGGTGACTCCTATTGCAGCTCCCATGACAGATGCAGTCTCATTACTGAAGAAGGTTCAATACAAATGTAGTTCATTCTATGAAACTTCTAGAAGCTTGATGATGTGCAGGATATCAAGATATTTCTTCAAAGGAGAAAGATAAGCTTTTCCACCTGGCCTCTCCTGCAGTCACAGTGAGGCCCTGCATCTTGGAATAATTCTGCCCCATGAGACTTGAAAAGTTACTAGTTTTCAGTGGAGGCAGAATAAGAAAGTAATCTGAAATAGTCCCATGTTATTGTACAAACTGTTTTGCCAGTTGGTCATATGACCAGCATATCTACTGGTACCTGCACTGCCAACAGCACATGATAAGTTGCTGGAGCCTTTCAAAGGATCCCATGGGTGAAATGTAATGCAAGTCCAGGGTTTTTAAGCAAGGCTGTGCTGTCTGTCATCTACAGATAGCTTCTCTCTCTCTCTTAGAGATAGCTCTTGGTTTGCTACTAGGACTTAGCACAAACTCAGTGATTGATTGCCCAAGGGCTAGTAAGTTACGGTGAAACCTAAGCTAGCCACCATTACCAGTGTTATCAGACATATCAAACCATAAGCAAGGGCCACACTTTAAGAATCCATCATCAAATGAAAATAGTATATGTCAGGTCTGAATAAGTCCTGAAGACACACATACACCACAGGAAGAACTGATCCAGCACCAGATGTAATGGTAGACATCTATAATCCTGGCACTTGAGAAGCAGAGGTGGGAGGAACATACATTAAAGTTCAGTGTGAGCTGCATAATGGGACCCTCTCTAAAAAAGCAAAAGCAAGGAGGACTGGGATGCAGTGCAGTATAGAGCACACACTTAGCACATACAAGGTCCTGGGTTGAATTCCTGCTTCTGTGCACTACCCTCACTCTCCTAGCTTGTATCTGTGGCCTTGAGGGAACCCTCCTTATCTCTTGACAGTGGAGACCTTACCTCCAGGCCTATCTCACAGATGGTCACACAGCATCCATGGACCACCTGAATGTGGACAGATGTATCCGCACAGTACCTTTCTGGGACACCCTGAAAGAACTAGTGAAAGGAACTCTCCCCAGTACTCAGAGCTTACAGAAAGCTGCCTGGTTGCTCACTTTGTTTGAAAAGGAAAGTGGCCAGATGTATGATTATAGACAGATTCATTGTCTGTGACCAATCCTTTGGAAGAATGGCCAGGGATGTGAGAAGAACAGAACTGGGAATTTGGACAGAGGCTTCAGATATAGCCCTCTTGTGGACATAAGACATAAAGATATTCACATCTATGTGAATAATAACTAAAGGGCACCTTAGCAAATGAAGGCTTTAGGAATAAAATTATTTAAAAGGCTGTACTATGAATGCCAGCCAGACCCTATCCCCAGCCATCCCTGGCATCACAAAATCAGCTCATGACCAAAGTGATATCAGGGATAAAAATTATGCCTACATTCAGCAATATAGACTTCCACCCATCAAGGCCAACCCGACAATGGTCACTGTAATTCAGTCCTGGCTAGTTTCATGTAACAGAATCTTCCAAAGTCCATTCCACTAGCTACTTCCAGATACTGATGATGCAAGTATGTTTTCCAATACTATAACAAAATGCCTAAGATAACTTGTAAAAAAAGGATAGGTTTATTTGGGTTCATAGTTTCCATACAGAGGCTGGATATACAGCTTGCATATTAAAGTCAATAACTTATCAACTCCATTGCTTCAGGCCTCTACTGAGGCAGCATATTATGCTAGGGAGTGCAATCACTTTATGGCCAGAATGCTAAAAGAAAAAGAAAGGAGGAAGAGGAGGAGGAGGAGGAGGAGGAGGAGGAGGAGGAGGAAGAGGAGGCAGAGGAAGAAGAAGAAGAAGAGGAGGAGGTGGTGGTGGTTATTGGGAAGTGGTAGAAACTTTAAGAGTTCAGGCCTATTGGGACATTTTAGACCACTGGGGACATGCCCTTGATGGAGATTATAGGACCTGGTGTCCCCCTCCTCCAGATGCCATACCTTATAGTCTGCAGCAAGGTTACACTAGTGTTCCACTGTATTGGTACTGTGTCTCCTTAAGAAGGATTCAAAGGTCTGGAAATCAAGGAGTAGAGATGTGAGTTATGCCTCTCAGTGTGACCCATTAGCAAAAGTTTAGCTTCCCATTACCAAAGTATTATGCTCTGCTCTATAACAGTGTTAGTTACTCCCACCAAGAGACATAACAATGGCTCTACTAAGTAGAGGTTAAAGCTGCTGCTGTCTACTTGGGGTTCATTATGCTCATGAATCAAAGACAAAGAAAAATACTTCCTTGGATGGCTGGGGTGGTTGATGTCAATTACCAAAGGGAAATAGAATTCCTACTCTACAATGAAATAAGGACAGGGCAGGGGAAGGGTTGAATAAAAATGGCTCCCGTGAGTCCATAGGGGATGGCACTATTAGGAGGTGTGACTTTGTTGGAGAAAGTGTGCCTTTGTTGGAGGAAGTGGGTCTCAGTTCACTTCCTGCTGCCTGCCAATCCAGATGTAGAACTCTCAGCTCCTTCTCCAGCACCATGTCTGCCTACAAACCACCATGATATCCACCATGATGATAATGGACTAACTGTAAGCCAGCCCCAATTAAATGTTTTCCATTATAGGAGTTTCTATGGTCATAGTGTCTCTTCACAGCAAGAAAACCCTAACTAAGACAGTGTATCAGTGTACTTGTGAGTGTGAGAATCCTTTTGGCATGCTCTGTGATGCAAGTCAATAGAAAACTATATCAATGAAGCCAGAACTTTGAATGGCTCAGACCTCCAGGAATACAAGTCTGGATAACTCTACTAGGGAAAGAACTAGGGCAAACTGATGTGGTTGTTGACATCAGGACAGGAGGACACAAAATAGATAACTGGGGAAGCTGAATGAAACCACTGTACAACTATACAAATGATGGCTATAAATTATCTCTGCATTTTCTATATGTTTTGTTATTAATATCCATGTGTAGATAGATAGATGATTGATAGATGGATAGATGATACATAGATGATAGATATTAACTTATCTTCCTATTTACCCATACATTAAATGCATCTTTCTTTTCCTCTATCTTACTCCCCTACCATGTAGCAGAAGATGTATTGACTTTATATCATGGTATTTATACATCATTAATTTTACACCACAATACTTAAGTTACAAGATATCATAGAGAAAATAAATATCTCACAAGGTCTTTAGTTCCTATTCTGGGGAATGGAGTTTAGTGGGATTTTTTTGTTTGGGCTTTTTTGGGGATTTTTTTTGGTTTGGTTTGATGCAGAGTATTTGTATGATGTTAGTAAAAATTGTAACATTTTTATCATCCTTATTTGATGATTAAGCATGACTTAAGACACATTTAGTAGTCAAGTTGACAAAGGGTAGACCAGTGATAACTGATTTTATGTGTCCTTTCTCTTAGTCAGGAAGTAATGAAATAGTTGGTTAAACATTATACTGAGCAGATCCCCTCTTCAATGTGAGTGGACCTCAAGCAGTCCATTGGAAGCTTAAATAGAACAAAAGACTGAGGGAGAATTTGCTCTCTCAGTCAGACTCTCTTTGTAGCGGGACATCAGTCTTCTGAGTGTGATTTGTACTGAAACTATGCTCTCCACTCTCCAGAGCTTCTGGCCCACCAAGTGTTGTCTTCCCATCCTCCATAACTATGTGAACCAATTCTTTATTTAAAATATCATCTATCTAGATACATAACAAGGACATAGATAGAGGCATATAGAAGTCAATAGTTCTGTTTTTCTGGAAGACTTAGATCAATGTGGATAACCAGCTAGTTATACACAGAGCCAGGAATACTTTATCACAAGCCTTTTCATGGACATATTGGTTTTTTTATTTCTCTTGGACAATACCTATCATTGAATTGCTAGTCACAGAGTGTATGCTCATCTATGAGAAGCAGCCAGACTATCTTCCAAATAATGTGTGAGAGTTCCAGTTGCTTCACATTCCCATCAACATTTGGTGTCATCTGTAACTTAAGTTTAGCTATTTTGGTTCATGTGTAGTCGTTTTAGTATAGTCATTTGGCACTTCCCTGCCAAAATAATGAAGGTTATTTTTCCATATAATTACCAGACTTTCCACATGCTTTCTTTTGTGAAACACATTTGCTGATTTAAACAGTGTTGCTTTCCTTCTTAGTCAGTGTTGGGCTTGCTTTCTATTTTACTGATTACATCTTTGTTTTGCAAGCTCTCCTTCTCAGGCTGTGACTTGCCTATTCACACCTTTAACTTTGATGAAATCCAATTTGTTGGATTTTTGTGGTTGTTGTTTTCTGTCACCTACAAAAAGTCTTGACCAACTCTGAGGTAATAAAGATAGAATCCTGTGTTCTTCCGGAAGTTCTATATGTCATCTCTCTGACAGACTGTACTGCAGGCAGCAATTGGAATCATAAGACCTCCCTGACAAAACTTTCAACTGCCGTTCTTAGTCACTGCTCTATTGCTCCAAAGAGACACCATGACCAAGGCCACTCTTATCAAAGAAGGGATTTAATTGGAGGCTGGCTTAGGTTTCTCAGAGGTTAGTCCACTTTATCACCGTGGAGAGTATGATGGCAGACATGGTGCTGGAGAAGCAGCAGACATGGTGCTGGAGAAGCAGCAGACATGGTGCTGGAGAAACAGCAGACAAGGTGCTGGAGAAGCAGCAGACATGGTGCTGGAGAAGCAGCAGACATGGTGCTGGAGAAGCAGCAGACAAGGTGCTGGAGAAGCAGCAGACATGGTGCTGGAGAAGCAGCTGAGAGTTCCACGTCTTGATCCGTAGGCAGAAAGAAAGAGGCTGGGGCTGCCATGGGCTTTTGAAACCTCAGAACCCCCTCCCCCAACTCCGTGATAAACTTCCTCCAGCAAGGCCACACCCCCTAATCCTTCTAATCCTATCAAAGAGTTCCACTCCCTGATGACTAAGCATTCAACTATATGAGCCTATGGGGCCATTCTTATTCAAACCACTACACCTGCCTTTAAAATAAAAGCAACTTTTTATCATGGCCCAGGAGACCTCTTTCCTCTCTGTTTCACCTGTCCACACAACCTTTCTGTCACACTATGTGTTTTTCTTCCAGTGCCCCCATGTGTCACGCCCTCTCTTACTCTGGGCTTCCAGAAGTGCTGTCCCCTCAGCCTGGATACTACCCTCCTTCCATCTCCCAACCTCTACCCAGCTAACTCTCCCTAGACTCCAGACTCAGCATAAACATTATTTTAGATTTTTATTTTCTGTCAAAGCTGTAGTGTAAGTAATTCCCCTTTGTTTATCCATATTACCTTGCAGTATCCACCCTACTCGGTCTGACTGACTTTGTTTCTCCTTCTCTGTATCTCTCCTCCACTAGACTCCAAGCCACTGGAAGGTGGGTACATGTCCTATTTCTCTCATCGTATGCTATTGTGTTTCTAATTCTAATAAAATATTAACCTAAAAGAATCTTTGTTGTAGGCCCAGCACTAGGGGGATAAGGAATTGATAGTTCAAGGCCAGCCTGGGCTGCATAATGAGACTCTGACTCCAAACCAAATACTTGTTGAATGAACAGATCATTTCTTACCTTCCTTCTCTTGTCCTTGGGAAGCAGACATTGCTCATCACTCCTGTCTGAGTTATACTCATTTTTCTTCTTTAAGTTTCATTGATTTGGATGACTTCAATGATGAGGTATACCTATCAGATTTAAGCCTATTTTCCTTTTAGGGGGTTTTTGTAATCATTTCCTATAAAGAATATAAAGCATGCAAAGAAATATGAATAAAGATGTGATGCTATCTTCACTATCAAAACATGAGAACTAACCCAGATGTTTATCAAAAGAGAATTGGGTGGTAGGTATGGTGGCATCTGCCTGCAGTTCCAGAACCCAGCAGGTAAAGGCAAGAAGACCATGAGTTCAAACCTAGCCTGGGCTACGAGAGGCCCCAAAAAGAAAGAGAAAACAAATAACATTATCAAGCAGTTGTAAAAACACTAAGAAGATTCATGCAATGGCATGAAATACTGTTGAGTCAAAAAGCAAGCTTCATCTGTATAGATACATATAGACCTCTCCTTTGCCCGGTTTCCCGTCTCTTTGACTCCAAAGTTAGTTACATGTCTATGTTGAGCAATGGATTAGATAATGTGTGTTTCAAAAATAAATAAAGGCATAAGAAATACTGTCTGTTAATAAACTCAGATTTTCTACCAAGTTCTCAAAACTATATGTAGAGTTCACATTAATCTTATTTATTTATTGAGCATCTATTACTTGCCACTGGGTACTGCTGAGCTACTGCAGTACCTCAGCTGTCTATCTGCCATTTCCTGTTGCATGTACTAGGGATATGCAAGAGAAAGGTATCGTCTTTGCCTCCTGGAGTTTTCTAGGTCAATGACAAGCAGCAAATAGACAATAATGAGGACTGTGAAGAAACAGAATTGAGAGGTGCTCTTTTAGGAAAGTAGATAGGGATGCTTTTTGTGAAATGGTGATGACTGAACAGAGACCTGAGCTACAGAAGAGCCAGAGTGAACATGTAGAGGAAGAACACTGTGGTCCTCATACAGCCTGTGCTAGGGGCCTGCTCAGTAAGACCTAGGAACAAGGAGATCAGAACAGCTGGAATGGGGAAGGGGCACATCACAGCAGCCACCTGGGCCCAGAGAGTGCCATGAGACTGGTTCTCAGGGGTGAGTCCATTACAACATGATGAAATTTTACAAACTTCATTTGTTAAAGTCTAAAAGGACACACAAAACTGTTACCAGGAATTATTCCTGAAATGTGAGATTCCACAAGACTTTCTTCTCTCTCCCTCCACCACATCTGCTTTCCTTTCCTTTTTCTTTTTTTCTGACAAAACAGAGTCTCTTGTAGCCCAGGCTGGCCTTGATTGAACTCACTAATAAACTCCTGATTCTTGTGCCTGTACTTCTTGACTGCTGGAGTTACAGGGTTTGCAACACCACCACACCCAGAGTATGTGGTGCTAGGGATCGAGCCGGTGCTTTATACACACTAGGCAAGCATTCGACCAACTGAGTCACAGTCCCAAAGAAACTTCCATTTTCAAAACCACACCCTTTTGCTGCCTATGTATTTTACAGCAATGTATATTACTTCCGTCCATTTAAGAGGCTTGTTACTGGGTCCCCTCAACTGCCCCACCTGGGTGGGAAGGCCCCACCTTGCGTGGACTTGGATGGAGAGTGCCACCGTTCTGCCTACAAAATCGGTGGTTTAGGATGTGTGTGTCCTCTCAGCTCCACAACAACATCCTGCCTTTTCTAGGGGAGGCCGGGGAGGGAAGGAATGAGTCCTGGCCTCTGTCAGAGCCTATGAGTCAGTGTGAATCGCATCTATGACAATTTACAGGATGTGTAGAAAGTATGCATTCTGTTTATCATTAGGAAAATAAGTGGATTGTTATGCAGTGAAATCACTTGGCGACATGATAAAAGATGCCAAGCTGTAGAAAAATCCCACAGCACTCTTGCCCCTGCCACTTTAGTTCTCAGCTGCAGGAACTGCTTCTGCCTCCCCTTGCCTAATATGGGCTCTTCCTTGAAGCTGACTGGTGCATACTGTCCGTACAGCTCCGCTCACCAAGGATTATTCCATTGTGTTGTGGAACAACTGTCTCACGCTTGGTTCTCCGGAGCTGTGCCAAAGGAAGGAGAGCGGGCCAAATAATCCCTAAAATGGATCACTCACTCCTTGGAGAAGGCATCAGACAGGTTTTCTTCAGTAGATTCACCTTCCTATTAGCTTTCTGTGTGTTAATAATAAAACTAATGAGCTCTTCAGGCACACAGGCAGGTAGCAGAAGCCAGAAACTAGGCAAGGAGTAAAAAGAACAAGAGGAGTCCAAGAGGAAGGACAAGCTGGGCCAGAGCTTGAGAATTGCTCCTCTGAAAAGCCACCCCCGCCCCTCCCCAGAGACCCAGGAATACCCTTGCTGTACTCGGACGGCTCCTTTGTTCCAGACTCGCCAGACTTCTGCAGCTCAATTGTGAACCCTATGTGAAGTTTTTGTAAGCACCACTTTGGGGTATTGGACCACAGCGATGACCCATGGGAGGATTTCACCACCATCAGACGAGTGACTCAGAGTACACACCGTTAACTCGGAGACTAACAGAAACCAGGACTCATTCCTTCCTTCATTTCACCGCAGCCTCCTCTGAGAAAGGCACGAGGATGCCTTGGGGCACAGCCCCAAGGATGAGGCCACAGCCATCCATCCTACACCGCCTTTCTAGTCAGCCACAGCTCTGTTTTGTAAGCATTCTCTATGGAAGTCCTTCTGCCTAAGGCCGTGAAAAGTGGGGACTTCTCAGATGGGACCCATGTTTAGGACTGACCAACAAACATTGCTGAGTGTGTAACACCAACCCCCAGGTAAGGAGCCCATTAGTTAGACTGAGGAATGACTAAATGAAAAAAGTGTATTGCTCATAGCTCTGGAAGCTGGAGTCCAGTCCCAAGATCATGAGCAAGTCCCAGGACTCATTTCTTCTCTGGGTCCTTACAAGTCAGGGAGGTCAAGTATCTTCAGGCCTTTTCATTCTTTTCTTTTCTTTCTTTCTTTCTTTCTTTCTTTCTTTCTTTTTGACAAGGTTTTGTGTGTAATTATCCTCCAAGCCAATAATCTGCCATTGGGCAATTCACCTTCACTCCCTTGCAAAGGAATATCCTGGGCTTGTTAACCGTTTACACCCCCTCATAGGGGGGGATCTTACCTGGGCATCTAGCTGCTCTCTAACACTTGTTATATGCTGTTTATGAGACTGCTCTAATTGCACGTGGCCTTGAGGAAGGATTAGAATATATAGGCCCAGGAAAACTAAAGAAGAAAACTTACTGGTTCTCCAGAGTGAACCTCAGTGGAACCATGCCTCAGATTGTTGTTGTGAACTTTGCTGTGGGCTGGATGTTTATTACATACACACACACACACACATGCACCTACAAATGAAAAATAGATTCATGGTCTTTTAGTCCGTAGTGTGACAGTTGAAGAGATACCACCCTGCTCAGTAGTTGGGTGTTGTATCAAGCCAGTTCGATGGAGTGAAGTCTCGAGCGTCCGCCCAGGGCTCTCTGAGAGGCGGGCAACTGGGAAGTTAACCACGCACACCCCCACAGACCACCAAGTGAATGCGGGCTGTGTGAAGCCGCAGGAACACCACCCGGGGGTGGGGGAAGGCAGCCATTGCTCCCCGGGGACGCACGATAGCCAGCTCCGTGGGGTTCCCAGGCTCTGGGCATCACGGATGCCGCTGGATGTCACCGAAGAGCTGGGAACAAGTGGGAGGCCCACGTGTGGGGCTAAGAAGAGAAAGAGGAAGGCCGGGGTCCCCCGCAGGGACCAGTTGGCGACTTGTGTGTCTGCTAGCTGCATTGGTTGGGTGGATGACTGCCGCAGCTGGGAACCCTGAGACGGCTTTGGTGGGAGGTTAGACAACAGTTCTTTTAGACGAAGGCTGGTTCCATTGTTTCCCATGGCGGATGAAGAGAGACAGTCCAGAGTTTCAGAGCGTTTATTGTCATTGTGGAGAGTGTCATGGGTGAGACTATACCCCCGTGACCTCAGGGAAGGGCAAGGTTGAAACAGTAACTGGGAAGGGGCGTGGCTAAGCCTCTAGGTACCTCATTAACATGGGGATATCTTGAGGCTCCGTGGCCACATCTCTATCTGTGGCTCTACCAGAAAACAGACTGCCTGTAACGGACCCACAGTTGGGTGCTGAGGGCTCCATCCTTAACAATAGGCTAGTGTGTCTTAAAACAGGCCTGAGGGCTAGATGTGGTACACATACTCTTGTAGTTCTAGCAGGCTAAGGTAGGAGGACTGCTGGAGTCCAGGAGTCTAAGGCCATCCTGGGGAACATAGCAAGATTTTGTGTAGTGAAATCCCTTTGCTTGGGAAGCTGTAAATAAGGTCTACCCCTCCTGCTAAGACAGAAAGCAAATTGTATATTTAAGGGCACGCTTTTGTGTTTATTTCTGTTTTGCCTTTGAGAATTCCCAGGAGGGAAAAACCTAGTCCTTGGTTGCTTTGCTTTGTTTTGCCTTTTTTTTTTTTTTTTTTTGAGACTGGGTCTCATGTACCTCAGACTGACCTTGAACTCTCTATGTAGTAGAGGATGACCTTGAATTCCTGATCCTCCTGACCTCAACTCCCCAGTGTAAGATTACAATTACAAGAATGCACCACCTCAGCTGGCTTATGTAGTGCTGGGGATAAACGCAAGGCAATACTAGCCAAACATTCTCTTGACCGAGCTACCTTTCCAGCAAAACCAATCTTTTTTACTTTGCTCTGAGCCCTCTCTGGTTTGTTTTGGCTTGCAATTTGAGAGGCAAGAGATACACATCGAATATGTAGTTCAAGAGCAGAGAGAGAGGGATGGCTACAGTCTAGAACCTCAGCCCAGTCTTCCCACCTCAGCTAACCTAATCCAGGAACTCCCTTACAGGCTGCCCAGAAGGCTGTCTAGTAAGTGACTCTAGATCCTGTGAGATTGACAGTTGCCTACAAGACAAATGACAAGTCTGTTTAATCTCAGCCACATCTATTCTGAATGGGAGACGTTCGTATTGATTCTCATTGGAAACGAAAAGTGACTTCAAGGAGAATTAACCAGCACACAAGTGATAGAGTCAACGATGGTGGCTTGTATCAAGCCTGGGTGTGTTTTCTCTGTTCTCATCTTACCTTGTCTCCTTTATACATCTTCGAGCTGATGAGCCAGGTAGAACTGACTGATTAACAGCCAGCTTCTAGATTTCCCTGATTGTTCCCTCCTCTTGGGAGTTGTCCTAATAAACTACCCAGCATGCCAAGAGTCTCAGCTCCCAACTTAGAAAGACAGGAGTTTTCTGTGAGCATCTACACCAAGCAGCTCTGTGAGATGCACTCTGATACGTTCAAATTCTCTGGAAAGGTTACTGAGGTAGTAAGCTTGGTTGACAATTTGAATGAATAAAGAAACACCGAAAGTATATCACACTTATGATGTGTCTTTGAGGGACTTTCTAAGACAACCGGAGCGTGAGGGCTTTGGCGCGTGGATGGATTAATCACTTGATAGATTCATAAAGCAATGGAGCTACTAGAAGAAAACAAAAACAGGAGGTAGAGCCTGGGAAGCATGTCACTGAGGATATCCCCTGGGAGAGCTACACCTTGGCCCTGCGTCTTTTCTTTGCTTCCTCGATACCATGGTATGAACTGCTCTACCTCACCCTTCCCACCAATTCTAGTTATTTGATGATAGGCAATAAAGAAACACTGAAACCTGGAACCAGAGTAGTGCCATACCTGTGACTATACCAGACCTTAAACCTTTGGAACTGATTTGTGGGAGCAAGGCTTAAGGGGAGATTACTACAGGAGTTCAGGAGACTAGAATGCCAACAACACATAGATAATGAAAGCCAGACTCCTGAGGCTTCAGAAGGGAACAAAAATTTAGACTAGGGTCTATTTGTGTTACAGTCTTGCAAAGAACTTGTGGGGATTTGCCTGTATCCTGAACCTTTGTGAGAGGCTTAACTTAATTAAAATGAACATTCTAGTTAGCCTGTCAGAGGACATTTCATGATCACTTAGCATTAGGCTGTGGTGTGGTTATCACTGGCTGCTTTTAGTCAGACATATAGTGAAATTTTGGATCAGAAGGAAGAGCTTTGAAAAGTGTGCAGTTTGACCAGAAAAGAGGCAAACTGAAAGTTGAAGACAAAGAAGGTGTAGTTGATAAAGAAATTTAGGCTGTAAAAATGGAGCAGAGCACTTTACATGAGGGCAATAGAAAAGACAGCTAGAGGCATCTTAGGAATTGGCCTGACTGCACCCACTGCAGACTCCAGGGTAGAATTTATAAACTCATTTGGAAGACCCTACAAGAGAACATACCTGCATCAACCTGGTTTTGCATGGCTTCTTTGAATGTGTTTCACCAAGATTTATTCAGTCAAATTAACTACCCAGGTACTGAAAAACCACAGAAACTATGATCTGAGCGTGCCCAGCTGATGCAGCAGACTTGGCATTGCCATGAGATGCTGTTTTTGCACACATGCAAAACACAAGAGCTATGGAATCATGGAGACTTTCATCACTTTCAAAGGAAAGTCTTGGAAGCCACACAATGGGTAGCAGGTCAGATTTCTTGTTAAGGAGCCTCAAGAGACTGCAGATTGAAGTTAGGAGAGTGAATTCTATGCTGTAGTAGAAACCCCGGGGTACTCAAGATATCCCAGGCACATGAAATGTCTGCCTAGAAAATCCACAAGTGGTGAATACTTTCTCACATTTAAATCGTTCTGACAGCTATTTGCCCACAATGACAAAAGAAACCAGTATAGTAATCTGTACAATCATCTACTTGCCTGTGGTGGTTTGAATGAGAACAGTCATCATAGGCTAATATATTTGATTATTTGGTTGCCAGTTGTTAGACTATTTAGTATGAATTACGAGGTATGGCCTTGTTGGAGGAGATATGTCACTGGAGGTGATGCCAAGCCTAGTCTCACTCTACCTTCTGCCTGTGAATCAGATGTAAGCTCTCAGCTGTACAATACTTCTGCCTACAATGCACCACACCTGCCCACCTGCCACCATGCTTTCTGCCATGGTTATGGACTAAGCCTGTGAAACTGTAAGCCAGCCCCCAATTGGCCACCACTAAATGCTATAAGTTGCTTTAGTCACGACCTCCTTTCATAGCAACAGAACAGTAGCAAAAAGAGTCCAAGAGTCTGGTCTGTGTTGGAAGCATATATTCTTGGCAATGAAAATCATCCAGTCCAGTATTTTCTAGCTGTTGGTGTATCCAATCATTTAGACAGTTGTGATGGTGTACCCCCATTGTCTGCTTGATTAGATTTAGAATCCTCTAGGAGACACACCTCTAGATATCTCGTGGCAGCACGTGCATAAAGGATTAGCTTGGGAAGCAGAACCATCCACCAGGCTGATCATGGAAGTATAAAATGGAAAATGAAGAGTTAGCTGAATACTTGTATTTCCCTTCCCTCTGCTGATCTACAAGTGTGCTTGCTGGGAGCAAGTACACTTGTGCTCCAGTGGTGGCCACCAAGAGCTTCTCCTCCCAGCATGCCTTCCCCACCCTTAAACTCTGAACCAAAATCAACCCCCTCTCTCTCTTAAGTTGCTACTTGCTGGATATTTGGTTGTAGAAATAAAAAATACAACATTCAGCAGCAAAGGCTGTTTTCTGTGATGGAAAGAATAAGAAAAGTCAGGGGACACCAATCTTGGAAATGAACTATATAACCTAAAATGTATAGGATACCTAGTTCCATATCTCTGAAATGGTCCTTTCTTCTCAGAGCTCCGACCAAGCTGAGTGAGCAATGGAAGGCCAGCCAAGACCAGAATGCTCAGGTAACCCAAGTACACAGGAAGCTAGACAAGTTAGTGTCATTTGTGCAGAAGCCTGTTCCTGTTCATACTTCATTCAGTTAGAGGCTAATTACATGAAGACACAGGAAGCTAAAAAAGCTAATGACATCACAGTTTGTGTAATCTAACCTACAACACCCCCCCCCTTACATTAACCAGTACAGTTAGGAGACGTATAGAGAAGGACTCAAGGTCTACCTACCTTCCAAGCTGTACTGATGTTTGTACACATTGCCTGGGGTCCTTTCTTAAAGCATTTCTGGACCTGTGCATGCTCCTTCTGCACCTTCCCCAGTACTCAGACCACTCTGAAAGTCAGATCTTGTTAGTAAGTATAACTCTGTTCCACAAAGAAAATTTCTCCACAGAGAAATTTAGTTGGTTCAGACTTTGTCACTGGGGCAGTTATTAGATTTAGTGGAAAATTGTAGTTATAAATTGTAACATATAGCCAATATTTATTGAGGATCTACTATACCCTGAACACTGTGAAAGGCATTTTATATTCATTATCTCATTAATCTTCACATCTATTTGAGGTACACACTATTATTATCTATAGTTTACAGATTTAAAAACAAAGCCCTGAAACTCAGATACCGTTAAGAAATAATTCACCATTCTCCTGCTGCCTCTCCTCCACCTCCATCAGACTCCTGAACCATACAGACAGGAGCATGTTGCCCTCTGAGAGGCTCCACCCAGCAACTGACTCAGACAGATACAGGCATCCACAGCCATACAGTTGTTGGAGCTTGGGACTCTATGGAAGAATAGGAAGAAGGATTGTGAGCCCCAAAGGGGATAGGAACTCTACAGGAAGACCAACAGAGTCAACTAAGCTGGACCCTTGGGCTCTCAGAGTCTGAACCACCAACCATAGAACATACACGGAGTGGACCTAGGCCTTCCCATTTATATGCAGCAGATGTGCAACTTGATCTTGATATGGGTCCTGAATAAGCTGTTGCCTGTATGTAGGATATGTTCTATTATCTGGGCTGACTTCTCTGGTCTCAGTGGGAGAGAAAGCACCTAGCTTCGAAGAGACTTGAAGTGCCAAGGTTGAGGGATGGGGGGGGGTGGGGGTTGGCACTCAGAGGAGAAGGGAAGGGGGAGGGGAGAGGATTGTGGGAAGGGGTGACTAGGAGGTGGGCAGTGAATGGGATTAAAGTGAATAAGTACAAAAAATAAAATTAAATTTAAAAAAGAAAGAAAGAAAGAACTCATTAGGAAAGATAATAGGTGTGCCGGCTAGTCTTATGTCAACTTGACACACACAAGAGTCATTCTAGAAAAAGGAAACCTCACTTGAGAAAGTGTTCCCCTAGATAAGCTTGGGGTGTATTTTCATGGTTGATGATTGATATAGGAGGATCTAGCCCGTGTGGGTGGTGTGACCTATGGTCTGGTGGTCCTGGGTGCTATAAGAAACCAAGCTGTATAAGCCTCGAGGAACATGACAATAAGCAGCATTCCTCCACAGCCTCTGCATCAACTCCTGCCTCCAGGTTCCTGCCCTGTGTGAGTTCCTGTCCTGACTTCCTTCAGTGAAGGACTATGATGTTGAACTGGAAGCCAAAAGAATCCTTACCTCCCCAAGTTGCTTTTGATCTTGGCTTTATAGCAGCAACAGGAGCCGTAATTAAAACACTAAGAGGAAGAAATACTCTGATATTAAGAAATCCATTGTAGGCTGGAGAGATGGCTCAGTGGTTAAGAGCACCTACTGCTCTTCCAGAGGTTCTGAGTTCAATTCCCAGCCACCACATGGTGGCTCACAACCATCTGTAACGGGGTCTGATGCCCTCTTCTGGTGTGTCTGAAGATAGCAATGGTGTATTCACATACATTAAATAAATAAATCTTTAAAAAAAACAAAAACAAAAAAAGAAATCCATAAGACAGAGTATGGGCTGCATGCTTGTGATCCCAGCTCTTGGAATAGAAGGATCAAGAGAGAGATAGAAAGACAGAGAGAGACAGAGAGAGAGAGAGAGGGAGAGAGAGAGAGAAATAGGCAGGGAAGGCAAAGGGGTTGTTGAGATGGCTCAGTGAACCCAGGAGCTTGCTGCCAAGCCTGACAATCTGAGTTCAATAGCCAAAACCAACATGGTAAAAGGAGAGAACCAACTCCCTCAGGTTGTCTTCTGACCTCTGTGTGGGCTCCACGGTGTCAGAACACAGTCTAGGAATGGGGTCTTGCAGGGGAATTCTGAGTGCTTATGAGAGAACTCCAAGAAAATAAGCCATGGGTCTTGTGGCCTCTGTTTCTTCAGAACACAGAATTGTTCTTGGAATGTTCTCATGCTCCTCCCGGGTATAGCAGAGAAGAGTGAGCTTGCTTCAGCTGCTGCTAGTCATGTGCCTCTATGGAAAAACATGTTTTTGCCACGTGTGGTTTGCTCTTGTGATTGAACATCTTATTCATTTGACTCTTCTTAACCCTCTGAGTATAAATTGCCTGACGCTCAGAATAAAGTTGGTTATTGCATGAGACTTTAGTCCGCCTCATTTTTACACTCTACTCTCCCAGTTTCACACAGCCTACTAGAGCAGTAAACTTTTGGTACATGATGATCACATATATATGAACACACATAAGTCAATAAATTAAAATACCTTTAAATTGTTTTTTAAAAAGAAAAAGAAACCCCGTACATAGCTGGGCCTCATGGTGCAGGGTTATACAGCTGGTACGGGGTTGCAATCATGCCTGGGAGGTTAAGGAGGGAGGGTGGAACGTTAAGTTTCCCTTTACTATAGAGTGAGTTCAAGATCAGCCTGAGCAACTTAAGGAGACCCTGTCTCGAAATTTTAAGAGTAAAAATAGAGATTCATGGGCTGAAGGCAGTAATCTTGTTGCCGCACAGACTCCTGAAGGGTTAGCAATGTAGCAACTAAACTTAAAAAGAAAATGGAGCCAAGTGGTGGTGCATGCCTTTGATACTAGCAGTTGGGAGGCAGAAGCAGGCAGATGTGTGAGTTTGAGGCCAGCCTGGTCTACAGAGTGAGTTCCAGGACAGCCAGGGCTACACAGAGAAACCCTGTCTCAAAAAACAAAAACAAACAAAAAGAAGAAGAAAATGCTGTGGAGATGTAACTTGGGAGAACACTTGCCTGACCTACCTTTAAGCTCTACAACCACAAAGAGGAAGAGGGAGAGCCACTAAGATAGGTGTGGTAGGCTGAGGCAAAGCAAAATTGTGGGAACGCCTTTAATATTATTCAGTGGGCCTAAGGAGGAAATAGCATGGTTTCACTTTAAACAATAAAGCGTTTGAGGACAAAGTGCAACCACTTAGGAAAAACTATTTGGCAGTTCCTTTAAAATATGTATACATATACATAAAATACATGTCGACTCAGCATTTCCACTTCTAGGTCTAGACGTCAGAGAAAAAGACTTAAAATACTGTCAACTCTTTTTATTCATGGGTTCTACAACCAACTGCAGATGCACGATATTTCTTGAACAAAAACCAGGACTGCCCACACTAACTTACAGCAAGGCCTCTATCTGCTTCACCTTAATTAACAGCTTGATTGATCTCAACTAACCTAACGAAGGAATTTAGCCCTTCCCCTTCTCTTGACTTTACTGTAGAATTATGTGTAATTTCATCTCCAATCCTATCACACTACGCTTCAACAGGCCCTAACACACCATCACAGTCCTTTATTCCTACCGCATGCCAACCACGGAACAGTGGAGACATTTCACAGATCACATAAGTAATATCTACTCTACACTCACACAAGAGTCTGCATTGACAGCCATACAAATTATTCCGGTCTACTGCTCCTGACCTTAAGAAGTGGAGGCAGAAGGATCAGAAGTTCAAGGCCAGCCATTCAGCTACACAGTAAACTTGAAGTTAGCCCGTCTAAAAGTAAATACACACACACTGCCTTTTTACTTTAATTACTCCCACTCCAATACAATAGAATGGTGATTTACACAGCGTTTGTATCATACTCTGTGTTCTAAACAATCTAGGCGCAGTCAGGTGTGGCAGGATAGACACCTTAGATCCCAGCACTTGGCAGAGGTGAAAGGATCACTACAAGTTCAAGGCCAGACAGACAGACAGACAGATACATAGATATATAGATATACAGATGGATAAATGGATGGATGGATGGATGGATGGATGGATAAACCAGAGGTGACTAAGAGCGTACAGGAGTGTATGTGTAGATTACATAAGTGTAAACATATCATTTTGCATAAGAAAGTTGAGCAGCTGTGGGGCTGCTATTTCTCATTTGGTTAACTGGTCCCCAAAGGCCCAAGTGTTAAATGCTTCATCAGTGGGAAGCACAACTGGAGAAGGCTGGACCTTGGGAGGCCTGTGGGAAGTCTTTGAGAGGAGAGCATGTCCTTGGAGAGGCTCACATGGACCATTGCTGCTTCCTCTCTTTTTGCTTCATGGCAATGAGGTGAGCAGCCTCACTCCACTGCTGCTAATCCCATGACTGCTGCCTCACACAGGCCCAAAGCATGAAGCCAGCCCAGCACAGACTGCAACCTTCGAGCTCAGAGGCAAAAATAAGCCCTTACTCTTTATAAATATATTATGTCCAGTGGTACAACCTCCTCCACAGCCCTAGATGACAAGAGACACAATCGCATATTCACACAAAAACTCATACCAAAGGTTCAAGGAAACATTGTTAATAATAGTTCCAAAATGGAAACAAGTTAAATATGTCCCAATAGATAAGTGGATAAACAACCATGGACTACCCACAATGCATTACTGTGTGCGTATGCAAAAGGAAAGAAGTCCTAATACACTTGGATGGATCTCAGTGCCACTGTGAAAGAAGTCCATCCAAAAAAGTCTCTATATTGTCTGACTCCATTTCTATGGAATGTCCACTATATACAAATTATAGAGCCAGGAAGTGGATTGTAGTGGCCTGAGGCGCAGGCAGGGCTGAGAGAGCCAGCACAAGATAGGAGATAAGCGTCAATAAATACAAAGAAATGTTTAAAATGTTCTAAGATCAGATGGTGAAAGTGATTGTATCTTGTGAGTATACTGAAAACATTGAAGTGTAAACTATGTATTGGTTGATTGAGACTAGGTTTCACTATGTAGCCCTAGCTGGACCAGAACTCAATGTGTAGAGTCACAGAGATCCAGCTCATGAATGCTGGGGTTAAAGAAAACCACAATGACCCCGAGCTGAACCATGAATGTTAAATGGGTGGATTTTATAGTACGTTAAATTTGTCACAATGAAACATAAATAAAACAGAAAGACAACAAAGGGAGGAAGGGGGAGGGAGAGGTCCACAGAGAGGCCACACAGAGCAGAGACCACGGACTCAGATGGGGGAGGAGAAAGTCCCCTGCTGTCCTAACATCCACATAAGGCTCCGAGCAGCCCCTGTCCAGTACCAAACAGCAACTGTGCGTCAGAGCCCGAGCTCGCTGAGCAGCCACGCGTGCTGAGCCCAACCTGCACTGACTGCAACAAATAACCCATGTGCTTTCAGCCACTAACTGTTCAAGCTTGTTCCTACAGCAATGGACAGCAAAACAGCCACCTGGACAGATACCATATGTTCCTAATGGATCAGAGAACTAAAGGGGTGGGGTATTAAAGACAATATAGATAAATTCCTCTATAAATCAGATCTGAGGAAAATGTTCTTATTCTGCCCCCCAAATGAAGGTGAACCAAGATAAAAAAAATTGTTATATTTAATTGCTTTAAAATTGTTTAAGCTTTTGTAAAGCAAAGCCTCCATGAGCAAAGTCACAAGGCATATGTCAGAGTAAGAAGAACCATTTACAATCTATATTATAGAAAAAAAAATAGACCGAAATTGGGGTTTGGCAGGATGCTCAGTAGATAAAAGGATTTGTTCTGCAAACATGAGGGTGTGAGTTCAAATCCTTGCACCCAGCAAACAGCCTGGGATGGCTGTGTCTGCAGGCCTAGCATTAAGGGCAGAGGTGAGCGGATCCCAGAAGCTCACAGGCAGGCCACCTGGGCCACAGGCTTCCTCCTCACGGAGAGACTGCCTCAGGGTGATAAGCCAAGAGCAGTAGGAAGTCACCCAGTGTCCTTGAACGACCTTGGTAAGTGCAAGCATGGAGTGCATACTGAAACACATACAAAACCTGATGGAGGGGGAGAGAAGATAAGAAAACGCACTAAAATTCCTATTATATAAAAACCTTTTTTTAATTTAAGATTTAAGTGGGTGTGTGTGAGAAAGTGCTCGTGTGTGTGTGTGTGTGTGTGTGTGTGTATTTGTGTGTGTTTGTGTGTGTTTATGCGTGTGTTTGTGTGTGTGTATGTGGGTGTGTGTACACATACATGCAGCTCCCCTGGAGCTAGGGTTACAGGAGGTTGTGAGCTGCTCCTTATTGGCGCTGGGAACCAAACTCTGGCCCTCTGCTAGTGCAGTACTAAAAGCTGAGCCATCTCTCCAGTACCCACGCACCCCCATTTAAATAAAAGAATGCTCCTACTTCAGGCTCTTGGGTGCTTGAACTAAAGTTGTGTGCCACCACATCTAGCTTATAAGTAATTTTAAAAAATTTTAGGGCAAATGCCAAAAGTTTCCTAGAGAAACAGGTAAAGATATGACTAAGAAATTAACAACAAATATAAAACTGGCACTTAAACATACAAGCCACTGTTCAGCTCACTCATCTTTTTAAAAAATGCAAATCGGGGCTGGAGAGATGGCTCAGCAGTTAAGAGCACTGACTGCTCTTCCAGAGGTCCTGAGTTCAATTCCCAGCAACCACATGGTGGCTCACAATCATCTGTAATGGGATCTGATACTCTCTGGTATGTCTGAAGAGAGCAACTGTACTCATACATAAAATAAATAAATCTTTTTTTAAAAAGATAAAGTATTGGTAAAAAAAAAAAAAAAACAAAAACGCAAATTAAAACTATCCCACGTGCCTCCTAGGCACAAGCAGTCCTACATCAGCATCGAAAAACTATACTGAGACAGGATTTGTTTTACTTATCATACTGGCTAAAATCCAAGATCTTGAAAGTATATCATGGTGGAGAACTAGCATTGTTATATATTGTAGGTGTAAGGAAGAAGCTGCATCATACACTACTAATGAAAGGAAACGTGATACAAACCCGAGAGAGAGGAGTTTGATAGTGTCTGGCAAAGCCTCAGAGATTCCTGTCAGCCCAGTGGTCCCACATCTAGAAATTTACCATGAGGACACACCTCCAACAATTTAAAAATATCCATATGCCAAGCTGTTCTTACAGCATTATTTGGAGTTGAAAAAAAAATCTACAGATGGTCATGATAGTACATGCCTTTAAATCCAACATTCAAGAAGCAGGGGGATTGCAAATTAGAAGCTAGGCTGGCTATGTACTGAGATCAAAGCCAGCCTGAACTATGTAAGACTCCTTTCAAGAAGAAGAAGAAGAAGAAGAAGAAGAAGAAGGAGGAGGAGGAGGAGGAGGAGGAGGAGGAGGAGGAGGAGGAGGAG
>JADRCH010000194.1:2037082-2047177 GCA_019843965.1 Rhynchomys soricoides | reverse complement strand
AGGAGGAGGAGGAGGAGGAGGAGGAGGAGGAGGAGGAGGAGGAGGAGAAGAAGAAGAAGGGGAAGGGGAGGGGAGAGGAGGAGGGGAAAGAGGAGGGGGAGGGGGAGGGGAGGGGGAAGGGGAGGGGGAGGGGGAAGAGGATAAAAGTAGTAGTAGTGGTGGTGGTGGTGGTGTCGTAGTATATGGGAAAGAGACATGATTGGTTGTCTGGCTTAGCTGAAATAATATTTTTTAAAGACTAGAAAAGATGTTTACCAATTGGTTTCCAGAATATATTGAAAAATCCAAATGGAGATACAGTAAGAGGACCTGAGTTCACTGTATTACGAGAAGCTAACCAGAGAGAACCACTCAGACTCGGTATATAACCAACTGAAAGTCTTTATCACAGTGGGAGAGCGGGGAGACACCAAGTGTACAGGGACCTAAGTGTAGCCCTGACTGCCCAGAACACGAGCTTTTTAAGGGCAGAAAGCTCGTTCAGACATCTTACTCTGCAGCTGCAAGGAGAGCTTCTCAGAGCAGAGTAAGCAGTTTGAAGCAAACAGTTTGGGTTTGGCTTTTCAAGACAAGGTTTCTTTGTGGAGCTCTGGCTATCCTAGAACTCACTCTGTAGACCAGGCTAGCCTCAAATTCACAGAAATCCTCTAGAGTGCTAGATTAAAGGCATGTACCACTGCCGTTTGGGGAATCAAACAGGTTTAAAAGAAGCTGAGGTAAAGATAAGTCAGCAAGGACATCCTGACTTTGGTTCCTAGAAGAGAGTTGGGTAGTTTTCAGTGGGATTCTCCATCAAGGGGATCAGATTTTCATTAAACCTGGAAATGGCCTCAGCAAGAAGACAAGATAGACAGGAACTTCTAGGCTGTCTTGCCTGGTCACAAATTCCTGAGTGACCACATGGTGGAAGAACTGATCCCAGCAAATGTCCTCTGACCTCCACAAATACACCAAGGCATTCCCCTTGCAACATTCCTTGCATTCCCCTTGTACATATGCAATTGTATATGCATATGTACATATACAATTAATTAATTAGTTAATTTAAATTTTTTAATTCAAAATTCAGGTGATTGTAGATAATATATACATGAGCTGTTGTTTGCATCTGGAACATCCCAGCTGGGTACTGTTTGAACTGCAGCCCTTTCAAGCTGTCTGACTTCCTAAAAAATCTTGCATAACTTTGGACCTAGGACCATGTATGTGTTCATGCCTTGTGGGATGTTGGTCTCTTTGTCTCTTTAGTTTACTAACAGGCATATGAACACTCTGCTTTAACAATACCCCCACCACCGGGCAGTGGTGGCACATGCCTTTAATCCCAGCACTTGGGAGGCAGAGGCGGATTTCTGAGTTTGAGGCCAGCCCGGTCTACAGAGTGAGTTCCAGGAAAGCCAGGGCTACACAGAGAAACCCTGTCTCGAAAAACCAAAAAAAAAAAAAAACAAAACAATGCCCCCACCATAATGTGCTGATGCTAAGAACAGCATGGGCAGCCAGCCATACACTGGTCCTCCCAACACTGTGATCTACGGCAAACATTTTCTCTTTACAAATTTATTTACTTGAGGTATTTGTTACAGGAAAAGAAAGCTGAGTAACACAGTGTACCTCTGTATAAAATATAAAAGAGAGTGACATATGTATTTGTCTAATTCTGGAAAATACTCATGGGAATAATAAGTGAGAAATTGACAGAACAGGTTACCTATGAGGGATGGGAGACCAGGCTGGAAGAATTCAGGAATAAAGGACTTTCTTGGGAAACATCTTTTTGTATAGTTTTGGTTCTCTGGAAGAATGCTAACATGCTCCCTTTTGTAAGAGGGCAAAGAGCTCTTTATATTAATCCCAACAAGAGCACATAACAAGGTCACACTTTCTTGTGACCAACACTTGGTTCCAAGGCGACCCCTTCATTATGTCTTTTGGGATGCTTAAGCAAAGGCTCCACAGGCCATACATCTGCTTCCCTGATGTCTCTGTTGGGCTCTGCAAAGGTGACACAGGACAGAAAAACTGCAAGCCTGGGGGAAGAAGGAAGGACTGATTCCTTCCCATTTGCATCTCTGGTTGAGTCTCACCCCAGCCAGGCTTCTTCACCTTGGCAGCCACAGCTTCCTCCCCCAGTATCAGTGGGACACACTTTACAGTTTCCCTGACACTTAGGAAACCAGTATCATTCACACTGCAAGCGCTGCAGCTCCCGCCAGCTGGCACCCGTCACAGAACTACATCTCAGGGTTGCCAGCTCCCTCAGTCTCTTCCTGGGATTCTCAGGCTCTAGTCCTCGGAACCTCCTCCTCTTATTCCCTCAACTGACAGAGGGGTAGCTCTTTCCTATGCTGCTGCCATGAGACCTCAGGAAAGCAGAGTATCAGGGACACCTTTCTTTGTTGTGTTAAAATACCTGACATAAACAACATAATTGGGGATTGTTTATCTCAGCTCACGGTTTCTGAGGTATCAGTACATCTTAGAAAGGAAGGTAGGCTGGACATAGACGCTCATATCATGGAAGCCAAGAGGGAGGGAGGCAGGATAGACAGACAGACAGAGCACCTTCCAATTATTTCAAGCAAGCACCTAAGACAGTTTATTACCAATGATAAAATCTGAGCTTTCAAAGTAAAATTAGATACTTGGGGAATGAGCACCCACCATTCTGAGCACGACAATTCCTAATACTTAGAAGCTTTTCTGATCCCGTTTGACAGTTAGTGGTGGCTGAGGAGCAGGGTGTCGTTTTCTTCAATGGTGTAACCACTGAGAAGTTTTTCATATTCTAATAAGAAACCTCCCAGCCTTGCCCATGTAAGAAGCACAATTAAACTCAGTGGGCCACACACTAAAGATATGGATTTCTTGGAAAGAGTTTAGTGAGAGAAGGCGGGAGTGAGGTAGGGCAATAGAAGGGGAAGTGACTAAAATTGATTATATTCATGGATGAGACTCTCAAGGGATTATAAAAAACGCAATGTTAAAAATAAAAGAGTATATAATAAAGCTGGTGGCAATATTAATAGATGTGATTTTAATAATGTATAAGTGTCAAAATTCAGAATAGCTGTATTACACAGTCACTGATATTTTCTAATGACCCATGTATGCGATTACAAAGTAATACAGAGGTAAAGACAGATTCAAAGTGAAAAAAAGGTTATGAGACTTTGAAGTCAAAGATTTTTTTTTAAAAAAAAAACGAAGTTTTTTTATACATGGTTTCAGATTCCACAGGATGAGCCATTGGAAGGATAAACTTCTGCATGTTCTGTTTTCAAGTTGTATCAAAGGGAAACTGGTAAACATCAGGAACTGCTATTTAACCCTTTCTCCTTTTTCTTGTGTGTGTGTGTGTGCGCGCACGCATCTATGTGTGCTTGTGTTATACATTTGTGTGCATCTGCGTGTGCAAAGGCTAGAAGAGGATGGGGTGTCTTTCTCTATTGCTCCCCACCACGTTACCTTAACCCGAGACTATATGTTTAGGTTGGCAGTGCCCCAGCATCTGCTTGTTTCTGCCCTGCAATGCTGGGGTTCCTGGTGCACCTTGCCATGCCTTCCTTTGATGAGGACTCTGGGTCTAGAACTCAGGTCTTCCTGCTTGCACAGCAAGCACTCTTACCCAGTCAGCTGTCTCCGTAGCCCTAGTTATCTCTTTCCTAATCATAGATCTGGGTGAGACTAGTTTTCCTCCATATACTTGTACTAAAACAAATGTCTGATGTATTAAATACAAAAACAGACACAAATATTCAACTATTCTATTCTATTTTATTCTGTCAGATGCTAAATAGATTTGCAAAACTATCAATGCCACTATTCTTATTAAAATTTGTACATTATCATTTCTTGTTCATTTAAACAGTGTTATTACTGCTGGACATGGGTGCACACACACCTTGTAATTCCAGTACTTAGGAGGCTGAGGCAGGAGGATTACAAGTTTGAGAAAATCCAAGCATGTCAATAAACTGGCATGCAACAGGTTTGTTGCTGTTCTTAAACAAATTTTAAAAATAAATACCGTAAAAATTTCTCAGTTTTCTTTCTAATAATGTTGATAGATGCCAATCAATCTTACCTCACAGACATTCTGAGGGCCTCTTAAAGAGTTTGCACAAGTGTGAAAGACTCCTGTAAGCAACAGGTTTGAGACATGAAGCTCAGCATTCCTCTCTAACCTGCTTAGTTACCTCCTAACAACCCAATGCCTTGTTTAACAAATATTTCTATTCCTTCTGTCCAAAAGAACTCATTTAGGGCTGGAGAGATGGCTCAGTAGTTAAGGGCACTGACTGCTCTTGCAGAGGACACAGATTAGACCCCCAACCTCCACACAATGACTTACAATCATCTGCAACTCCAGTTCCAGGGGATGTGACACCTTCTTATGACCCTTGCAGGCAGCAGACACACAAGTGATTTGTACATGCTGGCAAAACAAATATACAAAATAAAATCTCTTAAAAATCAGAACCTAATTTTAAAAAGTATAACTTTTGTAAGTGCCCCTATAACTGCTTTTTCTGCCGTCTCATGGAGCCTGCCCACATATAGCCTGGTGCTCAGCAGAATGTTACTGTCAAGCCTTTGAGACATCTTTGTGTAATTCCTGACTCCCTTACATTCTGCTACGCAAATTCCAACTACCCGACCTCTCCTGGCCTGTCTCCTCCGCTCTCAGAGTTAAGAGTTCTACTTGCTTTTCCTTGTCTGAGCTCTGGCCTGGAATTTGCTTCACGGCAGAAATCCGGGACCATCTAGTTACTGATTACCTCTGATGTGCTTATAAAAATATAGAGAGATATATATGTTCTATGGGGTTCTGGGAAGGTAGGTGTGGGGGAAGGGTGTGCCTCAGCGAGCCCAAACCCAGACATCCCTTCCCCTTGAGGGACCAGCCACACGAGAAGGTATAGTATGGAAATAGAGTTTATCCAGGGCATGGGGAGGGGAGTTAAGAGGGTAGTAGAGGCAGAAAAAGGCAGAGAGGGGGAGAGAGTAGAGAAGTAGGGACTGGCCATGACCATGTGGAGGGGGGAAGGAAATGGGGAGAGGTAAGGGATAAGAGATGTAAGAGAGAGGCAAGAGCAAGAGAGAGGAGGGGCAAGCAGCCCCTTTTATAGTGGGCCAGGCCCACCTAACTGTTGCCAGGTAACTGTGGGGTGGAGTTTAGACAGAATGCTAACAACTTCATCCGTCCTTTTTAGCAGATTTCTGAACCTTCGAAAACCTCGTTCCACCTTCTCTAGTTTTCTGGAAGCTTCCATGGAGGGTTGGTCCCATGTCTGCAGGCTTTTGATAACTGGAATACTCTTTTTTACCCCCTTGCAATGTTTGAAACAACGGTCTCTGGATTTTAGCCATCCCAGGCCCTGGACAGTGAACCGGGCTAACCTTTAGCCAGGCAACACCGGTCTTCTGAGGGTTCCAGAGCTCTGACCTTAAACTCTAGCGCTAAAGAACACGTTGCCCTCCCTCTGCCTCCAGAGAATGAAAGGAAAGCATTATATTTTTAGCTTAAAAGCCCTGGCTTTCACTGGTCGGTATAAATTAACATGGCGGGAGGGAGTACACCATATGCCAAAATGTTAACAAGGACAATACAGCCTCTGAGAAATCAACTTCGAGTCTTTTTTTTTTTCCTGGACTTTCCAAATTTTAAATAAATGAACATGTGCTATCTTTGGAAAACAGAACAAAGTCCCTTATTTGTGGTCCCCTCCCACTGGGTGACATTTCATTGTGCCTTAGTACAAATATAGGCCAGGGTGTGACTGATAGTTGAAAGCTCGCTGGGTGTGGATCCAGATTCAGTCCCCGATCTACAATACAGGCCTATTGAATTCTGACATCCTCTCTTCCCTATCTCCCAGCAGAAGGTTATTTGAAGAGTTTCTTTGTTTGTCAAGCAAATGGCTACAGCCTTAGAAAACTCAACTTTCTCAGAAAAATTTCCAGACATTTCTGATTACAGCCAAGCCTCCCAGAGAAGCCTGAGGGAAGGAGTCCTGAGGAGGAAATGTTTTGTTTCTGGCCCGGGACTTGGGCACCCGCCACCCTCCGGCGCCCCCTCTCTACCCCGCAGCCTTTGCTCTGTCATCAGCTCAAGTCCAACAGAGGGTAGCCTTTCTACTGTGGATACCCAACTGCTGTCGCTCAACGCCTACGTCCCCTTTAAAAATGAAAACAAGCCGTTCCTCGGACTCCAGAGCAGGAACTCAGGAGACGTTAGCATATTCTGGCCAGGAGCCTGATGGATAATAGATAACAGGTTATCCAGGAAATAATTAGAAGCCTGCGCCCACACGGATCGGTTGCACACACTGACCCCTGTCATTCAGGATGTGGCCTTGAAAGTAAGAACCCTTTCTTCTTTCGCTTTCAGGCGTCAGAAAAATGTCAGGCTTCTCTCCTGCCTTTATGCAGTGACAAGTTAACAAGTGCTGAGTTTCCAAAAGGCACTTATAAGACCCTCCGAAGCATTGCGGGTGCTCAGGATGAGCAGCTTCTCTCCCATGAGCCCTTGGGCGAGGCAGGGTGGGGGAATCACTTCATCAACCCCCTGCTGCTGTGTAAGAAGTCATTGCTCCCCTCTCTCTACCCCTCCTTGTTTCTTCCCATCCCTTGCCTGCAGTTCTACTCGAGAGTCCACTTTCAAAGTCCATTCCTGTCTGCTGTGCAGAGTCTAAGTAGTCTCCCGGTCTCTCCAGCTGGGGACAGTACCCCACACCCTAACACACACTGATTTTGTTTGCTCTGAGATTCGGAAGTATTCATTTTTGTTTGTAAGTACAGTCTCTGTATGCATCCACTGTTGTAGATATTTTGATGCAATCATGATGGTCCATGGTAGCTTCCACCATCTTTATCTTTTTCTTTGGTAAGATGTGTGATCTGAATGTAAATATGAACTGTGACTAAGGGGCTTCCCTGCCTTCCCTACCTTAAGCAGACAAAGATTGCTAGTAAGTCTCTTCTTAGATACTAAAGGCAGTGGATTCTGTTTTTCTCTTTCTACATCTTTGAGTGGGGCTGACATTTTTGTTTGTTTGTTTCTGTCCTAAAATCAGTAGTAATAATAAAGACCCCTTACTTTGACATTGTGTGCACCTTTGAACTCTTTCCCAAGTCTTGCTTTATTATCCCCATACCATAGACCAGAAAACTGAATCCCGGGGCAATTAAATAAAAGGTAAAAACTGGAGTTCTCAGATCCTAAGTTCTATCATCATACAAGCTTACAATCCTGCACAAACCAGGCAGACTTGGACCAGCAAACTACACCATGCTACTTCACTCATGTCTTATACCCACGTACGATAGTTCTTTCAAGGAAAGAGGTCTGTGTCCTGCAAGTCATCAGGGAAGGCCCTCCCCTGAGAAGGGTGGTGAGGAGCTGTGGTCTATCTATCCCCTACAGCATCCGAATCACCCATCATGTTTACTTTGCCAAGTGTGCCTGGGGCTTCCGGATCATTTGAACCTCACATTAGAAATGAAGTTTAAGCTAAGAGCTGAGAAATGGTTTGCTCCAGGTCCTTGGGTTAGTAGGTAGTTTAGAGTTAAGCTTCTAATTCTTAACTCTATCTACACCTATCTTACCATCTCTGTCATCCTGAGAGGCTTCTCAAAACCACAGGAAGAACTGTGCAGTCCTTCCCAGAACCATGGCTGGTTTAGCAGTTAATAGTTTGTAAAGCACAGGGTGTGGTGGAGAGTTTGAGCTCCACAAGCAAATTGCCAAAGTCAAATATCAGCTCTGGCATTAGCAAGTTCCAATACTGTCTCAATGTTTTCATTTCCTCAACCAGAAGATAAGGGAGCACAGTGTGCCCTCAGACTACTGTGAATAGGGTGTGGGGGAAAGCACTGGGGTCACGCTCCCTTCCAAGGAAGCTGTCAGTAAACGGAAGTTGTTAATGATTTCTGCTGTCACCAGTAGCTGGATTTACAGAGGAGTGCCAGTTTCAGCCAGTGTAGTTTATGTCTTCCTGACAGAGGCAGACTCTCCAGATTCACTGCTTCTGCTTCAGTCCCCGCCACAGTACACATGAAGTAGACAAGGGGCGAAGGTTTGAGGACAAGGAGTAGGCTTGGTCAGTGATCCTAGAAAGTAAGAAAGTGGGGAAGGTGATCCAGGATGGGAGGGTTAAAGGAACATCACAGGAATGTCACAGGAACATTGCAAGAGGCCTCCATTTGAGATTATGCTCTGTATTAAAATCAAACTGAAGTTCTCCATCACTAAACCAAAACTAAGTTGCTATCTGGACTTCTTGGAGTGGGTGTGTGGATCGCAATCTAATCTTTAACTTTTTTCTATTAGTTTGTCTCTCTGCACTCCTCTCTTACCAGGAAAGTAGCTTTGAAATGACTAAGATACTCTACAGCTACTGTTGCTTCCCTGCTCCTCGTCCTCCTCCTTTCTTCCTCTTCCTCCTCCTCCTCCTCTTCCTCCTCCCCCTCCTCCTCCTCCTTTTCTACCTCCTCTTCTTCTGTTTTCTTCAGTGCTTTTATATCCATAAAATTAAACTCCACTGCTTGGCTCATTGGCACACATATTTTATTTGATTGAACAACAAACTGGCTGGTCCCCGAATCACAGATAAAGTCAATTAAGATCTCTAAATTAGGGTTTTGCCTATAACTCAAGAAGCTCTGCATTGTTCTCAGTGTGGTTTATATGAGTTCCATCTTAGGACTACTGAGGTGGACAGGGATAGTAAGACAAGGATAGAGTTAAGACTTAGAAGCTTGAATTCAAAATACTAACAAATCCAGGAAGCTTGCACAAACCTTCCTGAGAGCAAGGTTCTGGATTCCATCCCCATTAATGGTTGTGTTAGTGCACGTCTGTAATCCTAGAAATCAAGAGGTGAAGGTAGACTACATGTCAAATTCAAGACCAGCCTGGGGTATATGAGAACTTCCTCAAAAACAAACAAACAAACAAACAAACAAAGAGAGAAGCAAAGAAAGAGACAAAGAAACAAGGGGAAGAAGGAGGAGGAAAGAAAGAAAGCAAGCAAGAAAGAAAGAAAACAAATCTTCAAATTTAAAAAATTATGCATTTTCCTTCTCTGTTTTATTTAAATTTTATATGTATGGGTATTTTACCTGCATGTATGTCTGTGCACCATGTATGTGCAATGCCTGGGGAGACTGGAAGAGCACATTGGATCCCTTGACTGAAGTTATAGTTACAGTTGGAAGCTGCCATGTGGGTGTTGATATGTATTGTACCACTGAGCTGCACCTAGGTCCTCTTGCAGAGCAGTCAGTGCTCTTAACTGGAGAGCCATCTTGCTAGTCTGTAAGTTTGCCTTTTTATAGAGACAAGTCAGTAAGGGGACAGTGAATAGGTTTTAGTGAAGAGAAGAGAGTCAACCCCTCTGAGACCTTCTGAGAATTTGCTTGGCACATTCCTGAGAATGGTCTCTGAGAGCCTTGCACCCATGGCCACCAGTCAGGGTCACTTCTGGGACAAGTTCTTCAAGGAACAGAGCACATGCTCAAACAGAAGTGGTTGGTACCCAAGAACAACAGACAAGTGACCTTGGAGTGGGCCACCTGTGAGGGGTGGAACCCCAACTGATAGCTACAATCACTCTGTATACACTCCTTCTCAGAAACACTTGCCAAGCAGCCCAGTTGTTTGTCCCGGATCTAACTTTAAAGAGTAAAATTTCCTCTCTGAGCTGTAAATACCAGATTAGCAATAGCATCAGAACCAGGCTGGGTGTAGCTCAGTGGTACATTTAGCATGCACAAGCCCCTCTGTTCAAACCTAGCACCAAATGCAAAAGCTGATACTCCACAACTCCATAAGGTCTCCATAGTCCCACACATGTCTGTACAAGCCTCCAACAGACATGGTTACAAAAGTGGTGTGTGTTTATGTCTGTGTGTGTGTGTGTCTGTGTGTGTGTGTGTCTGTATGTATCTGTGTCTGTGTGTCTGTGTGTATCTGTGTCTGTGTGTCTGTGTGTGTGTCTGTGTGTATCTGTGTCTGTCTGTGTGTATGTATGTATGTGTGTCTCTGTGTGTGTCTCTGTGTGTGTGTATGCATCTGTGGCTGTGTGTGTC
>JADRCH010000194.1:1999777-2037072 GCA_019843965.1 Rhynchomys soricoides | reverse complement strand
CTGTGTGTGTCTCTGTGTGTGTGTATGCATCTGTGGCTGTGTGTGTCTGTTTGTGTGTGCATCTGTGTGTGTGTCTCTGTGTGTCTGTGTCTGTGTGTGTGTGATGTTTAATTCCCATGGTAGAGCAGCAAAGCAGAGGACAGTCCTCCAGAGAAGTCCTGCAGCTTTCAAGCCTTTTAAACAAAATTATAAACAGTTTGGTGATTTCAGTTGAATGTTGATTCCAAGACCCTGGGGGAAACTGCAGCATCTCCCCTTTATCTCTGCAAACCCTGTGAGGCATAGAGTCCTGTTCTGACCAGTGTCCTCATGTTTAGATGCTCTCAGAATGCTGTTGCCTTTAGAGTAAAGCAATCCAGCTCTTTGACACTTTTTCTTTGCTCAGTGCACACATGTAACAGGACACTAAAATAGAAATTCTGTTAAGGTGCAAAGACAAAAGAGCTCACAGTCCAAGGTGAGACATCAACCCATCCTGAAGGATTTAAGAACGAGGGTAAGGCAAGAGAGGACCCCGATTTGTGACTTGAGCTGCTTGCCCTTAGCAGTAAGATGTCTCTGAGTTCGGGTATGAAGACAGAACATTTGCAGTTCCTGGTGTTCGGGGGACAGGACATCGGGGCTACCTTAGAAAGCTTATGGAAAGGGGCCTCAACTCAGCCATTGTGGGAACTCAGTATGCACTCCTTGTGAAGTTTAGGAAGCCCACAAGGCTGCTTCCCATCTAGAAACTTTAAAGAGCAAGTAATAGGCTGACCCTGGCTTTAACTATGGAGTAAAAGAGGTCAAGAGGGGGTGAGGGGGTTAGGAACATACACACTTCCCAAATTCATTCCAACAGTGAGTATTCAAGTGTGGAGCCAGATTTGAGCCATGTCTTAAAAAGGTAGGAGAGTCTCGGATCTGTCCCTACGGTGGGGCTGAAGGATAGACACACCCCAGAGAGAAGCTCAAGGCCTCTCCAGAGAGGTTGAATGACAGCTAGAACAGAGGGATCCATCCTAGGAAGCAAGCTACAGGGAGAACATCCTCAGGGAATGAAAGATCTCCACAAAGGGACTCTGAAAAGCAACTTTTAACATTTGCCAAGTCCAAAAAGAATGTTAAACAGTCAAGGAAGAAAACCCCTGGGGCCCCCACATCGCTTCTCAGATCTGGAAACCCAACTTTGTTTTCTAGTTTTCTGTTTTGTTCTGAGAGGAGGCCTCGCTACACAGCCAAGGTTGGCCTTAAAAGCAGCCTCAGCTTCCTAAGTGGTGAAATTTTAGGTACATTCAGGATTGCAACTTAGAGATAATAAATGGAGAACTATTCGCAGCTGACAACGTCCCCCTGCCCCCGCCCTTCCTCATTGTCTCTCAAGAATCCTGAGCTATGAGATGATCAAGAAATCAATTTTCAAGTAAAAAAGCTGTGTGGGTATATTTTTCCATTACAATAACAAAATACCCAAGGATGGGTGTTTTATAAAGAGAAGAAACTTATTTACTTCACAGTTTAGAAAAGTAGATGTCCAAACAGCATAGTGCTGGCTCTGGCAAGGACTCCCTTAGCTAAGCACACTATGATGTAGGGAGAGATTGCTTAGGAGTTCCTAAGTATGGGAAGTCCCAGAGTACGGGAAGGAACCAGCCTTGCATTTTCCCTCTACTCCCTACCTCTGAAGGATTCTACCACTGACATCACCACACAGAGGATGGAGTGCCAACACATAAGCCTTTGAAGGAAGTGCTCAAACCACAGCAAGGACGGGGTGTGAGTGCTTGCTCTCACTTCCACCTGAGGCAGAAGAAGCATTTATTGCCTTGAGCAGATGAGGGAGAAGAAAAAGATGGGAAACCAAAATAATGCTTTAAATTGTATTTGCTGAATCATGTCTGTTCATCAGGATGAGAAGCTATCTTTCCAATATGAGGAGATATACTTGTGTCCAGGAAGAGAGTGTGCTTGCTTCTGAGTCAGAGACTCAAGAGACTTCTCGAGAGAGGTTAAGACCAGCTATATAAACAGACCAATGCCAGAAGCATCCATTAGGGTAGTCAGGAGGTCTTCATTGCTCCCCCCTCAATTAGAAGAGTATCTGATCTAAAATTGGAAAACAGATTCACTCTGTGACTCTTAAGACCACAGAGGAAGGTGTTTGTTATTATTTATCATTGGAAATACCAAACTCTACTACAAATCCACTGGATATGTTAGAGTCTGCCCAGTGATGAATCACACAGAGAGGTTGGATCGTAGTCACGGATATTTCAGTAAACAGAATGTTTGGAGAGACCGTCTTAATCTCTGGTCTCTCTGCTCCAAGCCTCGCCTGTATGATACTGGAGCCCAGACTCTGCCAGTCACAATTTTGCTTTGCCAGCTGGCTCTGTGAGGCATCTTCTCCATGATAAGAACGTGGCAGGCAGAGGAAGGAAGGACTGGTTCCATCCTGACTGCTTCCTGAAGGATTTCTGTTCCTGCCAGGGTCACCTTAGTCACTTTTATTTGCCCTACAATGAGAGCTGTAGGGGCAGTTTGTAGTTTTCACAAGACTTACAGAATCCACCTCATTGTGTTCCTGGTTCCAGGAGACCTTGGTCCCATGAACCCCCTTCCAGCTCAGAGAGAGCAGCCACAGCTTCCAGGGACTTGGGGGTTACATTTTAATGATCCCCACCCATCCCTATGCCTAGCCTTAAGGTTTGAGGCTTTCTGTAGTTCTCCAACTAAGATCTGCAAGATCTTAGAGCTCTAGTGCGCTTTGATGCTTACTGGGCTAACAGCTTCATTCTCGGCCGATACACCTCATGCCCTCTCTGTTCAAATACCTGATATTTTCTACCGTCTAACTGGCTCTGACTACAAGGTTTCTTAATTAAAACTGAAGAACTGGAATGCCCCGGGGGAACTACTTGGGATTAAAGTGAGAAATTAGTGATGCTTCTGGGGGGGAATGGATGTGTCCTGCCTGTCTGCCTTCCCTCCTTCCTTTTGCTTTTCTGTGCTAGAGGCTGGAGTCAAACATCCCATAACTTTGGTCTTCAATGTGCTTTGAGTCATTGGAGCCCCCAGACAAACAAACAAAGAAGCCTCAATCCAGGAAGTATCACTCAAGTACTTCAACCCTTGTCCACGAAATTTTACACAGATATAGGATTTAGTGCAGTGGTTCTCAACTAGGAGAGTCAAACGACCCTTTTACAAGGGTGACCTGAGACTATAGGAAAGCACAAATATTTACCTTACGGTTTATAAAAGTAGAAAAGTCACAGTTATGAAGTAGCAACGAAAACAATTTGATGGTTGGGGGTCACCACAACATGAAGAACTGAATTAAAGGCTCACAGCATTAGGAAGGTTGAGAACCACTGGTTTAGTGGATCCCTAAGGCTAGGTTGTAATTCTGTAGTCAAACATTGTCTAGGCAGAGTCTGCTTCTTGAAGAAAACATTCCTGGCTCTCAGAGGCTATTGCCCAAGCCTAGGGAAAGTTGAACAAAAGTTCTGTTAGCGCCAGGTTGCCAAGTTGCTGTCCTAGATTTTCAGAGTCCTTGGATTTGAGATAAAAATCCTGAGTGTTGACTTGCCAACCATCCGGGTTTGTAGCTGCTCACACATCTGAAGCCTTCAAAATGTGGCTTTTTCAACAAGGACTATTTTCCTCATGGGACCCAGCCAACAGGAATGAGGTATTCTGAGGCAAAGCCCTGTTTTCTTGGCTCTACTTCCTACTGGCTCCTAGCTGATCAGGCCAACTCCCAACCTTTCTCTCTGTGTCCTTTAATGCTGCCTAGAGTGTAGCCCTGCGAGAGAGAGAGAGAAAGAGAGAGAGAGAGAGAGAGAGAGAGAGAGAGAGAGAGAGAGAGAGAGAGAGAGAGAGACTGAGATCGCCACCTCCTGGCCTACACTATTATTGCATGCCCAAGCCCAGAAAGGAAGGAAACTCAAATTTTAAATCTGGGTTGTAGTGTCTAGGCTGTTAGCAAGGAGGACAACTGTTTTTGAGGAAGACACCATCTCTGGGCCTCAGATTTCCCATTTCAACACTGTTACCCTGTATCATCGAACCTCCCTGTTGAATTTTTCGTGTTCAATGGAGCATACATGGAGGACAGGAGAGTTTCTTCCCCATGAATCCACAGGGTAAGCAACCATCGCACTCCCCTCCAGAACCATCATTTAGACATCTCTCAAGTTATAGGCTGATGTTTTCTCTTGATTCAAGACGGCTTTGCCGTTTCATTCATTTACTCTACAAAACGACTCACACATTTGACACATTTTTATTGTTTGCTTTGTGCCAGAAACTTTTGATGTGAAGGAAATAGCAACCCACAAGACAGATGTAAGCCTCTCCTGGAGGTGCTGCTCCACGGGAGGAGATGGCACATAAATAAAACATGTAGGCCAGGTGAACCAGGTCACAGGCAGAGAACAGTAACTCCTGCGTTTGCTTTGCTACAGGGGAGAAATTACAGCAGTTTGTCTGCTGGTGGGGACGGCTCAGAAAAGAGGGGGAAGTGATGATAAGGCCGGAGAGGAGAGAGGAGAGAATTGGTAGAAAGATGCCCTTGAGTGGGGGAGAGGCCCTGGCATCCCGTTCCCCCATGAGTAGAGAGGATGAGTCAGATGTGTTTCTGTGAAGTGCAGGGTGCTGGAGTAGGTGTTAGGGATATCATGATGGGAAGAAGGAATGATGGTCGTATTGTCCTGCACGTGTTGTTCTCATTAGGGAAACAGACATTTTTAAAAAAAATAAAAGATGCAAATTAATCCTGCATCATGACAGCTGTGGCTAGAATATGTGCTATGACAGTGGTAGTGGCAGTGTCTTTGAGACATTTCTTTTAAGCTGGCTAGCATTTTGGAAGGTTTGGAGGATAGATTGAGATAGGATCTCATGTAGCCCAGGTTAGCCTCAAATCCACTATTCATCTGAGAATGACCTTGACCTTCAAATCTTCCTGCCTCCACTTGGATTCGGGATTGTAGGAACACACAGCCTCAACAGGTTTATACATCGCTGAGGATAGAACCCAGCCTACCAAATTGAGCTCCATTTCAGCCTGAGTTTTGATGTATAACAAAGAGAAGTTCATGTGAGGAGCCTTTGGGAGGGGGATTTCAAGTGGAAAGAATAACAACTTTAAGCCCTGGGAGTGAGAGCTTGGCCCTTACACCAGGGAAGCAGGGAGGCTGTAGGCACAGAGCAATCAGGGAGGACAGAGGGAGAGATAAGGTTGCAGATTGGTCACTGATGGCCGTTTTTAAACAGCCAATAAATTTTATGGGCAAATTCATAGATGACTCAAGGCTAGGAAGGACAGTTCACACTGTTAAATGGCACACGCAGAACTTTAAAAACATTCCTACAGATGGCATGTAACACATTTCAATGCCATGGTTTGCATTTGAACTAAAAAAAAAAAAATCAACTGCAAAAGAGCAACACAGGAAGGTCATGTGAACCTCAGTGCAAAAGAGCAACACAGGAAGGTCATGTGAACCTCAGTTCTTACAAGGAAAAAGATTCGGGTTTCTGGAAAGTAGAGCCTAGGACAACAGAGCAAACAGTGTATACACTATACATGGCAAGTGTGGAGGTACAAGCTTTGCAATCTTTTCATGGGGATTGTGGTCCTAGGAGCAGAAGTGAGGGAGTTGGGGAAGGAAAAGAGTCAAGGTAGAGCTGCGTCGTTCAGCTAGCTGTGTCCACAGCCAATGCAGTGTCCAATCTCATGTGCAAACTTCTCCGTGCAACCTGGGGGGCAAAGGCATGGAGCCAGTTCTCACTGCTTCACATACTGAAGGTCAAAAGGCTTCCCAATGATACTGCTGGCCCCCTTGTGCAGTGACAAGGAGCTACCATGACGGTCCTATGCATAGTGCCGCTCTGAGTTCTCCCTACCCAGAACAACTTAAATAAGAGGGAAGTCCACATCTCTAAAGTGACTCTCAGAGGTGTCTGATGAACAAGTGGAGGTGAAAGATGATTTCTCTTTTGGGTATTGTGTGTGTGTCGAACGCACGTGTGCATGCATGCTTGCTTGCTTACTCATATGCACATGTGGATGCCAGAGGTCAATGCTGCTGTCTTTCTGTCACTCTCTACCTTATTTACTCTGACAGGGTTTCTCATTAAAAACAGAACTCACTGTTCTGTCTGCGGGCTAGACTGTCTGGCCCGCAAGTCCCCAGGTAGGACCCAACTGTTTCTACCTACAAGCACTGGAGTTACAGAAGAGCCACTGAGCTGGGCTCTTTCAAGGGTACTGGGGATCTGAACTCAGGTCCTCATGTTTGTACAGAAAGCACTTTACCCACTAAGCCATCTCTCCAACTGCTCTGAAATTATGCATTGAGATCTCAGAGTCACAAGGAAAGCAATGCTGTTCCTCATACACCCAGAACGTGTCTCCCAGACCAATTGAGTCTGTTCATAGTCCATTGTGGAGAAAATGCTTTCCCAAAGAGACCACATATGAAAATGTCTTTGTTGTCTTCCCATTAGTATATGCTGCTTTTCTTAAAGCTTGGTGTGGTAGCACACACCCAGAATCTCAGTACTTGGAAGCCTTAGGAAGGAGGACCACAGTTATGGACCATCCTGGGTTACATAGCAAGACTTTGTCTCAAAAAATAAATGTCTCAAAAAACAACCCTTTTATTATCTTATGAATAGTTCCGTTTGCCTTTGGTGATAAAATGCACTTGATTATGAAATACAGAGTTTGAAAAATATCATATTTCTATTATTATAATCCCTCCTCCTTTAAAAAATAAAAACAGGCACTTAGGATGACACAGAGGTTAAGAACACTGGCTGCTCTTCCAGAGGACCTGGGTTTGATTCCCAGCATCCTCATCGTGGCTTACAATTGTCTGCAACTCTTGGTCCAGAGAATCTCATGCCCTCTTCTGATCTCCAGCACACTAGGGGCATACACGTAGGCAAGAAATACAACACCTACCTACCCAAACAAACACATTCCGGGACTTATCACATCTGTAGCTGTTTTCAGGACAGGGAATGTAAAAAGACACTGGGCAGCAGTGAGAGGAACCCTGGCTCCTTGTCCAGCTCAGAGGATGTCTGTAGATATCACCCAGGGAACTTAGGGATTATGCTGAAGATGGCCTTGTTTTTCACATCACAAAGGGTCCGTGGTCCCTTTGTAAACTACTGCTCTGTAGTCAGTAGAGTCAGAAAGGCCTCTGTTGAATCTCAGAAGGACTGCCTTTTCTGTGGCTTTTTGGTCTTTTTATTCTTTAGGCTATTTCAAGTTCAAGGCTGTGGCCTGTGGTCTCTCAAAGTCTCTCCTGTTACACCCACAGAAGCACTACAATGGTGTGTTTGGGGGAGCCTCATTGTAACTGCAGACCCCGTAAAAGTCAGGGGAATGTTATCACTTGCCTGCAGGAGCAAAGCTAACTGGCTATGACTGACATACCCCGTTCCCTTCCTCCATGTCCTCCTGGGCCTCCTAGTTTCTAGGTAGGAACCACATGTGTAATTAGGAAAAGTGTGCACGTGAAGAAATATCAATCAGGACAGCAGCCTAAAGAGAAAACACCACCTCTACCACTTAGTAACCAAAGTGTCTCTCCTTCACAGAGCAGTGCAGGGGGGTGGGGGTGGGGAACAGCCCTCAGGTTTGCTATCCTCAACAAGACTAGATTGTAGTCAGCCTGTATTGCTGCCTTGCACAATGCTTAGGGTGACTGGGTCTAGGTGTAGGTGTTTCTTGATTCTGTGGCCACCTCCTTCCTCAGAGTGTGAACCTTTTTCTAATCTTCTGGAAATATATCTCCAGGCTAATCTCTCCTGCTGACAAGCTTTGGAGAACAAACCAAGCAGTGGGAAGAACGGAAATGGTTCCAAAGATCCGATTCCGACAGGTGACTTTGACAAAACAAGGATACAGAAAAATGACTTAGGAAGAACTCCCAGCCCTGGAGGGAAACCTTGAGAAGAGAAGACAAGGCGTGTCCCTCTGTCCTAGCACGGGTCCCAATCTGTCTCTGCTATAGGATTTGACTTCAACTCAGATTTCTTTTCTCTTTTCTTTCTTTCTTTTTTTTTTTTTTGTTTTGTTTTGTTTTGTTTTTAGAGACAGGGTTTCTCTGTGTAGCCCTGGCTGTGTCCTGGAACTCACTCTGTAGACCAGGCTGGCCCCAAACTTAGAAATCCGCCTGTCTCTGCCTCCCAAGTGCTGGGATTAAAGGCGTGAGACTCAGATTTCTTAAATGGAAACTTACTAAAGCCTGTCTGACACCAGGGTGGCATCCCCTTGGGAACAGCCTGAAGAGGCCAGAAATTGACCCAAGTCTGGGCCAGGAGGTGGAGTAGCTATTCCCTTATTCCCCTTCCTTCATCCATGAAGCTTGGCCTCCCCTACCCCTTCCCCCCACCATCCCCACCCAGGGAGTGTGTCACTCAGGAGCTTAAGCATCCTGGGAAGAACACAGAGGTCAAAAGAGTCAAGACTCCTGGGTTCCAAGAAGTGAGGAACCAGCCTGATGGGAAACCAGCAGGGAGGGAAGGAGAGACAGCTGAGAGCTTCAAGTCATGGCAAAGCACCAGGTCTTCAGCCTCTGGACTACAGTGTGTGTGCTAGACTCCTGAGAAATGCACACATGACTGGGAGAGGTGCACAGCCTGCCCTAAAGGAGTGTCAAGCTCAGAAGTCAGCCTTCTAATTTGTGGTCTAAGAAGAGGCAGGGGTGACAAGTGGAAGAAAGTGCCCTGTGGCTGAAGCTGTAAGGAAAGCCCTGGTGGGGAGCTGACCTTGAATGAGCTGCAGAAGGAAGAAGGGAAGGGCAGAGTGCCCCGGGCTTAAAAAAAAAAAAAAGAAAGGGCATAGACAGGAATGGGGCCCCCTCAAACACTGGAAATCATTCCCTACAGGCTCCTTGCCAGAACAGGGACTCTCTTCTCACCCTTTATCCATCCTTCACGTAGTCACTGAGGAGCCAGCACATGCCTGGGCTTGGTAGTAATATGAATACTGTCTTTATCACTGTTCACAGGAATGACAGTACCGGTAGTGACTAGGACTTACTGAATGCTTCCTGTGTGCCAGATGCAATGCCAAGGGCTTTATAAGCATTAGACTCATTCAAGCTTACTCTGCTTTTCAATGCAGGCTCTATTATTAGGTACTACCACCACTACGACCTCCACCACCACTAATACTAGTAGTAGTACTATTACTACTATTACTACTCCTGACCCTATTATACCAGCACTATTATTAATACTGCTTGTCTTGGCAGATGCTGCTGTTGCCTTTCACCACTTGCTGAAGTCATCGTCATCCCTACCGTGTACTTCAACATCACAGCTGATGGCAAGCCCTTGGACCGAATCTTCTTCAAGCTGTTTGCAGACAAAGCTCCAAAGACAGCAGAAAACTTTTGTGCTCTGAGCTCTGGAGAGAAAGGATTTGGCTATAAGGGCTCCTCCTTTCACAGAATTATTCCAGGATCCATGTTGTTGGACCCGAAGGTCGTAACTACCAGTAGTTCCCCCTCGCAAAGACAGGGAGATCGAGAGCGATGCAATCAGCAAGAGGTTTATTATTTCCAATGCATTGGGGACGTCCTGCACATGAGGCAGAGGCAACCCTGTAGAGCCGGTTCAGGGACCTTATATAGGATTTTAGAGCAGCCGCCATTAGGTACAATGTGATTGGCAGAACAGTGTGACTTTTAAACTGATTGGTCTTTAAGGAATGAGGTAGCAGGGGCTTAATCAGCCCCTCCCTTCCAGCCTACGTGCTTTCTAACCTGTTTCTTCCTTGAGCTTGGAGGGGAGAGGGGAGGAACGCCCATCCCACAGGGAATATCTGCTAGCTAGGCGGCCTTATCTCCGGAGAGGGGAGGAGGGGAGGAAGAGCATTTCTTTCAATGTGCCAGGGTGGCGACTTCACAAGCCATAATGGCACTGGCAGCAGGTCCATCTACAGAGAGAAATTTGAGGATGAGAATTTCATCCTGAAGTGTACAGGTCCTGGCATCTTGTCCATGGCAGACGCTGGACTAAACACAAATGATTCCCAGTTTTTTATCTGCACTGCCAAGACTGAGCGGCTCGATGGCAAGCAGGTGGTCTCTGGGAAGGGGAGAGAAGGCATGGGCATTGTGGGACTGTGGACAGCTCTAATTTCCTTTGACTTGCGGGCATTTTACCCACCAAACCATTCCTTCTGTAGCTCAGGAGAGCGCCCCCACCCCATCTGCTCTAAATACCCTGTAATCTCTGCTCTCACTGAAGCTCACTGGGTTCCATATCCTCATTCCCTTCAAGTCTAGCTGGATTGCAAAGTTAAGTTTATGATTATGAATAAAAACTAAATAAAAAAATACTGCTTGTCTTAGTTTCTATTGACACCATGACCAAAAGCAACTTTGGGAGAAAAGATCTTATTTCCACTTACAACTCCCAGGTCACACTCCATCACCGAGGGAAGTCAGGACAGGAACTCAGGTCTAGAACCTGGAGATAGGAACCGAAGCATTAGCCATGGAGAGATGCTGCTTGCTGGCTTGCTCTTCATAACTCACTCAGCTTGCTTTCTGAAACAACTCAGGACCACCAGCCAAGGGGTTCTGCAATCATTAATCCTGAATATGCCTGATTGACTTGCCTACTGGCCTGTCTGATGAAGGCATTGCCTCGATTATTCTTCTTCTGAGATAATTCTAGTTTGTGTCAAATTGATCAAAAAAAAAAAAAAGGATTAGATACCATTATTAAGAACTATTAATCATTGCCCCTGTTTTGGAAATGAGGCATTTCCGCAGACATTAAGTTACTTACTCATATAGACTAGTGATTGGCGGAGACTAGATTTTGATTTAAACCCAAACCTTGGCTCCAAAGCTCCTATAGATTAACCAGTCTATTCAGTATATAACAGTTCTTTTGTCTGTCTGATGATCTTTTTTTAAAATGGGGGTTCATGTATTCCCGGCTGGCCTCAAACTCTGTATATGGTTTAGAATGACCTTGAACTTCTGAGCCTCCTGCAGCTGTACCTGCCTGCTGAGACTACAGGTGTGACCATCAAGACCAACATAATGTGGTACTCAGAAAGGAACCTATCCTGCCAGGCAGTGGTGGCGCATGCCTTTAATCCCAGCACTCGGGAGGCAGAGGCAGGTGGATTTCTAAGTTTGAGGCCAGCCTGGTCTACAGAGTGAGTTCCAGGACAGCCAAGGCTACACAGAGAAACCCTGTCTTGAAAAAACATTAAAAAAAAAAAAAAAAAGAAAGGAACCTAGGGCCTCATGGTGCTAGGTGAGCTATATCCCCAGCCCCCATTTTAAAAGTGTTTTTATGTCAAATTACACAGAAATTATCTCCTTCCTTCTTCTCTCCCTTCCTGCTCTCTTCCTCTATTTAGACAGATCTCTACATGTAGCCCAGGCTAACCATGGACTTTTGCTCCTCCTGCCTCAGCCTCCCAAAGGTTAGGATTACAAGCAGGCATATGCTGTCATGCCTGGTTTGGATGCCATGTTTCTAGGAGACGGATTTACTCATCGACTTCCCTGTGTTCTTCTTGAACTAGGGAAGCCTAGTTCAAGTTTGATCTCCCTGACATTTTCCCTAACTTTTGAGCTCTCTTGGGGTGTTTGCCCTTCCTCCTGACCCCTCACTGAACTTCCAATGCCACTTACTTGTATTTTATCATCCAAGGACTTGGGTCACATGTCATTCAAATGGAACCATCTAGTCCCTCTGCCCAGTCTGCAGGAGGGGCATACCTTGCTTCTTGAGGCAAGAAAACATGATGAACTGGGGAAAGACTCCTATTGCAGGTCCCTCATGTCGGCACTGACATGGTCTGCAGCGTGCCCTCAGGCAGCCTGCTCTGGACTTCAAGGCCTTTGTGCCACTCAGTCATCTTGGTTGCCTGCCCCTCTGCATCCACCCTCCTTCCTCACCCCTTGGTCATGTTCTTTTGTTTTTCCCTGGCAAGAGAAAGCTGGCAGCTTCCCACACCTCTCCTGATGCAACTGTTTAGCTCTCTGCATCCAGAGAGGCTACTACAGCCTGTTCAGAGAACTCCTGGCTGCCTTCCAGAGAGGTAGCTTCCCTGATAAGCTGTTCTAGAAGGTCACTGTGCTAGGCAAAGGGACAACCAAGCCTCAGCTCAAGGCAGTACTTACTGTCCTGACACCCTTAGAGAGCTCTCCATTAACTGTCACCTCCAAGAAGGAATCAATCCACTCTGTAATCATTCTCTTGAGGGGTATGGGGTGTGATTGATGGGCCTAGTTGTTTTAGTGTTAGCCAGTGTAAGTTAAGTAAGTCAAATCAATAAACTTTATAGGTCTCCCCAGATGGCTCCAGAGGTGAGACCCAGTTGCATTCACCTCAATAGATTTAGACCTCTGCCTAAATAAAAAGTGGGAGTCACCTGGGGAAACAGTTTGATTTCTCTTTGAGAGACTCTTAGTGCCCTTGAGTCTGTCAGGACTTAAATCAATAACTTTAACAGCTTCCAAGAAATCCGTTGCTGTGGGAGTGTCTCCATGCAGCTGTCTGCTATCCCAGGCACATGATGACTTTAGGCACCTGACTGAATTGGCAAAGGAATGATCACCCAAACCCCAGACTGGGCTATCTTCTGCATGCCCTGCCCATCAGCCAGGCCTTTGTCCCTGCCTGGGCCCTTTCTCCTGCCTGCTTGTCCTAGATTTCTCCGAGACTGCCATTCCCCACCCTGCTCTGTATCCTTGGCTTCCAGGGCCCCAGCTAACCAGACTGACTAAGGAATAATCTTCCCTATCATTGTGAGAGCCTCTGTGGTACATCTGCAATCTGGGAAGCTGATTAAAGGTGAAGCATCAATGATAGAGGTCACACCGAGCAGTGGTGGTGCACGCCTTTAATCCCAGCACTAGGGAGGCAGAGGCAGGTGGATTTCTGAGTTCAAAGCCAGCCTGGTCTACAGAGTGAGTTCCAGGACCACCAGGGCTATACAGAGAAACTCTGTCTCTAAAAGAGAGAGAGAGAGAGAGAGAAAAGAAAATGATAGAGGTCACAGCACATCCGTAGGGTGGACAGTAGTAAGAATTCCGTGCCTTAAGAGAAGGAGTTCCAACAAGGAGTCACCATCCTGTGTGCCTAGGGCTGGCTACATTAGGAATAAGCCTTGCCCTGGTTGCCTGGCTCAGGGGCCCATCCTCATCTACTTCCTCCCATTCCTGCTCAGGCTGCCCTGCCTCTGTGTGCTGGCTAGTTTCATGTCAACTTAGCATAAGCTGTAGTCATCTGACAAGAGGAAACCTCGATAGAAAAAATACCTGTATAAGATCAGACTGTGGGCAAGCCTGTAGAGTATTCTTTTAATTAATGATTGATGAGGGAGGGACCAGCTCTGGGCTCACGGTCCTGGGTTCTATAAGAAAACAGGGTAATTAAGCCATGAGGAGCAAGCCAGTAAACAGCACCCTTCCATGGCTTCTGCATCAACTCCCACCCCCTGGTTCCTGCCCTGTTTGGGTTTCTGACCTGACTTCCTTAAATGATAAACAGTGATATGGAAGTAGAAGCTAAATAAACCATGTCCTCCTCAAGCTGCTTGGGTCATAGTGTTTCATCAGTGACAGAAACCCTAAGACACTACATCTCCCTATTCCGTAAAGTGTGCCCAGTATGGAACCAGCAATGAAATGTTCTGCCAAGGGCCAGGAACCAACAGAGCAAAGCCAGCTCCATCCTTCCAGCCAATGCCAGGCCTTTGTGCCGGTGGAAACCTCAGTACTCATGTAGGCAGGAGATGTTAAAGGCCTGTAGAGGTTTTCATTCTCAAGTGAGGGTAAGCCTCAACCACTCCTTGACCACAAGCACACACTTGTAAAACCAAGACTTCCAGGATCACTGTAAGGCCCCAAGGACTCACAAACCAGGCCATTAGGTAGTCAGGGTTGGCTTCTCAAACCATCTCTACAGCAGATAACGTTTTAAATGAAGTGGTGAGGACCCTTTGCTGTCATGATGTCCACACTACTGATCCGGGAGCTCCTGTTTCTGGGGTCCCTGCCTGAGAGACTGTGGTAGGTTGGGGGTAGGGTACACCAGAGACACTGCACACGGGGGATCATAAACTTCTCTTCCTCTTCATGACAACTGTCAACAGTTATTATGCAGTGAGCCACGGGAACAACAAAGGCCAGGAGACACAGACAGCGACATTTTCTTTTACTGAGCTTCATATGTATGTACATATATGTATACATCCATGCCAGTAAAAAGGAACAGTGTTAAAACACAAAAAAAGAAAGTAATAGATTCAGATGTTTTAATTACATCAGTACTGTTGAAAACTGGATCCCACATACCTATTGAAATCAGCATACCTTTGCCAAAGCAGTAATTACAACTGCTATTTTGTATGTATTTTATGTACATCGATATTTTGCCTATATGTGTGTGTGTGTGTGTATATGGGAGAGGGTCAGATACCCTGGAAGAGGAGTTACAAGCAGTTGCCATGTGGGTGCTAGGAATTGAACCCTGGTCCTTGGAAGAGCAGCCAGTGCTCTAACCACTGAGCCATCCATCTCCCCAGCCCCTCCAATTTCTATTTTTAAGGCTTAAAGCAAATGTGTAAATGACTTTGTCAAAACTGATCTTAGCATATGGATGTTCAACGAACAGTTTAATGGACCTAGCTGTATTATTCACTCAAATATGTCCACGGTCAAAAATTCTGGCTAATGTAGTTTCACCAGAAAATTCACCATATATTTCTATTATCTTTGGTAAACTTCTGATATTCTCCCTTGGTGACCATCAGAGAAAATGGCTAAGACAGTAAGCATTGGCATTATTGGGCAGACTGATTTATATTTAAGTTTGTTGTTGTTGTTGTTGTTGTTGTTTAAGATTATTTACTTTATTCATGTTTTGTGTTTGCTGACAAACGTATGTGCACCACATGAGTGCCGGATTCTGCAGAGGCCATATCTCCTGGAGATGGAGTTGCAGGTGACTGTTAGGTACCATGTGGGCTCTAGTAACCAAACTCTGTCCCTTGCAAAAGCCGTAAGTGCTGCTGAGCCAACTCTCCAGAACATTTGCTTTATTTGTTTGCTTTTTGTTCTTCTCTTTAAGACAAGATCTCAAGAAGACTGACTGGGAATTCAGCAGGTAGCTGAGGCTGGCCTTGAACTCTTTATTCTCCTGCCTCCTGAGTATTACAAATATGTACCACCAAGCCAGGCAGAACATGTTGATTTGAATAGGCATCCAGTTCCTGCTGAATACAAGGCATTTTAGACAGCACTTCTGAGTTCTGGCAATTGCCACATAGAACAACAGAACTGAGGGAACTGGGAAGCTGCTTCTCCGTCTACGATCACATGTGAGCGTTGTTAATTTGGAAGCTGCTGTTTAAACGCTGAAATCGTGGTTCCCCGGGGCTTGGAACTGAGGGATCCATTTCATTAGCTTCTAACTCTGGAAACAAATGCTGTGGTGAAACACTTGAATCTCTGGTTAATTCTCCAAATTAACCTCTGTGCAGAAAACACTGTTAGTTCACACCATTATTTAAATGGATCCACTCGAAATGTATAGATGCATGTGTGTATGTGTGTACTGTAATCTCCACAGTAGCTCGGGCACTTATAACTTAGACCAACGACAGATGTTTTTCTTTCTTTCTTTTTTCCAAGAAGGCCTATTTTGATCAGAATTGCAAACACATGGTGATAATAAAAAGCATATTGAGCCAGGCATAATGGTACAGACCCATAATCCCAGTGTTTAGAAGCAAAACCAGAATGATCATGAGTTCAAGGCCAGCCTCTTCCACTTAGCAAGACTCTGGGGGGTAGGGCTACTGAACTTAGTTTGATTATTGTTTTAAAATTTGGTATAGACAATTCAGCCCTCGCTGCCTGTACCTAAAACACATGGATCCAAGAGTTCACTCAGACCTTGCACCATGGTGGCTCAGAACACATGGATCCAAGAATTCACTCAGCCCTTGCACCATGGTGGCTCAGAGAGGAAGGACAGATGTAATGCTCACTGGTGAGCTACCATGGGAATCTGGCCTTCAACGGGCATCAAAAAGAAACTGGGGATGACAATGCATGACTGTAACCTGAGCATCCAGGGTGGCACAGATGCCACCCTGTGCTACACAGTGAGATGCTGTTTCAAAAACTCCATACTTATTTAAAAATAAAAGACCCTTTGAGAAGACATTCTGTGACCACTCACAAAGTAAAGACCTGCATCCAAACTGCAGACCTATTTGTTTCACTTCTAATGTTGAAAAACAAAATTGGCCAGGCAGTGGTGGCACATGCCTTTAATCCCAGCACTCGGGAGGCAGAGGCAGGCGGATTTCTGAGTTCGAGGCCAGCCTGGTCTACAGAGTGAGTTCCAGGACAGCCAGGGCTACACAGAGAAACCTTGTCTCAAAAAAAAAAGAAAGAAAGAAAGAAAGAAAGAAAGAAAGAAAGAAAGAAAGAAAGAAAAATTGAAAGAAAGCCCTTCAAACTGCATGTGTCAACTCACACCTATGTGTGGCTCATCCATTCAAGGTCATCCTCAGCTATATAGTAAGTTGGAGGTAAGCCTTGGCTTGGTGAGACCAGGTCTCAAAAATAAAAAGAAAAGGGCGGGGTTGGTGGTGGGAATAATATCGTCCTGCTGGGTGTGAGCTTCCACTTTCCCACAGTCTCCACCACTCCCTATTCTGTTACACCTCGTCTAATATGCCCGCTGAAGCTATCTGCTTGGCTCACACAGGTACCTGAGATTTTAGCTGGTTTCATGATGGCTTCCCAACCTGCCTGATTCTAACTGTGAATTTGAAGTCCCTTCCCATTTTAGTGCTTGCTTTCTCCAACATTTCCTGGCCCCCCAGCCCACTTCAGAAGTCATTTCAGTTCTTCTTCAGCCAGAGACTTTTTCTCCCTTTCCATCTTCCAGTTTCACTGCTGCCACTAAGGGTCCCTCTGAGCAGGAGTCAGACAACCTCGCCTCTTTGAAGTGGCACTTTGGTCTCTGTATCTTCTGTGACCCTCAGAGAGGTCAGGAAGTCAGTGAGGGGTGAGCGGCATGTGTTCTTCTTCAGGGGCTCAGGGGTCCAGGGGAGGGTTCACTCTCCTGGCAAATGAAAAAACAGGGAGAAATCTCTCCCAAGCTCTGCACACACATGCTGATTCAGGGACACACTACAGGCTTAATGTAATCCCCTACAAAACCCACTCCTGCCCCAAAACTGTTCATTGATTCAGACAATCATCCTTGCCAGAGGTACGCTGTGGCCAAGTCAGACTGGCTCCGGAGGCAATCATTACACAACCAGTAGATGATATCTTGAAATCAACCAAGGTAAAAGTGTTTATGCTAAAGAAACCCACAAAGTGGCATAAACAGACTTTCCTGGGGCAGAAGGAGGCAGTTTTCAAAATACTGCTACTGCCTCAGGCCCACTCAGCATTCCCTCTGCCAAGGCAATAGGAAGAAACTACCAGTTTTGTTTGACCTAGTTCCATCATGGATGTGTATCTGTGTGGGGTTCTAGGATCTCTGGAAGAGCTGCAAGTTGTAAGCACTGAGCCATCTCTCCAGTCCAATTCTGTCCGCTTTTAAAAAGAACTACAGTTTAGGGTTTAAGATAAACTATATGTCTCCAGTTTAATGGTTCTAGATAGGTGTGTCAGTGAAGACATGTTATAGCCATGTTTCACTCTTATTGAGTTAATGGCATATCTTAAAGTATGAGAATTAGGGTCATAACTGTCAGTAGCAATATAGGACACAGGGCACCAGCCTTCGTGTCCAGCATCACGAAGTCCCCCTCGGTCACAATGCTCTGAAGGAGGCATTCTGAGTCATGCGTGCTCTAAATTCGCTCTTCTTTTCATCTAGAAGGAAAGCACAGTAGTTCAGCATTTGGAGGGGGTAGCCTGATATGTTGTGCTGTGTGGCTCTGGGAGGCAAATCCTGGACCTCACACAGGCTAGGCAAGCACTGTGTCACTGAACTTTACCCCTAGTCCCATCGTCATCTTCCAGCTGAAAGCAAGCTGAATCATCCTCTGGGCAAAGGGTTTAACCACCAGAGAGGACAGCACCAAAATTAAGTGAAAATGAGTAAAACTGGAACCAGTCTCCAAACTGGGGCCAGGCCCAGCTGGCGCTGGGAGTTCACTGGCAGGGCACACACAGCCGCCCCCACATCCTCTTCCGAATCATCTTCCTGGTTCCACATGAGTGGTCTAAAGCTTCACACTTTCTTTCTCTACGGTCTCAGTTTCTCTCACCCAGTTTCTTGCCTGAGCAGTATTTGGAGGTAAAGGAAGAAAAAGTTACACAGACCTCGAAATATCTCTCTCTGCAAGGAAGAGTGGGAGAGTATCCGGACCCAGGCAAACTTCCTCCAGGCTCCACCCAAGCCAGCAGCACAGAAGAAGAGCACTTGCAGGCCAAACCTGTGAGAACGCCTCCTGCTGAGGCCAAGCTGCACAGGATGCCAAGAGAAACCATGGTGCAGATCCCTTCATGAAAACCCATTTGGCTACTGGCAAGCAACCCTGGCCTCTGCTGCTTTATTCCCTCGATTCATTGACGTAGATTCCTTGGTGCCACAACAGCAGCCAGGCCAAACCCACAAGCCTGGCACGTTTGGTAGCCTTCACCTCCTCCTTTTCAGGGTAAAGGTTGGAAAGAATCAGCTCAAAGGAGACCCACAATGCACTGCGGTAGGAAGGCCCGCTCTTCCCCGACTCTAGATGTACTTCCTCTTCCTAACTCTAGGGGCGCCACAACCATGAAGATGCCCGCTGGTCGCAGGGCAAGGGCTGCTGCTGCTCGCACCCACCCCCACCTCACATATTCGCCCATGATGGGCATAAGGGGCGCTGGGATTTCAATATGGCTTATACCTGATCTCATCCTGAAGTGAAGCTCTGTGAAGTATTAGGAAGGTAGAAATTCAATCCAGCTGTGGGCCTCGGAAAGGTGAATGAGTGAATCCTGGTGGTTTTGTAGGTAGAAGACAGGCCCGTGCGATGGTTCAGCAGGTAAAGATGCTTCCTGCCAAGCCTGACTACCTGGTCATCCAGGGACCAATATGGTAGAAGAAGAAAACCAACTCCAGCAAATTGTCTTCTGGCCTCCATTCAAACACCTCAGCATGTGCATGCCCACACAGAAAATAAATCAAATAAAAATGTTTTTAATTAAATATAAGAATAAAAGAGAAAGACAGAAGGTGTGGTGGCACGTGCCTGTAATCCCAGCAGAGGCAAGAGCACTGCTGAAGGCTTTTGCCTGGTCTGCACAAGGAGTTCCAGGCCAGCCACAGCTACACACACAAGTGCACTTTCTGTCTCTTGCCATGCAATGTGCTGTGATGCCTCACAACTGTCAGCAAGAAGGTCATCATCGTGGTCAGATATAGTGACAAATGCCTGTAATTTCAGACATCTCTCCACCTGAGGGTAGAGGCAGGAGGATCAGGGGTTCAAAGCCATCTTCAGCTTCAAAGAAATTTAAAGGCTAGCCTAGGCTACTTGAGAACCTGTCTCAAAAAAAAAAAAAATATATATATATATATATAGTTACCAGTACAATACCTTGGCCTTGCACTCCCAGACTCACGGATCAAATTTAACCTCTTTTCATTATAAAGTGCCTGCCTCCGGTATTTCGTTACAGTGATATAAATGGTGTGTAACGGTAATGGATGATGTTGTTTATTGAACTCCCATTTCAGAGTTGAACTTGTTGAAGGCACCTATCCAAAGAGACTGCAGAGATTAGTTCTTCCCTGCTCTAACTTACTCCATATTGCATAAAGCTGTAGCTCCTAGCCCCAAGTGATTCCAGCATGCTCCATTTTAAGTGCTCGTGCTGAGACAGAAGGATTCAACATCTCATTTACACAAGTGAACAATCACCATCTGCCCAGTGCAAACCATGGCATAGACGGAAAATGCACTTGCACACACTCGTCAAACCAAATTAGGAACATGTGGACACATGGGCAGATCAAAACCAAGTCACTAAAAACAGACATGTCTCCCCCTCCCCCGGAACACCTAAGAGGAAGAACACCTCGAACTGGGACACATCACCCAACCCAACCACTAGATCCTAGTCCCTGTTCCCAAAGCTTCCGTTTAACATGATCCTAGCAAGGTAGCCTACTCTGAACAGTCATTTGCTCTGAACCAGCTTTGCGTCTTGGCCAAGCTCTGCATCTGTCCTTGCCCAGCTCAACAGCTAGGACACCAGGGTCATTAACATTTAGCATCTGTAGGGACTCTTCTCACATCAGCTCTCCTCTCCAGCCTTCAGTAAGGCCTCTTTAACCTGTAATCTCTTTAATCCATTATTGTCATTCAGGAGCAAATATATAACACATATTACATATTCATATTATATATAACACATATATAAATTGTGTGACCTGAAAATTAATATGGGTAATGAAGACTAGAATAAAAAGACTCTGTGGCCACCAATGGTCATATCAAGTGAAATCAGTAGCACTTGGTCAGCTCAGGTGCTGTAACAAAAGAGCACAGACTGCATAGACGGGAAGGATATAAACAGTAGAAATGTTTCTCGAAGTTCTGGGATCTGGGAAGTCTAAGATCAATGTGCCAGGAGACTCACTGTCTGGTGACAGCACACATTCCACAGCATAGAAGGCATCTTCTCATTTCGTCTTCATCTAGAAGAATGGATGAGACAGTTGTCTGGCCTCTATTGTGAAAGTACCAATGCCTTTAACCATGTTCTGATCCCATGACCTGATTACATCTCAGCAGCCCCTGCTCCTAATACCTACAGTTAATCACAACACAGGTGATTAGGTCCCGACATGAGTATCCAATGGAGACAGACAACACAAGCATTCAGGCCATGGCCCTTGCTTAACTTGTAATCCTCTGTCCCAGCCTCTCATGTGCTGAGATCTCAGGTGTGCACCACTTCACTGGGTGGGTAGATAGATAGACAGACAGGCAGGCAGGCAGACAGAGAGAGAGAAACATAGTACACAAATATGTAGGTAGACATAGGTCTAAATATATATACATACCGATAAATATTGATATATAGATATAAATATGTGTATATGTACTTTTTAAAGTTAATATGCCTTGAGGCTAGGCCTGTGTCCTAGTGGTAGAGTGTGATTCATCTGAATAAGCCCCACAGCTAAACCCACAGCACAATCAATAACAAAATTAATGTGGGTTTATTTCCTTGTCATGACAATTCATTGTATAAGGTTTTGAAGTTATAAAGAAAACGAAGGCATGGCATGTAAGGAATAAATGAACAGTAAATGCATGAAGAAAACAGAAGCTCCTTGTAGACTCAGACCCAAATATAACCATCGCTCTGCTTATTTTCATGAGTTTCCTCCCATACCTTTATTTAACATGTATTTATATCTACAGTGGAATATTTTTTATGTACCAAAACGTTTTGAACTGATTTCTGATTGCCCTGACTCTCTTCCAATTCTATTCTATTCTAAAACATGGCTTTTACATTGAACTCTGAATTCTTCTCAGAGCACACATATCTTTAAATTTGTGCTCTCTGTTAAACAGGGGTCCAAGGTAGAGGTACTGTTTCCCACTGTCTTGTTTCAGGACACCACACATTCAGATTTTCCCGTGTCTCTTGCACATCACTGTCTTGGTCCTCTTTAGATCTTTTTGGGGGGGGGGGTTGGGGGGGGAGATCATCTCACTCTTTTCTGGAGTATGTCGCCTTCCCTCTGTCTAAAGTATTCCAAATGTAGCCCTGCAGATTCACAAACTCTGTTTGCTGTTTTTATTCCAAACCACAAGTAAAAGAGTTGATTCTATCTAGAATAATCCAGCTCTTCCATAGACCGTGTGACTTTTACAGCATAACCTCCCGTAATTGTCATTCTGGCTTTTCTGTGCTCTCTCTAGCTCTAAGATAAAGACATGGAAAACTTATATTTACTATAAACTTCAACACTATGCCTGGGCAGATACTTATCTATTCTAACCTGTCTATGGCTGCCTCGTGCCCCATTGCTTGACAACTTAGTCTTGCCCTGGCTGTTCCTGATCCATTGGTGTCCTCATGGCAACTCTCAGTGTGACCTGTTTATGGCAAATTCCTCTCTATTATCCCCCTCTCTGGGATCGGAAGTCCCACCTCCTCCTCTCCTGCCCAGCTATTGGCTAGTAAGCTCTCTTCATTAACCAATCAGAGGAGATGGAAAGCTTTTTTTTTTTTAATACACAACATTGAGACAGGGGATGCTTGACAAGGACAACATCTGGGAACCAGGTCTCTGGGCACAGTAATCAGCATCTGAATACACAGTGCTCAAAACATCCCCCAACAATCTCTTGCAATGGGGGGGGGGGGTGGAGAAGGAGGAGGAGGAGGAGGAAGAGCAGGAAGAGGAGGAGGAGTGGGTGATGGTGGAGGAGGGGGTGGTAGTAGAACAAGATTTAAAAAGCAAGATGATTTGTATTGATCCATAATTTTCCTTCTTAAAATATAATATGTTTAATCTACCTCCTACTAGTGGATATTTAACACAGGGTTATTCCATGGAGCTTATTTTTGAAATGGCTTGGGAAAAGATCTGAGAGGGAGGGAAGGGGGGAGGTAGGGAGGGAGGGAGGGAGGGAGAGAGAGAGAAAGAGAATGAATCAACATCTTCAAGACCTGGCAGGCTATTGTGACAGCTTAGGAGCATGTCTCTGGCCTCCTGGAATGATTTCCATCTTCTCTCCCTGGGCCAGGAGCCTCCCTTCTAGAGCTGAGGCTGTCCTTTGCCTATAGCTGTTTCAAGAATTTCCTTCCTGGTGAGACTTAAATGACACCTACTCCTTCCTTATACACTCCCAGAGACTCACGGAAGTCTGACTCCACTGCAGTTCAGCCTGGGAAAGCAATGAGTTTATTGGGTTTGCTTACGGAGCAGAAGTGAGGGTTTGCCTGGATGCAGGAGCATGGGTTCATCAAAGCCACCCTGCAGGAAAGTCCTGGTGTAGCATGGAAGATGGCTTCACCACAGCTGCATAGATGAAGTCTCCTTCAGTCAACCTGTCTGTTATTATGTTCTAGCAGGCACACAGCCCCAAGACCAAGAAGCCACTTACAATTAGGGCAGAATTGTTACATCACTGGCTGGGAGGTATAGAAGGCAGTCCCAGACACTCTCTGCCAACTTCCTCTCTAAGGGAATGTCACCATTCAACAGGTCTTGCAAACAGGCACAGCTGGCAAAGATGATGGCTGCCTTGTTTGGAAGACTGCGTTCTACAACAGTGGCCAAATCCTTCGCCCCAGGGAACTAACTACTGAGGTACAGGACAGGAAGTCCATCTCATGCCAGCCTCTACTTGCCTCAGGTTTCAGTCTGAGCTCCAGACTGCCGGGAGCTGCCAGACAGGGACACAACCCAGAAGCAATGCTTTCCAGGGGCCAGCAGGCATGGAACAAGGTGTATGTGGGGGTGGGGGACAAGGCTCCGTAGGGCAGCACCCCACTCCTGTACTTCATATTACATAAGCCAAGGTCTCAAGCTCCAGAGAGTCACCAGCTGAAGATGGCCAGGACTGACCAAAAAAAAAAAAAAGAGTTGGGGCTGAGATGGCCAAAGACAAGGCTGTTACCTCCCGAATTTGAATAGCCCAAGAGACAAATGCACACTTGCCTGGGACAGCGGGGAGCACAGATACTTTGAAGTCTGAGGAATACATGTGAGGGAACAGAATACTTCCTCCTGAAACTTTTGCCCAGTTGCCCACTACTTTTGAAGCTGTCCAGTTGGGTTTTTAGAAGTCTTCCAGTCATGATGGAAATATGAGTTTCTCTTGAAAATTCAAAAAAAAAAGGTCAAAGGAAGGTGGAATCAAAGATTCACGGAAGAAGTCGTTCTCTGGCCAGTGTGTGCTATAATGTTTAACAGGAGGCTCTCAAGGGCAGGGGCCTTGAGGAGTTGATGGGTAGTCCCTGCCTTCGTCTCCCTGGTATGAATATTTTCATGGTGTCCAATTTCAGGCCTGGCCTTTCTCACTCTCCTTCTCATTCTTCCTCTCTCCCTCTCGTGTTTGCTGCCTACTGTGATGGGAGCTCTTCTGCCCTGCCACACTTGGGCGTTCCCTCCTTGCTATGATGTACAGACCCCTGAGAACCACAAGCCCGGATGGATCGTTCCTCCCTTAAGTAACGTTTGCTCAGGTTTTGTTTTGTTTTGGTATCCGCAGCTAAAGGTGTGAATAATGCAATGTGTGAGGAGCTTTCAAGTGATTACTACCTTTTTAATATAATGTGGCTAATTGTAAGTGTAAGTACTTTAATTTTTTAATAGTGGGTGTTTAAATATTGGCTTGCAAAACTCCTATAAATGTAATAATCAGCTTCCAGCAGCTGGCACGAGGCAGCATTCTATCTGCCTTTCATTGTCCTCCGTCTATCAGTCCTGTCCCCGCAGTGAGCCCCAGAGCACTCTGAGGATAGTGAAAAGAACCATGGGGAATCTGTGGGGTTGGGGTTTTTGTTTTTGTTTGTGTTATTTTGTTGTGTTGGTGGAGTTTGGTTGGTTTGATTTGGGTTTGTTTGGGAGCTTTTTTGTTTGTTTTGTTCTTGGTTTTGTTTTTTGAGAAAGGGTCTCTCTATGTCATCTTGGGTGGACTGTGTAGACCAGGCTGGCCTCAAACTCATAGAGATCTGTCTGTCTCTGCCCCTACCCCTACCCCTGCCCCTGCCCCTGCCCCTGCCCCTGCCCCTGCCCCTGCGTGCTGGGATTAAATGTGTGCACCACATACGTGACAGGGTTTTCTGTTCCTTTTCTTCTTCCTCTTCTTCTTCTTCTTCTTCTTCTTCTTCTTCTTCTTCTTCTTCTTCTTCTTCTTCTCCTTCTTTCCTTCTCTCCTCCTCCTCCTCCTCCTCCTCCTCCTCCTCCTCCTCCTCCTCCTTCTTTTTTGACAAGATCTAGCTCTATAACCCATATTGACCTCAGACTCACAGCAATACACCAGGACTACAAGTGTGAGGCCATGAAACCAGGTCTAGTGGTCCCATGTAGAATTTGAATGACATGCAGGCTGTCATATTATTCCCCATTTCTCTGATGTGCCAGCTCTAGAGCCTGTTTTAACTTTTGTTTTAACAGAAATGAAGAGACTATTCGGTGATTAGGAGCACTTGACATTCCTGCAAAGGACCCAAGTTTGGCACTCAGCACCCACACGGTGGCTTACAGTTCTCCAGGGAATCTAACACCCTCCCCTGGCTTCTGCAGGCACTAGGCATGCAGTACACATACATGCATGCATACAGGCAGAGCAGTCATGTACATAAAGTAATAAGTAAATCTCTTTTTCTGTTCCGTTGACAAAATAGGACAGCACACGGTCGTTATTTTTTCTGAGAGCCCTACTTCTCCTATTGACTCTCTCATCCTCAGAAAGAAAGATCATTGCCTTGAATTTGATGTCCACCATCCCCCACACACCTACTATTTTAGTATAGATACATATTGTATATAACATATATGCTATGTATCATATGCTACATGGTACATATGTATATATACATATACATATGTACAGTTTGTCCTCTGTATGTATGGCTTCTATGCCCATGGATTCAAACAACATCAGATTGAAATGTTTTAATTCTGTTTGTTCTTAACATACATATTTATTATCTTTTTTCTTTTGTTAGTAATCATTTTATTTGTTTACATTTCAAATGATATCCCCCTTCCCAGTTACCCCTCCACAAACCCCCTCATCCCCCCTCCCCTTTGCCTTTATGAGGGTGCTCCTCCACCCATTCCACTCCTGCCTCACTGCTCTAGCATCCCCCTATGCTGGAGCATCCATCAAGCCTCCACAGGACCAAGGTCCTCTCCTCCCACTGATGCCAGATAAGGCCATCCTCTGCTACATGTGCAGCTGGAGCCATGGGTTCTGCATGTGTACTCTTTGGTTAGTGGTTTAGTCCTTGGGAGCTCTGGGTAGTCCAGTTATAAGTATGTATATATAATGATATATATGATATATATGATATATACTTATCTCTTATCATTATTCCCTATAGTATATACAGCAGCTACTTATAGAGCATTTACTATGCATTAAGTATTACAAATAACCTAGAATTGACTTAAAGCACACAGGGGATGTGTGCAGTTTACAGACAAATCCTATGACCTTTTATATAGGGACCTAAAGGTCTTTTAATTTTGAGATCTGTGTATCCCCAAGGAATCCTGGCACAAACTGGCTATGGATCTCCAGTGATGGCTGGATACACAGAGTGTTGCTTCTGGTCCCTTTGAGTAGATAAGAAAGAGGAGAACCCTGAATAGAGTTCACTTGAAGAAAAATACCTTTTATCATTTTAAAAAAGCAAAACAAAACAAAAAAAAAAACAAGCTCTAGCCCTGTGGAAGGAACTCACAAAAAGGAGGCTTGGAGCTGAAACTGACTCCATTATTTCCAGCGTAAGGGTGATTTAGAGAGAGAGGATCCTGAGTTCCCATTTCAGCACTGAGGTAAATGCTGATGAACAAAGAGGAATTTGTTTTTTAAGGTTTCCAGACGATGGCCTGTGCTCTGTATCCCTGTCAGTGGTGTTGGTAACGGAGCCCAGATGTCACTCTCCACTCCACCCTCTGCGCCACACAGTTGACCTTAATAGCTGCCACAGTGAAGACATCTAATTGAATTCTGGATTGAGGGCCAGGATTTTCAATATGTTTTCCTGGCTGGCCTGGAACTCACCATGTACATCAGAATGATCTGGAATCTGTAGGGTTCTCTCCCGCCTCTGCCTCCCAAGTGCTGGGATTATGGACATGCATTGCCATACCTAGCCATTATTGAGCTCCATCCAGGAGGTAAGAGTGTACAAAGTGTTTCTATTTTGCCCCTTTTAAAACATGACGAATATTGACAAACATCAAGGCTGGAAGATGTTATTTACAAAGCTTGTTGTAAGCTAAACCCACAAGGTGGAGATTTGTGATTCTTTATTGAGCTTGATTATAAAAGTTTCTATCGAGCACTGTCAAACTCACGAACTGGGGAGAGACTTTAGATTTATAACACAGTCCTAAATGGGCAACAGCAGATATAAACTCTGGGATTTAATATCAGCTTTGAAAATGTTAAACGGGGATTGGGCAGCTCTCACTTTATGAACTGGCACACCGTGGAATGAAAGACTCTATTGATTGCTGACAGAGGAGACTGTCTCTGAAATGGACTGGAGTCTTTTCATATCCCACTTCATTGTAAAGGCACATTTCAAGGGGTGTCCTCTTCATTTCCATTCAGTGTCCCGGACTTAATTGGAGAAGAAAGCAAACAGCTTCAGAGAGAAGAACCCCTCTCTGAGAGCCCACTGGGGGTCACTGCTGGGTGGACGGAGCTAAAGAAAGTTGAAAAGCTCACGTGGTGTGGGGAGGTTGGCAGCAATTCCAGCGCAGGGCTGGAGAGATAGCTCAGCGGTTAAAAGCGCTAGCTGCTCTTGCAGAAGACCTAGGTTTGATTCCCAGTCCCACACTGAGCCACTCACAACTATCTGTAGCTCCAGTTCCACAGATCTGACCTTTATTCTGGTTGCTGTTGGCATCTACAGACACATGGAACACGTAGGGCACTCAGATACATATATAACACATCACACACATGCACACGTGCTACATGCATATGTATGTAACATATATATATATATAAAACACATATATATAACACATACACACACACATATATATATCATATATATACACATAACACACACATAATCTTTATTTAAAAATTTTAATTCCAGTGCAAAACCAACTGAGAGCTCATCCCTTGGGCTCCATAATAGAGGACCAAGATGGGAAACCTTGGTGCCATTTTTTTTTTTTAAAGAACCGTCCCAGTCTGGAGAAGCCTCCATAGGACCTCTCTTGCCTTCTCAGGAGTTCAGGGCTCTCAACTAAGGGCCTTTTGGATATGTGGGCCTCAGCCATGCCTGACCCACAGGACAGCAAAAAGCAATCTGAGATTGCATAAGTACAGAGACCTTCTTTGGGCATTCACTTAACTTGTTATGAGACAGGTACCCAAGGGAGCTTTTGTGCTTAGAATCCCAGTCTGTCAGTATCTCCAAAGCCCTATGTCTTAGTTAGGATTTGTTTCTATTGCTGTGAAGAAACACCATGACCATGACAACTCTTATAAAACATTTAATGGAGCTGGCTCACAGCTTCAGAGGGTTAGTCCATAATTGTCATGGCAGGAGGCATGGCAGCACACAGGCAGACCTGGTACTGGAGAAGGAGTCAAGAGTTCTCTATCTGGATCTGCAGGCAACAGGAAGAAAGAATGAGCCACTGGGCCTGACTTGAGTTTCTGAAATCAATAAGGCCACACCTTCTAATCCTTTCAAACAATGCCACTCTCTATGAGCCTATGGGGGCCATGTTCATTCAAACCACCACACCCTCAATCTAGAGATTAAAAAGCCAATGGCAACATCTTTGTGTGCCCTCTAATCTTGGAGATCAGCAGGTGTTGGATAGGAGCTTCTCTCTTCCAGATAACTCCCAGTTTAGTTTCCTAGGGTTTCTGTTACAAATCAGGCACCTGAAATGGCACAAATTGATTATCTAACAGTTCTAGAAGAGAGATGTCCACAACAGATCTGATAGGGCTTTCAAAAGCCAAATCATTCTGGAAGCCCTAGAGCAGAATCATGACCTTGCCTTTTCTATCTTCTGGAGCAGTGGTTCTCAACCATCGCAATGCTGTGACCCTTTAACACAATTCTTCATGTTGTGGTGACCGCCAACCATACAATTATTCATTGCTACTTCATGACTGTAATTTTGCTACTGATATGCATCTTCATGTAAATATCAGTGTTTTCTAGGGGTCTTAGATGGGTAGACCACCTCCCCAAGGGGTCACAACCCACAGGTTGAGACCCTCTGTTCTAGAGCCCTACTGGATTTCCTGGACCTTAGTTCCTCCCCTTCCATGTCACAGTGTGTCAGTCTAGCCTCAGCTTCTGTCAGCAGACCAGCTCTCTATTCCGACTCTCCTGTCTCACTCTTCTGGTCTACACCAGACCAGAAAACCTGAGTAACACCCATATGTCAAGATCCCTAACAATCACATCTACATGGTCCCATTTCCCATGCAAGTCAACACAGTCAGGTTCTGGAGGTCGTGAGATGAACGTACTGGGGAGAGCATTAACTAGATCCTCACACCTCTCCACTGTTAAACTAAAATCTTCCGTTTGGGAAGCATTCTTTGGGCCCTATACTTCCCATGTTTAAGGGTTTGTTTGTTTGTTTGTTTGTTTGTTTCAGGGTTTTTGGCATGTTTGGCACAGAAGTCATAGGTCAACGGTAGAGCATTTGTCTAGCATGTGTGAGGCCATGGCTTCAATCCCCAGAACCAGGGAGTAAGAGGTGGGTAGAAAGTACTCCTGGTAAAGCTAATGCCGAGAGTATCTGAGAGTATTAACTCGATCAGGAGTTCCATTAGCTTTGAGTCTTCTGATATGAGGCTTGGTTACGTTGATTGGTGAAGGCCCTTCTGCAATGTCCTACCCTGATCCTACAAACCGTGAGAAAGTGAGAAAATGCAGTGGTAAGAGTCTATTAAGCCTTGTACGGGCCTGTAATGCCTGTGCTGGAAGAATAAGGCAGGAAGAATGTGAGTTCAAGGCCAGTTGTGCTACATCTAGAGACCCTGCCTCCAAGATGGAGGAAAAAGAGGAAATGAAAGGTGAAGGGGGGGTGGGGGGTGGGATGGTGACACAGCTCAGTTAGTAGAGTGCTTGCCTAACATACACATGGCCCTGGGTTAGGTGTGGTGACCCTTGATCCCAGCATTCAGGAGATAAGGAGAAGGTTCAGAAGTTCTAGGTCATTGTCAACTACTTAGTGAGTTACAGGAGAGCCTGGGGTACATGAGATTCTGTCTTAAAAGAAAAAATTACGTAGTGTTGTGTTTTATAAAAAAGAAAGGGAGAACCAGGAATATGTTTGGTAGAGGAGCCGTATGGTGAGGTGGAAGGGGGTACCCCTGCGGGCTTGTGCTGAGGCATCTCTTCCCCATGAGGTACGTATAGGATAGAATAGAGTTTATTCAGTGCATGGGGAGGAGAGTTGAGGGAATAGAGACAGAGAAAGGCAGAGAGAGAGAGAGAAGAGAGAGAGGAGAGAGAGAGGCCAGTCATGAACACATGGAGGGGGGGAGGGGAATAGGGAGAGAAAGGACAGAGAGGGAAGAGGGTAAGAGAGCAAGAGAAAGAGGAGAGGAGGGGCAAGCAGTCCCTTTTATACCGAGTCAGGCATACCTGGCTGTTGCCAGGTAACTGTGGGGCGGAGCCTAGAATAAATGCTAAGGCGCAGTATAAAATTCATCACTCAACTGATCAAAACAGAGTCACAGTCACTTTAAAGAGAGATGAGCTCTAGGCCACAACATCCTCTGAGTCTGTAAACTGAAGGAATTATTCTACAAGCTCTTAAGCAGGGGCAAGGAGGTCTGGCACGAAAGCGAAGAATGAGGAGCACAAGGATTATAGACTACAAGTTGGATGTCTGTTTGCTCCTCCAAGCAGGTCCTCCCCCTCCTCTGCTCCTCCAGGTAGGTCCTCCCCCTCCTCTACGCTGGCTGTAATGGGAGCAGCCAGCATCTACTGACTAGGGCAGCCCCAGATCCTAGAGCTCAAGTGCTATTTCTCCTCCTCCTTTTCCTCCTTCTCCTTCTCCTCCTCCTCTTCTTCTTCTTCCTCCTCTTCCTCCTTTTCTTCTTCCTCCTCCTCTTCTTCCTCCCCTTCCTCCTCTTTTTCTCTTAGTGTGTATGTGGTATGGGGGCAGGGGGTGATATGCCACATGAGTCCAGTTGCCCATGGAAGCCACAAGGACCTGATCTTCTGGTGCTGGAGTTATAGGCAGCTATGAGCCATCAGATTTGGGTGCTGGGAACCAAACTCAGGTCCTCTGGAAGAGCAGCAAGTGCTCTTAACTGCTGATCCATCTCTCCAGGCCCTGCTTTTCTCTTCTGAACTAATGCTTCCTGAACTGATTCCAGGAGCCTTGAACACCAGCATGGAGACTCCTCTCACAAACTCTAGTTCCACCAGAGAAAGGCTACACTCCAGCTGAAGCCAGCTCGGCTGCCTTGCATCTTACAGTGAGGTAATCAGGCAGCGTTTTTTGTTTGCATTTTTCTCAGAGCTTGTTACTATGAGTCATCATCTCAGTACCCAGTTGCGTTTGGAGCATCAGAACAAAATGTCTGGGCTTTCCAGGACAGTCCAGGGACCAGATGATGATTGGATACCTCAAGGTAAATGCCACCATGCACAGCCTCCTGGTGGCCAGGCCTTCTGGCACCATGTCAGTAAACATATGCTTTCAGACGTCCATAGCTCTTTTCTTTTTTTCAAGACAGGGTTTCTCTGTGTAGCCCTGGCTGTCCTGGAACTCTGTAGACCAGGCTGGCTTCGAACTCAGAAATCCACCTGCCTCTGCCTCCCAAGTGCTGGGATTAAAGGTGTGTGCCACCACTGCCCGGCCATCCATAGCTCTTAATGTCCTCCACTGGGCAACCATTTGTGGTCCTATCATAGGCTGTTTTCAGCTCACACCTTGCAAGGGTTATGACAGCTGGCTCAGAGCTTAGAAACAAAACCAGATCAGTGCCTGGTGTAGAGGGTGAGGGAGGAGAGGTGATGGGTGGATCTGAAAATGAGGCAGATGAAGGGATGGCTGATTCTGCCTGTTTTACATTTAGTAACTGCCCCAAAGGCTGATGATTGTTCTTGTTTTCTCTATGGGTCTCGGTTCTCATCTTGGCTCTGCAACTTCCTACCTATCTGTGTGAGCCTTGATGTCTGGTATTTGTTTCTTCTGAAGACGAAGGAATGCTGACAATCAGAGTCTATTCTAGATGTTCTTATGCTACTTTTAAAAATACCGGTGGCATTCAGTTCTGTGGAATTACAATTTAGTCCAACAAGAGCTCTTTAGATTTCAGCTTTACAACACAAGAGATTAAATGAACTCAGATTTGGAACCCAGCTTCGCTCTCACTGTTTGACCTTGCAAAATTATTCAGCCTCTCTGAATTTCAATTTCCTTGTCAGTAGAGCAAGAACTGTGTCATTTACCTTGCATAATGGTAAGGAATATATGAGTCAATGTATATGTACCCCAGCCATAAGCCAGCATCCCATGCCACCCAGTCTCTGCATAAGGTTATCTTTGAGAAAAACATTTCTAAAATCAAATATAGCTTGCAATGACTTCTACTCAAAAAACTATAAAGTGAATCCAACTTGTTGTTGCTTTTTATTTATTTCTTATATGTTTCTTTTGTTTGTTTTTAGACAAGAGCTCATTATATAGGGGCCACCGATAGAGGTGTTCCTGAGTCCTGGGATTAGATGTATAAGTCATCATGCAATCCTATTTATTAAGTGTATGCATGTGTATGGGTGTGTGTATATGTGTGTGGTGTGTGTGTATGTGTATCTATGTGTGTATGTGTATGTGTGTTTATGTGTGTATGTGTGTCTATGTGTGTATATGTGTGCCTATGTGTGTATATGTGTGTGGTATGTGTGTATATGTGTATGTGTGTGGTATATGTGTATGTGTGTTTATGTGTGTATGTGTGTCTATGTGTGTCTATGTGTGTATATGTGTGCCTATGTGTGTCTATGTGTGTCTATGTATGTGGTATGTGTGTATATGTGTATGTGTATATATATATATGTATATTTCTGTGTATGTGTGTGTGGTATGTGTGTATGTGTGTGTATGTGTGTCTGTTTATGTGTGTGGTGTGTGTAGTGTGTGTATATGTGTGTATGTGTGTATATATGTGTATATGTATATCTATGTGTGTAGTATGTGTGTATGTTTATGTGTGTATGTGTGGTATGTATGTGTGCAAGTATGCATGCACACATGTGTCTACAGTATACTCACCCATGCCTGTACTTCTGAAGGTCAGAAATCATCAACAGGTATCTGCCTCTATTGTTCTTCCTCTTAGTTACTTTTAATTTTAAAAAATATTTTGTATAATATATTTTGATGTTTTCCCCTCCTCCAACTTCTCCCCAGGTCCTCCCCACCTCCCAACCCACTCAACTTTACAGTCTTATTCACTCTTTATTTTTTTATGTTTTTATTTTTTTGGTTTTTCGAAACAGGGTTATTCACTCTTTAAAAAGAAAATCTCAGGGAGGAACTGGGAAGAGAGGAGGGAAGGAAAACTTCAGTGAGGATATAATAAATAAATATAAATAAATTAAATAAAAAAGGGATGCCCTCAGCCGCATAGTGGCAGGCAGGCACCACTATGATGGGCAAGGATGTAGAGAAGAGATGGAGAGAAAGAAGAGCAAAATGGTGTGTGCACTAGGAAGACTGTGACGAGAAGAGGGACTGGAAATAGGAGGCTAGTGCGGAACTGCCTGATGTGAGTAGCCTGCCCTGCCACCTGAGGCCCTGGTGATGTTCCAACCAACGAGGCTGTTGAGAGCCACGTCTGAGTTCCTGGCCCTCCAGAGGTAGGGGTCTGTGATGTCCATGACCCTTGTTATCATCCATGGGCAACGACTCCTTGAAGCTTTTGTTCTCTGTGAGTTCTGTGAAGAGTTAGTACTTGGAGTGGCAACCACTGGGAGGAGAGGGAAGGATGTTTATCTAATGGTAATAACGAGAGGAAAGGCCAGAATGCGAGAGGAAAGGCCAGAATGCGGGTAATCTGGGTTACTCTGCACCAGCCCTGTAACTAAGTGCCTTACTTGGTATCGTGCGAGTCTGACTGGGTCTGGATCCCTACAAGCACATAACCCGTGCCCTCTAGGATCGGTCCCAGCTGCAGCGCTAGGAAACCATAGGTAATCCCAGTACAACTTTGTCCCCAGTGTCTTAACACTGGCCAACCCTTCAACCCAGGAAGCTTAAGATTTCTAAGCTCCCATTCCCCAGGAGCCGAGGGTCCCTTTGGGAACAGTGGCTTTGATTCCCTTGGAAGTTTTTTGTAGCTCCGTTCCTGGTGGATATTCCTCTTGATGTACAGCTATTCCTCCATCTCATGGGCTACCCGAGGGAGTTAAATTCCCATTACGAAAACAAAGCCCGCTGAACTGAAAGAGATGCTGAGAGCGAGGGCCCACAAGAGCCTTGCCTCATTCCCAAAGGGGTGCCAGGCCCATTAAAGCTTTACACAGCTGGCTGCTCACCTGGTCTTCATTTTCTACTTCACTCGGCGAACTAAACAGTGTCCTGAAGAGAAGGGCCCTGCAGAACCAACTGATAAAATTGAACATTTCCCCTCAGTCCCCTTTGAAGCATATCCTCCAGGCTGCCTCAAAGAAGGAGGCAGCTTCCTGTCTTTCCTTTTTTTTTTTTTTTTTTTTTTTTTTTAGAATGGGAATACAATCTAGGACAGATCAGACACAGGGCTTTTTAAAAACTTGGCGTCTCATCCATTTCTGCTTATAGCAACCAAGGGGCTTCTTTAACACTGTCTCTCCTGTATCAGAGCCACTTCCGGGAGTGGGGGTGGGGGAAATACAGATTTAAAAAGGAAGTGGGGTGAGCAGCAAAGGGCATTTCTTAATTTCAATTCACTCTAATGAATACTGGCTGTGAAGGAACAACTCACCTCAGGGACTGCAAAAGAGGGTAAAGCCAGCCTTTGTTCTCTGAAGCCCTCTGTCCTGTGACACTCAGACTTCAGGGCACAAACACAGGCCAGCACAGCCATGGGTGTTGGGGTGTGGTATGTATCTGGCAAAAGCTGGATTTAAGAATTGATAAACAGCAGTAGCGATGGGTTATCTGAAGCTCAGGCTGTCACGTGGAGTATCTATGTTGTTTCATGTGTGTTTCTTATTTCCTTTTCTTTCTCTATTCTTTTATGACCAAACCCTTGCCCTCTCCCACCAGAGTGACCAAGCTTGAACAACCTCTCCCACCCCACCCCCCCAGAACCTGGCAAGGGCCCTCCCACTCTGAGTCTAGAGAAAGATATCATTGGTCTAGCTTTTCCTGTGGCTCCTTTTGCAAAAGGTGCAGCATGGCTTCTAGAACTGGGCTCTGGAAAACAGCCAGGAGCAAATCAGCCAGCTCCCACTGTCATGGAGCTTATAAAAGCAGGGACCATACATCGAGCTACAAATGGGGGCAAGGCATAGTAGCATAGAATACCTGCCTAGAACACATGGGGCCCTGGGCTCAATCCACAACGTAGCAAAGCAGAATAATAATACTGAATGCATCCTATGGAGTGGGGTTAGCAGAACTGGTTTGTCTTACCATCCTTGAGACCTTAGGCCAATCGAGCAATTGTGACTCAGTCTGCCGGTGTATAAAATAAGGACAGTAAACCCAACCTCCATGGCTTGTGGTGAGGTAGAAATGAGATGTGCAGAAGGACTCTGTGTGAGTCAGCGTTCACGGCTGGCTGAGTGGGATCTTAACACTGCACATTTTAGCATCTAATGGCACTCTGTGCCTTTCTTGTTTTCAAATTGTTTCACATACATCTCTCTCATTCCACGCACAGTATCATAAACCTCTCGAGGACACAACAGCCCAGCATATCATAAGGATCCAATAAAGATCTGGGTTTAGGTTGCAGAAGAATATAGAATTTTTCTGCAAAGATACTGGTTTCCATTTGGGGCAAGAGCAACGAGAGTCTGAGAATTACCAAGGCTGAAATGCCAAATGTACATGTTTGCTCAGCAGATAGGACAGAGGGAAAGATAAAGTGCATTCCAATCGGGCTGTGACAGGCTCCCGTGACAGATCGCCTGTGGAGCAGAGAAGAACACAGCTGAATAAACCAGGGGCTGGGGAGAAATGAATGCAGCAGGAGGATGCTCAGGACAGTGAGAGAGTGGGGCAGTGTGAAGCTAGAACTGAAATCCCATGGCTGCCCAGGTGAGGCAGGGCCAGCTCTTTCTGTAGGGTGGGGCTCTGGATATTCCAGAATGTGGTTGCATCAGGACCACATGGAAAACAACCAAATGGCAAACCACCAACACAGTGAGTAGGGAAGTTTATGATTAATAAATGTGTGATTGAGCCCAAGGATGCTGCTTCTCTCCCTTCCCTGACCCCATCCCCTAAAGCTGCCAAAGGGAGAAACCTGCTGTGACCAGAAAATGGTTCTTCTACCTAGTTTTTACCTTTTTGTTACTTCTTTCATTGTGTGTATATGTATGTATGTTTATGTGTGTATACATGGGTGTACAAGCACATTGCACAGCACAGGTTTAGAGGTCAGAGGACAATTTGCAGGAGTCAGGTTTTTCCTTCTACCACGTGGGTACTGGGAATCAAACTCAGGTCATTAGGCTTGGCAACAAGTACCTTTCCTGATGAGCCATCTCACCCGCCCAGAAAACGGCTCTTTTATGCGTGATCTTTGCAGGACCTGTCAGCTAGAGACAACTGATAACTGTTTTCCAGGCATGGGTGAGTCTCTGGAAATAGGAAAGCTATTATGTAAACAGGCTTGGTAGTGCAGACCCAATGGTTCAGCACTTAGGAGCCTGAGGCAGGAAGACCTCCAAGTCAGCCTTCTAAGTGTGGTGGTTCATCCCTTTAATCCTGGCACTTTGGAGGTAGAGGAAGGAATATACAAAGGAAAGGGAGACAGATAGACACATAGACAGACAGATAGACAAACAGACAGACAAGGATCTATTGTGTGATATGAAAGGGAAAGTACCCAGACCAGTTCCATTAGTTTTACCAGCAAGGAAAACTGAAGCACAGAAAAGCAACTTGACCAAGGTCATGCAGGTGAGGAAGAGGCTAGAAATGACAGCTCAGCCTCTCTCCAACCCTAGTTCTTAGCTCAGTCTTGAGGCAAATCTATCAGCATCGAGGCCATCTCTGTTATAAGAGATCATTTTCCGTCGACCCAAATTGACTTAAGCATGGTGCTGTCTTCTTCCAACTCGGTGGCACAGGGTTTCCGTTTCTCCTCTCTGATTTTAGCCATGTCTTTCAAAACTGGAAAAAACTTAGTGATGTGACAACATCCTTCCTTCACAGAAGCCTCTATGGAGGTTAGTTCTCAATACAATCATCACTTCATTACTATCTTGATCAACAGTATCATTTTGTCACTCACTACAGTAATGGCTGAGCAGTCTCTCTCCTCTTCTCTTCTCTTCTCTCCCCTTCTTCTTCTTCTTCTTCTTCTTCTTCTTCTTCTTCTTCTTCTTCTTCTTCTTCTTCTTCTTCTTCTTCTTCTTCTT
>JADRCH010000194.1:1982884-1999767 GCA_019843965.1 Rhynchomys soricoides | reverse complement strand
TCTCTCTCTCTCTCTCTCTCTCTCTCTCTCTCTCTCTCTCTCTCTCTCGTTGCTATACTGGTCCCCAGCACTGAACACTTAGAGCAGGCCAGCTGCTCTGCCCCTGTCAGACACCACAGTCTCCTGCAAGCTGCCAAGAGCCAAGCACAGGAAGAAAATAAGCAAGTTGGCACTGGCCTGGAGCTGAGTCATAAAGACTGAAGGGAGTCTGAAGGAAGGTGGCTGGCTCGCTGGCTTTGTGAGCAAACAGCTGAAGGAAAATCACTTCCTGAGCTTCCTGCTGACAAAGAGTCAGCAGGCCAGGTGATCTTCTGGACCTGGGGGTGAGCCTCAAACTGGCATTTTATTGCTGATTTTTAAAAACTGCCCTTCTTTGCCAATCCTCTGTTTTCTCCCTTTTGTTTTTAAATTGTGTACTCTGTGTCACGGGTGATTTTAACACTGAGAGGAGCACTCTCTGAAGTGCTAGGTAGGGAGCTGTATTTGCCTCCCCACAGGATGTGAGGCAAACCAGGTGGGGATAATCTGGTTGCCTCCCTGGTTCCCTCTCTCAACGCCACTCTGGCCTTCTGGCCACCAGTGTGAATCAGAAATTTGTAAGGCAGGGAATGGGTAGCCAGAGTCCTTGGGAAATACCTCAGCTTTGCTACTGCTGTGACCAGCCAAATAGAGCTAGCTTAAGGACGGTGGAAAAGATGGAGCATCCTAAGAGGGTATGTCCTTCATGGAGATTTAGAGAACGTGCGATCCTTAGTCAGGAGGAAAAAAGTACAATTCATAAAGAAAAATCTAGAATGCCAGAGGCTAAAGGCCATTCAGCAGTTGCTGGTGCCGTCAACATCAGTGAGGACGGACACAAAGTGCAGGAAGCTCCAAAAGGAGCTGTGGTTTAACTGAAATGTGCCCACCCACGCTCCCATGTTTAAAGATTTGTACCCCAATGGGTGGCTCTGCTTTGGAAGGTTGTAGAACCTTTGTGGAAACGAAGCCTCCTAGGAGGAAGTGGGCCACTAGGGGTGGGCCTTGTAAGTTTTAGGACCTAGCCACACTTCCTGTCTGCTGCTTCCTGTTTCTCCAAGATATGAGGGGACTGGTTCCAGCTGTATGCTCCTTCCACCTTGGGGCTGTTGTACCATACCTTCCTCTCCCAGATAGACTGTACTCTCACAATCTGGGTTAAAATAGACTCTCTATTTTTAATTCGCTGCCGTTGGATGTTTTGTCACAAGACAAGTTAACTGATACAGAGAGGATGTCCAACTTTTTTTAAATGAGGCCAGCATTATTTTGATTCCAAAGCCAGACAAGGATATCACGAGATAAATTACAGGTCAATATCCTTTTGGAATATACATACAAAAATCTTCAAAAGAGCAACTAGCAGATCAAATTCAATAACACATTAAAAGGAGTACTCACCATGACCAAGTGTAGCCGAATGCAAGGATGCTTCAACATTAATAAACCAATCGCTGTGCTATAATATATTAGCAAAAAGAAAAATAAGGGCCACACTGCCGTCACAAAAGATGGAGGAAATAATTAGACAAAAGTCAGCCTCTTTTTAAGAGGAAAGCTCAACAAACTACACATGGATGGAATGAGCCTCAACCCAGAAAGGTCATGGATGATAAATCCACAGCTGTATTTTTCTCAATGGTAAACCTTTCTTTTCTTTTCTGTCTGTCTGTCTGTCTGTTTTGTTTTATCCCTCAGAGACAGGATTTCTCTATGTAGCTGTCCTGGAAATTGCTCTGTAAAGCAGGCTAGCCTCAAACTCAAAATCCACCTTCTGCCTCTGAGCTCTGGGATTAAAGGTGTGTGCCACCATGTCCTACATGGTGAACTTCTTTTAACAGCAGAGAGGCTGGAACATGGTGTCACATGTGCTAGGCAAGCACTCTATCACTAAGCTGTAGTCTCATGCTTTTGGCTTTAAGAGAGGCCTCAATGATTTCCCAGGTTAGCTTGGAACTTGCGGTAGATGAGGATGGCCTTGAATTTGCATTCCTTCTGCCTCAGCCTCTTAGGGATCTGAGATCGCATATCAGACCTATCTTCCCTGATAACAATGTATAGGTCGTTCCTCTAAGAAGGCAGATGCTCACCTGCTTCTGTTAGCATAGCACTGGAAGAACTCATGAAACAGATAGACATTCAAATAGGCAAACCAGTTCAGTGACTCTATCATCTAGAGAAAACCTTAAATTCCACCAAAAGAAAATGTTAGCCCTAAGGACTGAGGGATACAGATCCAGGATATAAAAATCGGTAACATTGCTATACATTAACCTCATTAATGATAACTTAATGTTAATGACTATGATTAATACAGTTCACTGATTAAGAGGGCTGTGCAAGAGTGTGGGGAAACAGCTCAACAGTTAAAACACTTGTTGTACAAGTATAAGATGATATGGATCCCCAGGTAGACCCTTGTAAGTGCCAGGGGAGCATGGTGGCCCACCTGCAATCCCAGCCTCAGAGAAAGAGGCTGGCCAGTAAGCAAGCTGGCTAGTGACTCTAGCATTCTAATTTCCTTTCATGCTGTGATAAAACATTCTAACAAGGACTGAAGAGATGGCTCAGTGTTTAAGAGTACTGTCTAGTCTTCCAGAAGACCTGAGTTCAATTCCCAACACCCACATGACAGCTTACAACTGTCTGTAACTCCAGTTCCAGAGGATCCAACACCCTCACACAGACATACATACAGGCAAAACACCAATGCACATAAAATAAAAATAAATAAATTTTTAAAAATCTAACAAAAAGCAACGTGTAAGAAAAGGGTTTATTTGCCTTAAAATTCCTGGTTAGAGACTGTGGAGCAGTCAAGTGGTGGGAGATAGCTGATTACATCACATCCACAGTCAAGAATGAAGAGAAAATGAATGCTGCTTTCTTACTTGATTGTGCTCACCTCAATTTCTACACTTTTACACAGTCTAGAATACCCTGTCTAGGGAATGATGCCATCCATAGTGGACTGGCTGGGATTTCCACATCAATTAATTTAATTAAGACGATCTCCCCACAGGCGTGCCCACAGGTCAACCTTAGCACAAACAATTCCTCACGGACTCTCCTCCCAGGTGATTCCAGGTTGTGTCAAGTTGACAATTAAAGCTGGTTGTCACACGTAGCTATATCAGTGAGATCGATATTTGCCTGAAAGTCCATGTCTTAATGACTAAGGTAGAAGAGCAAACAAGAACAATTTCTGGCCAGGCAGAGGCAAGCAGATTTCTGAGTTCGAGGCCAGCCTGGTCTACAGAGAGAGCTCCAGGACAGCCAGGGCTATACAGAGAAACCCTGTCTCGAAAAACAGAAGAAGAAGAAGAAGAAGAAGAAGAAGAAGAAGAAGAAGAAGAAGAATTTCTAATAGCTGGTATGGTGGAACATGGCTTTAATCCCTCCCCTGCCCTTGGGAGTAGAGACTGGTGGACCTCTGAGTTTGAGGTCAACTTGGTCTATAGAGTGAGTTTCAAGACAACCAGAACTACATAGAGAAACCCTGTCTTTAAAAATCAAACTAAGGGGCTTGAGAGATGGCTCAGTAGTTAAGAGCACTGGCCATTCTTCCAGAGGGGCTTACAACTATGAGTTCTGATGCTCTCTTCTGACATGCAGATGTACATGCAAATAGAGCGCTCATACATAAAATAAATAAACAAATAAATAAATCTAAAAGAAAAAGAAAAGAAATAAACCCCAAAAAAGAAAAACTAAACCAAAACAACAACAACAAAAAATTTCAGGGAGCCAGGCAGTGGTGGCTCACTCCTTTAATCCCAGCACTTGGGAGACAGAGGCAGGCGGATTTCTGAGTTCAAGGCCAGCCTGGTCTACAGAGTGAGTTCCAGAACAGCCAGAGCAACACAGAGAAACCCTGTCTCGAAAAAAAAATTTTTTTTCAGGGGCAGCTGTGCGTGTGACTCAGTGGTTAAGAGCACAGTCTGCTCTTCCAGAGGTCCTGAGTTCAATTCCCAGCAACCACATGGTCGCTCACAACCATCTGTGATGGGATCTGATGCTCTCTTCTGGTGTGTTTGAAGAAAGCTACAATGTACTCACATATATAAAATAAATTAAATCCAAAAAAAAAAAAAAAATTCTGGGGCTGGAGAGATGGTTCAGCAGTTCAGAACAATGGCTGCTCTTCCAGAGGACCCAGGTTTGTATCCCAGCTCCCACATGGCAGCTAACAACCATCAGTACCTCCAGTTTTCAGGGGATCTGACGTACTCGTCTGGTTAGTGGGGGCACCTCACCCATAGTCTACAAACATACCTGCAGGCAAAACTCCCATACACATTAAATAAATAAATCTTTAAAAAATTAAAGAATGATTATGATTTATGACATCAACCTTTGTCATCCACATGTACACTCTCAGAAGTTCACACACACACATGTTCACCACACTCACACATGAGAAATGGAAAAAGATGGGGGCGGGGGGGTAAGAGAGGGCTGTGGGGCTCTCTGAGTTCAGATCTGTGTCCCAGGTCTCACTGCCTCCTAGTTTCTGTGCCACTTAGGGAAAGTGGCCTTACTCTTCTCTGTTTTAGTGACTTCATCCTGGCTAAGTGGTGGTGATGGCAACAATATCTCCCTTATGTGAATATTTAGCAAAGCAAAAGGAGGCAGACAGTCCAAATAAAGTATTTACTTAGCCCGATGCCAAGTGTGTGGTAAGTGGTAAATATTAGCTATTGCTGCTACTATTGTGGATTTAGTCTGAACTGGGCAATTATGGGCAAAAGAACAGCAAAACAGCAAGGAAATGTGCAGGTCCTCCAAACACAGACTCAGATAACCAAAAGACTGAGGGGAAAAAAATAGTGTCTTAGTTAGGGATTCATTGCAGTGAAGAGACACCATGAAAGCAACTCTTACAAAGGCACATGTTTACCTGGGCTAGCTTACAGTTTCAGAGGTCTAGTCCGTTATCATGGTGAGAAGCATGTCATTGTGCAGGCAGACTTGGTGCTGGAGGAACAGAGAGTTCTACATCTTGATTTGAAGACATCCAGAAGGAGACTGTCTTCTGTAGGTAGCCAGAAGGTCGCTTCTGCACTAAGCAGAGCCTGAGCTTGGGAAACCTCAGCGCTCACCCTGACAATGATGCTCTTCCTCCAACAATGACACATCCTAACAGTGCCATTTCCTAGGGGCCAATCATTCAAACATATGAGTCTATGGTGGCAAACCTATTCAAGCGACCACAAATTGTATCTAAGACCTGGAGAGATGACTCAGCAGTTAAAAACATTTGCTGCACAATCATGAAGACCAGAGTTCTCACCCAGCTCCCACGTAACAAGACGCATCCAGCAAACACCTGCGATCCAGCTCAGAGGGATCCAATGGCCTCTTCTGGTCTCTGTGTGTACATAATCTATGTGCATCCTCCTATGTCGTTTAAATTATCTCTAGATTACTTATGCCTAGTGCAGGGTAAATAGTATACATCCCATTGCTATTCTATATTGTTTAGGGAATAATGACCACGTAAACTACATACTCAATGCAGACACAATTTTAAAAAAAAAAAAAAAAAGATCTATTTATTTTATGTATATGAGTACACTGCAGCTATCCCCAGACACACCAGAAGAGGGCATAGGATCCCATTACAGATGATTGTGAGCCACCATGTGTTGCTGGGAGTTGAACTCAGGGCCTCTGGAAGAGCAGTCAGTGCTCTTAACCACTGAGCCATCTCTCCAGCCTGCAGACATAATTTTTTAATGTACTTATTTATATGTATAAGTGTTGTACAATTTTATATAAGGGACTTACCCACCCAAGGATTTTAATATCCACATTTGGCCTAGAACTAATCCCCAGGGACAACTGTAGTCACTGTCCCTGAGGCAAAATGTTCCTCAAAATCCCATCCTGCCCTCCTCCCTGAATATCCAACTAAGGGACTTCCTTGTAAAGAAAGAGCCCCAGCATTGTCTCTACAGCCCTGCACATCTGCCTGTATGCCCCAACTTGCTCCAACTTCAACCCTGGCTGCTTCATAATCTTATGGTGAAGCTCAAAAGTTATAATGGAAGAGTTCACTTCAAGATCCACAAAGTGGGGTGGAAGAAGAGAGCTGACTCCCACAAATTTTCTTCAGACCTCCACTTCTGGGTAAGGCACACAGCATGTTCTCTTCTCATGCACACTACAAATGAATTCATAAACCAACTAATTAACTAAAATGTAATTTTTTGAGACAGGGTTTCTCCATGTAGCCCCAGCTCTCCTGAACTCTCTCTGTAGAGCAGGCTGGCTTTGAACTCAGAGACCACCTGCTCCTGCCTCTCAAGTGCTGGGATTAAAGACATGTCCCACCATGCCCTGCTTTTTAAAAAATATTTTTAAATCAATAAAGCAAAACTGGACGTCACAGAGATAAATGTGAGTCTAGGTCTGATCCCCAGAACTGTGGGTGGGGTAGGGGGGCATAAACTATAAAGTAGAGGGAGGTTAATCAACCTTCTAGGCTTTACACAAACTTCACCTTCTCTAACCTTTTCTATAAAAGAGAACCCACTCAGACCACCCTGAGAGAGAAAGGAAGGGGGGGTAGTTTATTAGTTCACGAAACTGAGAGATCCGAGAGTAAACGCTGCAGTAGCTGACCCATGTTCCCAAAAGATGACACTAAGATGCTCACCTTCCCCAGCTGCCGTCACATGTGTTGATGTTACTCTCTGACAGGCTTGCTCTAAGCAGCTTCACAGCGTCACATGTGTTGACATTACTCTCTAACACACTTGCTGTAAGATGTCTTCAGCAGCTCCCAGCTCACAACCTACTGGCTTTGTGACTCAAATACCCAGCCCTGGCTCAGTAACTCCAGAAAAGGCCTAGAAATGAATTTCCTGACTTGGCTTCAGCCATATCCCTATCTGTGGCCCTATCCCCTGAGGCTAGAATAATAAACTATGTTAGCCACATGGTCACTGTCTGGAGTCTCCAACCGCATGAACAGAACAGGGAGGTACCCCAAGGAAATGAAGGTTTTCTCTCCTTTTTACCTTGGGTGAGGGATGTGGTTACTACGTAGCCCAGGCTATCCTGTTACTCTCTATGTAGACCAGGCTGCCTTGAACTCAGACAGATCTGTTGCCTTTGCCTCCCAAGTGCGGACACTAAAGACATGTGCCACCACACATGGCTTGAAACAAGACTTTCAATAGAAGAAAAAAGGAGGTCATCTCACAGCCTTTCCTGGACATTTATGTACTCTATACATAGAGTTTTTAAACAGTATCTCATCATTTCCTAGTATATATGAGGAATATCACTTGATGCCTATAGACATCTTTCTACAGCATTGGTATTCACTTATTTGTTTGTTTGGGGGTTCATGTGTGGTGAATAGAGAACAACTTGTAAAAGTCAGTCCTCTCTTCCACTATGAAGGTCCAGAGATGAAATTCAGGTCATCAGGATAGAGACGAGCACCTTTACCCACTGAGCCGTCTCACTAGCACCCTGGTTTCTTGTTTGCTCTGCTTTGCTTTGCTTTGTTTGGTTTGGTTTGTCCTTTGCAAAAGCAACAAGTGCTCCTAACCACTGAGCCATCTCTCCAGCCCCGGGAGCCCTGCTTTTGCTGAGGAAAATAAGTAATCAAGAGAGCAGAAGGCCATTTTCTGGCTTATTAAAGTAAGAGTGTGTTTAATGACTCTAACTATAGTAAAGTCTCCAAGGCCTCCTCTCAGTCACCATAGTTCTGGTGGCTATTGTACTCAAGAGTCTACAAGAAACCAGACATCACCTGCTATTATGACATTACAGGCTGGCTACCTGAAGTATTCGAGTTCTGGGCCCAGAAGGCTGAGCGTGATGGCGCATGCCTTTAATCCCAGCACTCAGGAGGCTGACACAGCAGATTTTTATGAGGTCCAGGACGGCCTGGTCTACACAGTAAGTTCCAGACCAGCCAGGGCTAAATAATGAGACCTTGTTTAAAATGGGGGGAAAAAATGAAGGACAGGTATTTATGTCTAAGTCCAGTCACTTCAGCCTGATGTCACTTCCCCCAGTACTTCCTCCACCCCGTCAGTACTGCATCCGTGGTAACACTTCACTTCTTGTGCTGTCTTATCATGTTAGAAAAGCTATCCCACTTAGCTCAGGAAACTCAAATAAGAAAATACAAAGTTTCCCTATTTCACTCTCCCCCAGTTCCAAGTCCTCACAGACCCTTTCAGGCATGTAAGGTTTTTAAATAGGTTCATAGTGTTACATAATATATAGGGAATATCTTTTGCTACCAATAGACATCTTTATTTCTACTTTATTATTTTATATCCATCTGTGTAGCACATGTATGCAGTGCCCTTGGAGTCCATAAGAGGGCATGAGATCCCTTGGAACTGGAGTTACAGATGGTTATGAGCCTCCATGTGGGTGCCGGAGATGGACCTGGGTCTTCTGTAAGAGCAACCAGTGCTCTTAACCTCTGAGCCATCGCTCCAGCCCTAATACCATTAATTTTAATAAATTCAAGGGTTTTATTTTATGTGGGTTCTTGGGGTGGTTTTTTGTTTGTTTGTTTGTTTGCTGAGTGGATTTACCACAAATTATTTGCCCAGTCTCCTATTGTTAGGCAAATTCTGTTCCTTACAAATATTATAAATGTTAAGGCATTCTGTGGAATGTTTTAAAAGTGTAGTGAAGGGCCAGAAAGATGGCTCAATGGTTAAAAGACTTGCCATGCAAACCTGATGACCGGAATCAGATCCCTGGTGGGGGACTGGGAGCCAGGTGCGGTGGCACGTGTCTGTAATCCCAGTATTCCTACAGAGAGACAGCAAGCAGAGAGGAGAGAACTGGTTGGACTCGCCTAGGCCAGCTCACTCCTGGCATAAGAACCCCAGCAGAAGAAACACCAAGAGAAAACTATCCCTCAAAAACAGTGTCTTCTGACCTGCATATATGCACTGTGGACTTGTGAGCATGTACACACACACACATACACACACACACACTCAAGTAAATAAAATACATTCTTTTTTAAAAAATGGAGCAATGCCAGGCCACAGCTTTAATCCCAGCACTCGGGAAGCAGAGGCAGGCGGATCTCTGAGTTCAAGGCCAGCCTGGTCAACAGAGAGAGCTCCAGGACAGCCAGGGCTACACAGAGAAACCCTGTCTCGAAAAAAACAAAAAAAAAAAAAAAAGAAAGGAAAAAAGAAAGGAGCTTCTGACATCCTGTAGACCACCCTAGAACCAGGAGTGTCTCTGAGCTCTGCTCCCAGGGTTTTAGCTACCTGCCGGATATAGTGCTTTCTCCCAGGGCCATGTCGGTGTGTGGTGTAAGGTCCTTAGCTTTCATTGCGTAGGATTCAGTTATCTCTTATTAGACAACAAACCACCCTGAAACTCACTGGGTTCAATCAACCATCTCCTTTGCTTATGCAAAATTTAACATGACTGTCCTGGGTGGCTTTTCTGTTCCGTGCCTTGGCTCAGGGTCATTCACCTAGACGTTATATAGAAAGGTCTTATATAATATTTCACTTGGGCACCGTGTTCCTCAGCACTTATCCATATGGCCTCTCTCCTTGCTTGTGGTTCGACCGGCATTCCTCACCACAGGGAACTCTAAAACATGGCAACAGCGTCCAAGTAAGACAGAAATAGAAGCTGCTGGTGGTTTACAGCTCCGCTTTCCAAGTGTTATTTCCAATACACTGCGTTTGTCAAAGCCGGTCTCACTGTCCATCTGAATTCAAATACACATTTCAAATACAACCTTGGCTGTTGGTGGGAGGAGAGGCAATGGAACCCAAAGCTACTTTTTAACCATCATCGTAAATACGATGAGAACTGACAGATTATAGGGTTTCTCTGTAATCAGAACGCACAGAACACCTTGATGCCACAAAACAGCAAGTTGTGAGTATGGGTGTGGCCATCCAGAAGAGAAGCTTAAACCCGTGTGTAACCAGCAATTTTGTCCCGGTTTTGATGGGTTCACAGTTGCCAGGATTCAAGCAGGACACTCACAACAGCGACACCATGTGATCCAAGTCACCAACTGCACTGAGGAGATGGCTCTGGCTCAGCCACACTTCCACCTCCCACAGACCTTCCTCTGCCCTGGCCTCCGGCAGGCACCCGCTTCTCTAGGCATCCGCTTCTCCAGGCGCTGGTTTCCGCTCCTAAGAACTAACTCTCTCCGGAGCCCTTGTGATGGGAGTTTTGAGATGTTAATGAGAACGTTTCTGCTAAAAATCACAAACAGTGGCTCTGAAAGGGCTGATGTGCCTGCTTCCTCAGACTGGCAAGGGGAGAAAAAATAATAAAATTAAGTCCCATGAAAATGGGTTCATTTCCCATGTAAGAGCAATGATATGTTTCCGTAAGGGAACCCGGGGGACTGTAGGGTGTTGCTCTCACATTACTAGGGTCTGAGTGAATGAGCCCAGACAGAGGAACGCTAGCATCCCCATCCTTGGTAGGAATGTACAGAGTTTCTTGCTGGTCCCCTACTCTTGTCTGAGAGCTAATCAGGTCATCCAGGAATTGAGTAAAGCCTAAATTTAATAACCAATCCTCTAGGGCCTGCATCCCCCGTGATTCATAAAAGATACTATTTTACACAGTATCTCTGATACTGTGTTGATATCAACGTTGTTTTGAGGATTTTGGGGTTTGTCGTTGTAATTTGTTTTGCTGTTTTGTTTTATTTTTTGTTTTGTTTTTGAGAGGTATGTGGACCCAGCCGTGGGTCCACTTTTCCCCACAGGGTTGGATAGGCTGTGGCCTCTTTTTAAAGGGCTCACACTCTGTGTCTTTATTTTCACTCTAATTGGATCAGTTTGGGGCTGACCAGCTCTTAAATGCTTAAATGTTTTCACAGCCTAGCCTGAAGCCTCATGCCTACTTGATTTATACGATTCATATCTGGCTGGTGTTGGTGGATTGAGACAAATATCTTTGCAGTACTGAAAATGACTCCATTTTTTCTTTTCTTCCCAAGGTCTTGCTGCAAGCACAAGCCAGCATTCTAAAAGCCCGGGTTGAGTAGAGGCCCACTTCCAGGGAAGAAGGACTCTGCCTTGGCCAACCTAAGTCTTTTCTTGGTATTGTTCCTGGACCCTTGGGAAGGAATCAAGATGTGTTTCATTCAATCAGGATCATTTATAAACAGCCGAGCCTCTCTCTGCTTGACTGCAGTTCACAACACTGGGAATTACAGCAACCAGCCTGCAGAGCAAAGAGGGCTGTACAATTCAATGTTACACACAGCAAACCTTTCTCTGGAACCTTTTCATACCATGACCTTTGTGTGACATTGATGCGGTTTTGGAGCATGTCTTCCAGGTTGTACAAAGTGGCTGGACCAGCTGGGACAAGTGGGGGGAGCACCCTGGGCCTCATATCATCTCCCCATCACCACTCTGCCCCTGCCCCGGCCCCTGCCCCTGCCCCTGCCCCGGCCCCTGCCCTACCTTGACACCTTCAGTGCCTGGTGTTAGCAGGTCCTACACACTCAGTTTCACTCTATGGCCTCAGAAGGAGAAAGAACCCTGCTGTGGAAGACATCCGTCCATCTGTCCGTCTTTGATAGAAATGGACCCTCTATGAGGTATCACAGTGTTTGAGAAGAATCCTGGAAGAGAAGAAGGGGGAACGTAGAGAATGGGAAAAGAGGGGAGAGGAAAGGGGGAGGGGAGGGAGAGGGGAGGGAAAGGGAAGAGACAAACTCATTTCTTTTCTCATATTTTGTCAGCTGTCTCCTAGAGGTGGGGGACACATCCCACCAAAGCCAATTGTACCCTCTCTTACCCAAGAAACCTGAAAGGATTCATTGTGGGTCATTTGATTTCATTTCCTACTCTGTTTTGGCTTTGCAACATCTTTATCACAGCTTGATAGCCTTTTGTGACACTGACTCGGTTGCATGCATACACACACACACACAGTCACAGGCACACTCATGCACACACTCACAGCCCTCACACTCCCTTGAACAGATTTTGCTTTGTGAAGGAAGCTCTGTGTGACTGAGTACAGCCTCAGCACGACAGAGTAGAAAGAACATTCACTCAACAGAACTTGAGTCTGCAAATGGGAACTTTTTACTTTGCAATAATTTCAGACTTAAGAAAAATCACAAAGTACTTCTCAAGAAAAAATGCAAAAAGTACAAAGAATTCCTGAATATTCATCACTCCATTTGCTTATCATTTTCCCTCTCTCTTTCCCTTGCTTCTACTGAACCACTTTTGAGGGAGACACAGACAAGATGATCATTATCCCTAAGCACTTGAGTATATCTCCTCAAATCAGGACCATTCTTTCTCACTACCCCAAAGAGACTCTAAATCCTGAAATTAATATTGACCTAATGGTGTTGTGTAAGCTACATACCCTTTTTTAAATTTCACCAATTTTTCCTAATAACATTCTTTACAGCCAAAGAGAAGGGAAAAAATTGATCCAAAATCAATCTCATATAACGCATTGATGTGGCCGCTGGGTCTCTTCAGATCGAACAAAGCATTCATCTGTACCTCTCATATCGCTGGAATCTTTGAAGGATAAAAGCTAATTATATATAGACTGCCCTTATTCAGAACGTGTCTGTTGTTCCCTCACAATGAGATCCAGGTTATACACTTGTGGCAGAAATGGCCTAGAAGTGTGGTATTATGTCTCTAGTGCACACATTAGGAGACACGATGTCAGTGTGACCCATTTATCCCTTAAGATGTGTTTGATCATTTGGTTCAAATAGTGTCTGAAAAGCCTCTCAAATGTACTATTTTTTCTCTAAAATCAGTAAATATTTTGTGAGGAGATCCTTTGAGATTGTGTGATTCTGCTGTTTCCCATCAAACTTTCACTCACTTTTAATATCCACTGGCATTTTTGTTTTTTTGAGACAGAGTTTCTCTGTGTAGCCCTGACTGTCCTGGAACTTGTTCTATAGACCAGGCTGGCCTTGAACTCAGAGATCTATCTGCCTGCCTCTGCCTCCTGAGTACTAGGATTAAATGTATGTGCCACCATGCCCTGCCAATTCTTTAAGCTTTCATTTTTATTAATGTTTGTGTGTGCACACATACAATGAGCACATGTGTTGTCCTAGATATGACCTATGACTAGTGGGAGGTCTTTGGGGCTGACTCCTTGTCTACTGGACATGCGAGGCAGAGTTATTTGGAGGGAGGATACTCCAGAACTCTGGTCCAGAATATCCAGAATATATTCCAGTTATGAAAGTTTATTGCTATTTAAGAATCTGGTTTGTGTCATGTATTTGTAATCCTGGCATTCTGCAGGCTGAGCAGGAATGCAATTCCAGCCTGAATTACATAGAAAGACCCTGTCTCAAGAAGAACAATAGAAAGAAAACACAAGAACTTCCTCTGTTTATTATGGCAAAGACACATGCAGTGAAATTTAGCACCACAGTGAAAGAACAGAATGTTTGACTATATCCTTAACATCTTTCCGACACCAGTCTCATCTCCAGTGCTAAAACACATCACCCTTTCCAGCCCATCTCACAAGGAATGCACTTCAAAGGAAGGAGAGGAGTTGATGAGACTGAAGGGAAAGGTGGAAAGCTCCCCTCCCCTGCTGGTCTGCCATGTGCAGCTCCTCACATCCCCACTCTGCTGCCATCTCTGGAAAATCTGTAAGCTTAAGAGGACACAGATACCCTGTCAGAGATTAGCAATGGTCAACATCATTTCAGGAACCGGTCTGGGAAATGACCTGGCTGTACAGAAGGAACCACCATTTCCTGCCACAGAAATGCCACTGAAAGTCACAAAGAGGGAAAGCTCCGTTTTTGGCCAGGTCCCATCACCTTCTTCGGGACTCACACCACAGGCTGGAAGAGCTTCCGCAGAATGAAGAGCTGGAGAAAGCCTGTGATAAATCAGCTCTGTCTTTACTAGTCAGAGGTTGCTATGGCAATAGGAATACACTGTAGGTTTTAAGAGATGTAATTTTCTGTGATTCACTGTATATTTTTAGCCATTTTTCTTCCTGTATTATCTCCCCGTGGCAATTGCCTATTAATGCTGTTCTGCACCGTGATTGGACTAAATAGACCATTCTCCAAAGTGTTTCGTGAAAACCCAGGAGATCAGTAAGTACAAGAGGGTTATGGCCTGTGGACCTAAGGGTAAGCTGGTAGAACAACCAGATTGGTTCCAGACAGGGATTAATTAGCATGGGCCATGCAGCTTCCAAGGACAGAACGATTGGAGAACAAAAGGTTCCAGAAATACAGCACTGGATTGTTTGGAAGGGGAAACTGAGTCATGCTACTCATTGCAATTGGTATACTCCAGTGGGGCAGACCAAACAGATCACAACAGCATCCCGAGGAAGGCTCTCCGACACCTGGTTTCTGAATGAGGAACCATACAAACACGCTGGCTTTTATTACGATTCAGCTCAAGCCTTATTATTGTTTTCATTTTTCTCTTCTTTTCTTCTTTGCTTTAATTATTATCTTTTTAATTACTTGTTTTGTGGTTTTGGGGATTTAATCCAGAATATCATGCATAGGATCACTGAGCAACATCCCAAACTGTAATTTTACATATTTTTCTGGACAATAAAAATTAAGTGAGGCCAGGCAGTGGTGGCGCACGCCTTTAATCCCAGCACTGGGGAGGAAGAGGCAGGCGGATTTCTGAGTTCGAGGCCAGCCTGGTCTACAGAGTGAGTTCCAGGACAGCCAGGGCTATACAGAGAAACCCTGTCTTGGAAAAAAAAATTAAGTGAGGCACTAAGAAGTGCAAACAGAATGGGTCTACTTGGCAATTTGTTAATACGACCATGTGTTGACTTGTTTGATGGTAGGGACGCATCCTGGAGAAGGTAGCATGGGATGTCTTCACCCTCGTGCAGATGTCACAGAGCACAGTCACACAAACCTAGATGTTGACTACATGCCTAGGCTCTACAAGAGAGACCTAGATTGCAAACATATACAATATATTCGTGCACTAGGCACTAGGCCATCACAACACAGTAGTGTCTGTATATCTAAGTTTTAAAAGATGAAGAAGAAAGAAACCAGAATCCTAGCTTGCTTTCAGTCACTGTGATAAAATGCTGACCAAAAGCAACCTAGGGAGGAAAAGGTTTATTTGGCTCTTCCACATCATAGCTCATCATCGATGGAAGTCAGGATGGAAATGCAAAGGCAGGAGCTGATTCAGAGGCCATGGAGGCATGCTGCCAACTAACTTGCTCAGCCTGCTTTTTTATAGAACCCAAGACCACCAGACCAGGGTGGTACCACCCACAATGGGCTGGGCCCTCCCCCACCAGTCACTAATTAAGAAAATGCCCTACATGGCTTGCTTACAGCCCTATCTGATAGAGGCATTTTCTCAACTGAAGCCCCATCCTTTCTGATGACTCTAGCTTGTGTTAAGTTGACAGAAAGCTAGCCAACACAAAGAGCATCATTGTTAATGTGCTTATCACTGACCACAATTATACAGCCCGTGAAGGGAGTATCAGGAATACCTGGGGCCTTTCCATTTCAGGCCACGGAAAACCCAACTTAGGCTGCCTGAGCAGAATGAAAACTTCACAGCCAATATGTGAAAAGGTTGTGTGGGCCAGTCTCAGACACAGCTCCAGGCAGGATCCAGACGACACCAGTGACATCTGGGCTCTCTGTCACACCACTGATGTTTTGACTTTGAAGCTAGAGCAGCATAAGTCAGCTAATAGAGGCTTCAACAAGGTAGTTTGTTTCTCTCACACAGAGTCTACAATGACAGCTTTATTTCCACTCATGCAATAAGTAACCTAGAATAAGCATAGACACCACGCCCAGAGGGTTGTCAAGAACCCACTGTCTTCAGGGTCACAGAAGGACTTCCCCACCACAGCTATTCAAAGCAGGAAAAGGAGGCGGATGGCCTCGGACTTTCTTACCACCAAACCCTTCCTCAAAGCCCTCATCCAACTTCTGTTTCCAGTTGACTGTCTGCAAGAACACGTATGACCACTGAAGAAGGCTCTTAGGCTTTTCTGGTCCTTTCTGTAAATGTAGCCTTTTAAAAAAAAAAATTATCACATTCAGTCGTATACAGATGTGGGTATGAATAAGCCACAGCATGCCTTTGGAAGCCAGGGAATAACTCGTGGGAGTCACTTAACTCTCCTACTATGTGGGTCGCAGGGGTGTAGCTCAGGCTTCATGGGAAGTGCCTTTATCTCTTAAGCCATTTTGCCAGCCCCAAATATTTATATTCGTGTTTTGTTGGGAACTGAACTCAGGTCCTCTGCAAACAGAAGAGAAGCAGGCGGAAGCCTTGGCTCAGACACCTATGGCATCCCAACAGGTTTTGTACTAAGATTTTCTCTCCTTGGGCATATACCGGGCACCCACACCAAGCCTTGGGCACCTGAGACCAGCACATTCTGGGGCCTTGAGATAGTCTAAGGCTTTTCCAACTCTGACCTCTTTCCTTCTTCTCTATGTGATGAGTGTCAACGAACACTGTTGCCGCCCAGCCTGCTCTCCACCTTTATCACTCATAGACATGATCCACAGTTCTTCCTTACACTGACACCCATCTTGGTATTTGGATCTTAACCCAAAAGACAAACTTTGGATACAAGCTTTAACTCACTCCAGGGACTACATCACCTGCTTTATGTGTCTTGAGTATTAAAGAGTAAGCAAGAATGAGATCCTAACTGAAGCTGGAACTGAGAGGAACTGTTACATGTCAGCAAGGAGGCTCCAAGCCCAGTACTCAGAGTGGGTATGGCTCCTCCAAGCAGGTTTCTGTAGAGGAGAGAACATTACAACCCTTAAAATGAAGAATGGAGAGTGTGTGTGTGTGTGTGTGTGTGTGTGTGTGTGTGTGTGT
>JADRCH010000194.1:1959092-1976296 GCA_019843965.1 Rhynchomys soricoides | reverse complement strand
CTCCTTCCTCCCCATCACTCCTTCCTCCCCAACGTTCCTCCTTCCTTCCCATTGCTCTTTCTTCCTCCCCATCACTCCTTCTCCCTCCACTGTTCCTCCTTTCTCCCATCACTCCTCTTTTCTTCCTGTCACTCCTTCTTCCCTATCTTTTTCTTGTCTAACCAGCTGAACAGGAGACTTGGGAACACTGAGACATCTCTGAAAGCAAACCTCCTTCTGCCCTCTGCCTCCTTGCCTCAGTGTCTAATTCCCTGTTCTCCTTTGGTTCACAAACCTGTCTCAGTACAAAAGTCCCATCCCAGCAGGGGCCTCTGTGGGAAGCCTTAGACTTCCTGAGGTGAGAAACACGACCAGCCTTGAACCATACCCTTCTTTCTTTATCCAGGTCCGGTGGATGAGAATCCTGCCTTGGCCCCAAAAGGAGTGCATTGGAGTCTAATCACAGCCTTGGGGAGCAGTTTCCAACTACAGAAACAAGTCAGCTGAGCAAAACCCAGCTCCCAGAAGCCCAAGAGACCTGATCATGTGCTTTCTATTCAGCTATCAAATCAGTCCAGGGCCTGGTGTGTGTGTGTGTGTGTGTGTGTATGTGTGTGTGTACGTGTGTATGTGTGTGTGTATGTGTGTGTGTATGTGTGTGTGTATGTGTGTGTATGTGTGTGTGTTTGTGTGTGTATGTGTGTGTGTGTTTGTGTGTGTGTATGTGTGTGTATGTGTGTGTGTATGTGTGTGTATGTGTGTGTGTGTTTGTGTGTGTGTTTGTGTGTGTGTATGTGTGTGTGTGTATGTGTGTGTGTGTTTGTGTGTGTGTGTGTGTGTGTATACCAAACCACAAAGCCAAAGGTATGAAGACCCATGGCCCCATCAGCAGCCCACCCTGGGGTTGGCATCTCTTCAGATTTCCCTCTAAAGGTGCTATTCACTCATCCCAATCTTCCACTGACCCCAGATAAAGATGAAATCTGTGGGACAGTAAACCATGCCAGGAAGCTTGGAAGGTAGAGCAGATTTCAACCTGGAGACTTGATGGGCACACACCTGAGACTTAGGGGACACCCACTCCCTGCCAGATTCCTGTCCTGGAACACGTGCCACACTCCCCACATAAGGAACTGTGACCTGTGGTCACATAGCCCCAGAACAGAGTTCTCCAGGCTAGTGAGGTACCTAGAGGCCCTGAGGGCTTAGCCAATAAGCTTCCCTTCCCAGACATTCCTCCCTGCTAAAGGTATTTAGTCTCAGGTCTACTCTGAGAGGTGTGGTGCACATCCGTTTTCCACTATGAGCAGTCAATGACAGTGTAGAACCATGGACTGTCTCTTTCATCAAGATTCGCCATGGAGAGTGTGGAAAGGGCCTTCACCTACAGACTGGCAGCTAAATCTCCTGGAGAAGGCCCATCTGTGCTCCCAGCCACAACTGCCACCAAGCTAAGGACAGGCTGAGACAAGCCAGAGCCCGCCCGACCCCCACCCCCACCCCCACCCCCACCCCCACCCAACCCCGAGCTGTCTGAAAACTTGATGGAAATGCACGACAGAACACACTGCTGGGAGAGCCAAGCTAAAGCAAACACGGAGAGAAAGTCTGAATCAGAGTGCTGAATACATGTTAGCTTTCTCCCTGAGAGGGGCCTTAGGCAGTCTCTCTCCCTCTCCCTCCCTCTCTCTCTTTTTTTCTCTCTCCTCCTCTCCCCCCCTTCCCTTATCCCTATTCCTCCCCACCTCTCCTTATAATATTGTGGAAACTTTGAAAAATGCATTTGAGCATAGGAAAATTTAAGTTGCCCACAGTTAATTCCCGTTGGAATATTTTTCCTGGGATAGGTTTAATTGATTAACTTTGTTCTTTGACAACTTCATACCTGCATGCAGTACACTTTCTTCCTCTCATTATTCCATGCCCTCCCTTGTCCCCTTTCCCCTCCCCATGTTCTCCCTTGTCCTTCCCTCCCTATGCCCTCCTCCCCTCCCCCGCATGTCTTTTTGTTTTTTTGTTTTGTGTAGTTGTCCATTGATTTCTTTCTTTCTTTTTTTTGGTTTATAGAGACAGGGTTTCTCTGTGTAGCCCTCGCTGTCCTGGAACTCACTCTGTAGACCAGGCTGGCCTTGAACTCAGAAATCCGCCTGCCTCTGCCTCCTGAGTGCTGGGATTAAAGGCGTGTGCCACCACGGCCCAGCTTGTCCATTGATTTCTAACTGCCACCATCTGTGTGGCTGTAGGTTAGGAACGTGCCACTGAAGCCTGGCAGGAACTTTCTCCCTATATGAATATAAATAATATATCTATAAAAATAAGAGAGATCAGGTGAGATAGCATATGGCTGTAACCCCAGACCCAGGAGTGGGAGAGAGAAACACCATTCCAAGTTCAAGGTCAGCATAAATTCCATAGCAAATTCTGGGGTAGCATAGCCTGGCTACAGACTGAGGCCTCTGTCTCAAGGAATGGAAAAAAGGAAAGGAAGGAAGGAAGGAAGGACCTTTGAAAAGGTATTTTCCTATGAATCATCTATGAAACTCCCGAGATGCCCAGGTAGACCAGAGATGCAAATTTGTATCTACAAAACATCTCAGTATCTACAAAACATTTTCTATCAATGTTGCCAAGCGTCCTTGTGTCTGCCCTAAATCAAGTGGGTTTTTTTGTTTTTTGTTTTGTTTTGGTTTGGTTTTTTGGCTGTCAGAAATTGCTTTGTGAGTTCCATGTAGTGATGCATGCCTACAGTCCAGCATTCAGGAGGTGGAAGCAGGAGGATTGCAAGCTTGAGGCCTACTTGAAATGTAAGTGAGACCCTATATCAAAAAAGAACAGAGAGAGAGAGAGAGAGAGAGAGAGAGAGAGAGAGATCACAAGAACACATGGAATGTCTGAGCCTCTTCATTGTAATAATAACAGTGCACACACACACACACACACACCTGACCTCAGCCTTGACCTCTCCAATATCCCAATTCACCCATAGAGAGGGATAGAATTCGAGGGTTCAAACCCTTTGGGAAGGACAGCATGTGTTCACATTACTTTAAACACTTATTGGGAGATCATGTTCTATCGGTGAAGCCCCCCTTGATGGGCTACATGCACTAAAAAGCTTGTGGCTGGATCTTGCCAGACCAGATGTTTCAAACCAGATGACAGTGGCACTAACGAGTACTCCTTTCTCAAATGCCTACTGAGGACTTGCAGCCTCATGCCCTGCTGCTTAGCCCTGCTTCTCCAGACATTTGCAAAGGTTAAGGAGCAAAGCACACTCACACCCTTGGTCCTTCCTCTCTGCTGCTGAAGAAATCACTACGGCTTCTACCTCCAAAGAGAATGGCTTAGCACCAACCAGTTCTGCCTGGTTCCTTCATTCTGTTTAGACAGAAGGTAGACCACTGTGGAAGGTAGAGGAGCCAGGATTCCATTCCAGGCCCCAGAGCCTGCTCACCACCACCCTGCATATTATAGGCACAAGTGAGCAGACTAAATTGAGGTTAAAAAAAAAAAAAAAGACTAAGTCCTTTCTGCCCCGGGACCTCAATGACTCTCACCTGACATTGCTTCCAGCCTCGTTTGGTTGTGTAGATCCAGTCATGTCTCAGTGTACACTGTTGATTAGTCTGATTCTACTGGGCTCTGTTCACATTCTGTGATACCTCCCTGAGCTTATTCCTACCACGTGAGGGCCAAAACACAAGAAATACATTTTGTCCTCTCTCCAGTGACATTTTAAAAGTATATCCCATATTAGGGAGATATGGGGTTGAGGTAGCCTCCAGGAATCCATAAGAACTCAGCAAATCTCTTGAATGTCCTTGAACTTTGGGTCACCTCCCATTATTCAACATGCCTAATACATCGATATTAAATTTGGGTGAGTGAATTATCAAAACACGCATACACAGTTCTCAGACGGACACTTGATGACTAGAGGTGAGAACATTTATTGAAAAATAAGATGTACTGTGTAACCACAAGATAATCAGGGCTGAAGTCATTCAACAAAATTCAATTGTCTAAATTCAATTGAATTCTGCCATTATTCACAGCTAGAATTGATGACTTCGAGGAGTCATGCTAGAGCTCCAAGCTGCAGCTTCTCGTTTGATAGAAGGGAAGGTTAGCCAGGATAGTGGGACAGAGAGTAGAAATGTTGAGGGAAAAGGAATCTTGTGTATTAGGATTATGCTCTGGGGGGAGGGGGGACTCAAAGCCTTCATTTATTTCTGGAGTGTAATGTGCCGTAACAAGAAACTGGAGCAGGGGCTAGAGAGATGATTAGCCAGCAAAGAGCTTGGCATACAAGCTGAAAGACCTGACAGTTTGGATATCTAGCACCCAGGAAAGACTGGGAGGGGCAGGACAGAGAGTGGGGAGAAGGGAGAGAGGAGAAGGGGAGGAGAAGGAGAAGGAGAAGCAAAGAAAGAAAATGAGGATGGGAAAGGGGAAGAGAGCAAAGTGGGCTTTGTCGAGTGACTTGCATGTAGGGCCAGACCCAGAAGGTCCAGAACAGTGTGGATTAGCCACGGGTTGGCCTGTAAATTAATTAAAACGAAATGAAATTAAAACTTACTTCCACAATCACATTTCCACTGCTACATCCCAAATGTCCAGTAGCCTCACAGCCAATGGCTGCCATGCTTTAGGCACTTCTGTTGTCGAGGAAACTGTTGGTCTTGTTCTTGATTCTCTGGAGTCCTCGGAGGGATTTTTAGCAGAAAGATGAGACCACACATCCATTTTAGAAATACCAAACCCAAGTGCAGTGGGTGTGTCTGGACATAGCAGACTCCTGCTAACTGTCCTAATGGGAAATGTGACCATCCTAACACAGACATGACAGAAGGATGGGAAGACAGAGGTTGGTGGCAGGTGCGTGCCAAGCTTGAAGAGAAGTCTAAGTCTGTGCATTTCTATGAAAGATGAAGCAAGGTCGGCCACTGAGACCTGAATGGATGACTTGACCAGGCTATCTGCCCTCTATAGAGTTGTTGCCTTTTTCATTCTGTGGGATGAGGCTGCATGTGTAAGCATGTGGCACCAGGAATCGAACCCAGGACGCTACAAGTGCATTTCTACCACTACGCTGCAGCCCCAGCCTCCAGAGCTCTTGCCTTTTTGATGATGCTTTTAAAAATGTTTTTGTTTTCTTTTTCCTGTGCTGAGAATTAAATCCAGGGCCGTAAACATGCTAGGCAAGTGTTCTGCCAATGAGCTACCCTGTGCCAACAGCTGAAATGCTTAGACGTTTATTTCAAATCGCCTTTATCTACGTATCTCTTTATTTTAAACCACATATCAACTCTTAAAAGCCAAGTGTAAGCAAATTGTGCCTAGAAGTTAAAGAGTCCTAAGATAGCTCTTTGTCATGTTAGCTATCAACATTCTAGAAGAATGGTTCTCTAAGACGTCTAAGTAGCAACATTTGTTGAGTGACTGCTGTTTGTAAGACACTGGTAATTCAGATGAGCCAAGTGGGGCTGGATGGATGGTTCAGTGATTAAGAGCACTGGTTGCTCCTCCAGAGAGGACCCAACTACATTTCCCAGAACCCACACAGTGGCTCACAACTGCCTGTAACTCCAATTCTAGGGGATCTGACTCCTTCTGCACTTCTCGACCACCAGACATGCATGGGTTACACAGATATACATGCAAGCTAAGTGTTCATACACATAAAAAAATAAATCTAATACAAAAAAATGAGTCAAGGGGAACATAATCTCAGTCCTTGAACGGAAAACACCTCAAGTCAAGAAGTGCAAGGCATTCCCCACAGCACACTCTTGACTACATTTTCTGTCCTGCAGACAGAAAAGTGATTTACATTGACCTACTAGTAGTACCAAAACGACTAAGTGGCCTCAGAAAGTTCTGGATGTGTACATTTGAGGGTAGCAAGAGTTTGATCTCTTAGAAAAATCCTACATGAGCTGGATATGACTGGAGAGGTTTGCAACCAGACAAACCTGGATGTGAAGCCTGCCTTGGCCATTTACAGCATCATAACCAGATGCAAGCACCACTTCTCTGTAAGCTAAGTAATAGTTCACCTTGTAGGATCCGTGTGGAAATTAAATAAGGTTAACTATGTGAGAGTAACACAGCAAAAGGCAGGACAGGGGGATGGAGTGGAGGCTCAGGTTAAGACTGCATAATGCTCTGACGGAGAACCAGAGTTCAGTTCCCAACATCCATGTTGGACACACCTTAGCCTTGGATTTTTGTCTGTCCTATAGAAACTGTGTTGTGTGCTCTCTGGTGTTAGTGGGAGTGTCTATTGGCATACCGCCTGTTTCTCCACTGGTCCTGCAGTGGCTGGGCACGCAGAGAGCACTATCACCCCTGTCTGCTGATGCCTGCCATCATGGCTAAAAGTAACAGATTAAAAGAACACAAGACTGCAGTCCGTTTACTTGTAGCAAAGAGAAATGTGCAGAGTAAAAATAGATTACTAACTAGCCTCAGATTATTTTTACATATTTTTATGTATCCCTCACACAGCTAAAAATCATGCTGTGGGAATCCCAAGTGTTGGCCATCTGGCTGTCTCCAAGTCCTCCAGCAGGTACTGTTCCTCACATGGTTGAAACCCAAAAATGTCTACATGTTTCCATGGCTAGCTCTCATCTAGTTTCTTGTTTATGATGAAACAACTTCTAGGCTTGTTCGTAATAATTGCTTTGTTCCCTCAGCTAGACAAAGAAATCTGTCCATTGTGTTTGGAATTTGCCACTGCAACCTGGCTCACCACAAGCCAATTCATGTGCCAGCTTTTGGCCAGGCGTAGAAATAAAGGCGTGGGGATAGCTTCTAAAAAGTGCAGAGAAGTATCCAGGTGTGGTGGTGCATGCCTTTAATCCCCGCACTCAGCTCTCTGTGAGTTGAAGGGTAACCTGGTATACATACATAGCAAGATCCAGGCTAGCCAGGACTGCAGAGTGAGACCCTGTACCAAAAATTAATAAATGAATAGATAGATAGATAGAGAGAGAGACATCTTCGAGGTTGGATTCAAGGATCCAGTATAATCCACAGGGCTTCAAATTACTCAATTTACCTTCGATGTAACAAAATAAGCCATATTTGTTAACACATCATTGCAACCAAATATCTGATAGAAATGACTTACGAGTAGAAAGATTCATTTTGGCTTATGGTTCCACAGGAACTCAGTTGATCATGTTGGAGAGGCATCACAGAGTCTGTGACAGCAGGAGAGTGTGGTAGTGGCTGCTCATATGTGACAGATCGAGAAACAGACCAGCTGGAACTAGGTACAGATATAAAGGTCAGAGGCCTAGCCCCCAGTGGCCCACATCTACCTCTTAGGCCTCAGCTTCCTGGGGTTCCACAGACCCCTAATACAGTGCTGTCAGCCTGCAAGACATAATGAAACATGAGCCCAGAGAGGAACATTACAGACGTCAATCATAACATTCTATCCCAGCCCACAAAGGCCTGTGGCCATCCCATTTTACAAAATACACTGAGTCCAGTCTCAGAAGTCCCGATTGTCTGAAGCTTCCAACACTGTTCAAAAGGCCAAAGTTTCCTGAGACTCAAGGAAATCTCTTAGATGAGAGTCCCTGTAAAACCAACAAGAAGCTGGGTGGTAGTGCTGCCCACCTTTAATCCCAGCACCTGGGCAGCAGAGGCAGAGGCAGGCAGAAATCTCCGTGAGTTCCAGGCCAGCCTGTTCTACAGAGTGAGTTCCAGGACAGTCAAGGATACACAGCGAAACCCTGTCTCAAAAAAGAAAGAAAGAAAGAAAGAAAGAAAGAAAGAGAAAGAAAGAAAAGAAAGAAAGTTCTAGTCTGTGGCGATGGCGCTGGATTAAACCCTCCTGTTCTAACTGCAAGAAACAGGAGGGTCGCAAACAGCTATTGGACCAAAACAAGAGAAAACATGGCAGAACTCACATCCGTTCCTACAGCTCTATAGCTGACTTTGGGTCGGCCTGCTCCAGCAGCCTACAGCACACATCGCCTCCCTATGAGCCAGCCCCACTTGTGACCTGCAGCTTTCCTCAGCAGACATCCTACATCCCTGATGTCGCCAGTCTCCTGAGATCCTCATTGCAACCCTGGCTTCCCTCTTGAATTCACTCTGAATGCCTTCGAAGGCAGTGTCACAGGGATGCTGCCAAGGTCCGCGCTGCCTGCTTGAGAGCAGCCTGTCTCCCTTAGATCCTAGATGCAGCCGATTATGAGTACTCATATAGATAGACCTGGGAAAACATTTCCCTAGGGCAGCCGTTTCTCAGTAGGACGCTCCAGCAACACTCCTCTGACACAGACTTTCCAAAGAAAGGTCTTTCAAAGGATATTTGTGTTACTTTTTCGTTGTGATAAAATACTATAACCAAAATGAATTTATAGATGAAAAAAATTATTTTGGCTTGTGATTCTAGTGCAGTGGTTCTCAACCTTCCTAAGCTGCAATCCTTGAACACAGATCCTCATGTCGTGGCGATCCCCAATCGTAAAATTATTTCCATTGCTACTTCATAACTGTAATGTTGCTACTGTTATGCATTGTAATGTAAACATGAGGATGGTCTTAGGCAACCCCTGTGAAAAAGGGTCGTTCAAGCGGGCAGTGGTGGCACACGCCTTTAATCCCAGCACTCGGGAGGCAGAGGCAGGCAGATTTCTGAGTTCGAGGCCAGCCTGGTCTACAGAGTGAGTTCCAGGACAGCCAGGGCTACACAGAGAAACCCTGTCTGGAAAAAAAAGAAAGAAAAAGAAAAAGGGTCGTTCAACCCCCAAAGGGGTCATGACCCACAGATTGAGAACCATAATGGTAGTGAGGCATGATGGCAGGAGGGTGAATCGAGACGCTGGCTAATCATATCTTTTATCCACACACAGGAAACAGAAAGGTAAACTGGAAGTGGAGGGGGGCTATAAACTCTCAAAGACTTGCCTCCATGTATGTCTGGTGCCCACAAAGACAACAAGAGGGCATCAGACCCCCAAGAACTGGAGCTACAGAGGGTTGTGAGCCATTCTGTGGGTGCGGGGAATCTAACCCAGATCCTCTGGAAGAGCAGCTAGTGTTCTTTAACTGCGAGCCATCTCTCCAGCCCTTGGTATTGATTTTCCATATTAGTTATTTTGGGGTTTTTTGTTTTTGTTTTTTGTTTTTTGTTTTTGTTTTTTTGCTTTACTGTGACCAAAATATCCAGAAAGGGTGAAAGGTTTGCTTTGGCTCACAGTTTCAGAGAGCATCAGTTGCTCGTGGAAGGAAAGGCACAACTGGGTTCGTGGCAGCCGTGAGGCATGTGGTAGCAGCTGTTCACACTGCGGCAGAGCAGGAGGCAGAGAACATCTAGAATCAAGGCCAAGTGCAAAGATTTGGCCTCAGTGACCCACACCTGTCTGCTAGGTTCTGCCTCCTAAAGGATTCACAGCCCTCCCCTAACTGGAAACAGTGCCACTAGATGGGAAACAGGTGCTCAAAGCATGAACATTTAGGGAACACCTCAGAGTAAAGCCATGCACTGGCTCACTTCATTAAGAAAAGGGGCCTAATTAGTTCACAGTCTGAAGGTTGAAGGTCCTGCAAGCAGTAATGCTGACAGAGTCTTGAAGTGACACAGGGCATCAAGTGGCAATAGACACAGTAGTGGGTCCTAATGTGGTTTCTATTTCTGTACAATAGAGCCCGAGTTGTTTTTAAGCAACCGGGAAATGAGAGGGTTTATTTGGTTTACATATCCTGGGTCACAGTCCATTGAGGAAAGCCAAGGCAGGAGCTGAAGGAAGGAACTGAAGCAGAGGTCATCGAGGAACACTGTTTACTATCCAGGGATGGCCTCTCCCACGGTGGGTGGGACCCTTTCCCTTTCCCTAGCAATTACCAGCCAAGAAACTATCCCAATGTCTTGTCTACCAGCCAATCTGATGGGAAGATCTTCTCAGCTGCCACTCCCTCTTTTCAGACGACTCTTGTTTATGTCAAGGTGACAAAAAAGAAAAAAGCCAACACAATGTGTAGGGGGTAAAAGTCTCAAAGAAAGGCTCCACAGTTTGGACGTGAGGATTTCACCAAATACTTTATTCCTAGTGGCTATCTGTAAGTTCTACTCTCTCAATAGCTCTCTATGGGGATTGAACTCAACACAGGAGTCCTCGGAGAACCCCATTCCCCACAGGCTTTGTTCTCAAAGTGCCGCTGAGATCAAGTCCTTACTCTGTAGCCCAGGCTAGCCTTACATTTACTACAATCCTTTCTCAATCTACTGAGTCATGAGCCACCACGCCCCGTTGTCTTGAAAGTCTTACTTTTCTCTTTAAATTTTCTTTTTGTGGATAAACTCTGATTGGGCAATGAGGCACACACGTCAGAGACTCTGAGCCTAGACTCTGCCTCTCTACTGCCAACTCCTGGCTATTTTCTCAAATGTTCCCACTTGCCACCCACTTCTGCCTACTGCCCTCCCTCTCTGCCCCTGACTCTTCCTGGTCCATTACGTGTTGGGATAGCAGAACACAAGAGAGAAGATGTGTCTATCTGGTCAGGCTTCTCCAACCCTGGCTTGGGCAAGGTGTAGACTGGGTGACTGATAAGAAGGAACTCAGCCAGTGAACTTTATTCTCAGTACCTCCAGGTCCCAGAGCATCCCTCCTCACTACATCCCTCACCCTGCCATGAAGATCTCCAAGGAACATAATTTACATCAAATAGTAAATTATGAACAGTATGGCTGACCAAAAGAGGAGGAGGAGGAGGAGGAGGAGGAGGAGGAAGAGGAGGAGGAGGAGGAAAGAAAGAAGGAGAGAAGGAAGGGGAACAAAAGGAGAAAAGGGGAGGAGAGAGAGGAGGAGGAGGGGAGGAAGGAAGAAAAGAGGGGAGGGAAGGAAAGGAGAAAGGAAAAGATAGGAGGAGGGACAGGGAAAAGATAGGAGGAGTGACAGGGAAAAGATAGGAGGAGGGACAGGGAAAAGATAGGAGGAGGGACAGAGTGACAGAATAAGGAAGGAGGGAAGGAGGGAAGGAAGGAAATGGGGAGGGAGGGAAAAGCGATGCCAAGTGGCACACTCCTTTAATTCCAGTATTTGGGAGGCAGAGGCAGGTGGATCTCTGAGTTGAGGCCAGCCTGCTCTACAGAAGGAGTTCCAGGACAGCCAGGGCTACATAGAGAAATCCTGTCTTGGAAAAAATGAGGAGGAGGAAGAGGGAGGAAGGAAGGAAGGAAGGAAGGAAGGAAGGAAGGAAATACCCAAGCTGGGCATGGTGCACTCCTGTCATCCCAGCACTTGAAAAGCTGAAGCAGAAGGATCATGATTAGAGGCCAGTCTGGGCTACATAACAAGACTCACCACATCTGGGGGGGGGGGGATGAAATCTCCCCCCCCCCCCAGCCCTATATGAAAGGATGGGAAAGAAAGTAGTGGGGAGATGGCTCAGTGAGTAAAGCAGTTTTAAGTGTAAGGACCAAAGTTTGGATCCCCAGAAGTCTCACAAATGCCAGACAGGCATAATGGCTACCTGTGATCTAAGCACTCAGGAGATGACGACAAGGGCCTTAGGCAAGCTGGGTAGCTGGACTAGCCAAGTCATCAAGTCATGGGTTCAAGTGAGAAGCCCTACCTCAATATATGAAGTAGAGAGCAACTGACAACAATCATCATCAACCACTGGGCTACACATACACATACACAAACATACAAACACACCACACACATGTGCGCGCGCACACACATACACAATCATATTACACTATCCTATACACATGTATTATGAACATAGCACAGCCCTGTGGGAGCTTGCTCTTCTTGGCTTGTTCTGCAGACTATTAAATTAAGACATAGAAGACAGCAGGTAAAGTTTTCAAGGCCCCAGAGCTGGTGAGGAACAGAGGCAGCAGTCCAGCTCAGGTCCCGACCTTATGGATGAGTATACCTATAGTAAGGAGCTATGGCCATGTCCATTAGTAGAGAGCTTGCCTAGCACTCGCAGAAGCCCTGGGTTCAATCCCAGCCCAACAGGCACAGTGGTCTACATGTGTGATTCCAACATTCAAGAGGTAGAGACAGGAGGATCACAAAGTCAAGTTCATCCTTGGCTACATGGAGAGTACAAGGTCAGCCTGAGACACATGAGACCTTGTCAAAAAAAAAATCACACACACACACACACACACACACACACGCACAACCTGAAAGTAAACTAAAGAGCAAAATGCCAGAAGATGGCTATTAACTATTTAATGGATCCTGAAGTTCTGTTTAGGGTGATTTTTTTTAAAAAGCTTCCTGAAATAATAGTGATCATTACACAGCATTGCAAAAGTGATTAATGACACTGAATCGTATTCTTTAAATGGTTTAAAACACCAGTGTACATGTTATTTACTTTCCACACAAAGTACCAGAGGAGGTTGATGGTTCCCCTCAACTCCATGAGGTCAAAGGCAGACAAGGCAGTAAGGACCAAACTAGGTAAGGGAGGGGGGAACCAGCTGGGGGGAGAGACTAGTGCATGCCTTTGATCCCAGCAGAGGCAGAAGCAGTGAGTTTGGGACCAGCCTGCTTTACAGAGTGAGTTCAAGGAAGCCAGGGTTACACGGAGAAACCCTGTCTCAAAAAACAAAAACAAAACAAACAGTAAGAATTCACCCTTGTCCCTCCCTTGCAAAAAACGTAGTTTGTAAAACTCAAAGCAATAATACAAAAGTTTGTCCTTTAACGAAAGCACTGAACACCTTACTGTCTACAAGCTCAAGTTTGGCAATCTCAGTACCATAGAGAAAGGGTTTAAAGGCTGGAGAACCACCAGGGGGGAATCTAGCTTCCAAATTAAGGGAACCTTAATACAGTAAGGTCTGTGTTTGTTGGGCAATATTTCTTTCTTGTGTAATTAAGACTTAGAATACAAAATGTTCTCCCCGAATAATGGATGAAGTTAAATAAATGTGTGAAAAAACGCCAGGCAAATAGAACAGGCGACACCTCTGTAATCCCCCCAAGAGAGATTTACGATAAGAGAGTTATTTCTAGTCATAAAACAGTCTATAAAACAAAGGCACGGGATGAATGCTGGTCTGTTTTGTTGAGGAAGCTGTAGAATATCTAGGAATGTCAGCATCTCTCACTGGGTGTGCAGGGGCCTCTTACTTTCCTTGTCAGATACCAGCAGTTCCCTAAACAGGTGTGTGAGAGGATTGGAGGCTAGCAGAAGTAGCCCAGGATACCCTGTTGAGTGTTCTGCTTTCCAGAGAGAAGAATCATCTGAAGGTAGGTGATCAGTCTGGCAGGCCCAGACACAATGTAACAACGCTGTCTCTGTCTCTGTCCAATACATGGACTTTGACTGGATCATAAAAGGGCTGGAAATGTCCGATTTCCACTGGGTAGTGTCCCTGTCCAATGCATTGGTCATTAAGCATTGCTAGAAGCCTGAGAGATGATAAGAGATCTGACCAACTCATAGGAGCATTGTTTACTGAATTCCTTGTAAACATGTCCATGTGGCACTGACCTCTGGCCCACAGTCTCCTGACAGGCCTCCTCCCTGTTTGCATAGAAAGAACCCATGTGAGGGGAGACTTAGAGAAGGCAGTCTCTATAAAGAAAGGCAGTAGAAGAATTGTTTGCTCCAGTGCTAGCCTCAGACCCAGGCAAGAGGTACCCTTGTCCTAGGCTCAAGCATTAAAGGACTCCTCTCTGACACTTGTGATCCAAGTACTCAAGAAGCAGAGGCAGGGGAATTGTTGCAAGTTTGAAGCCAGCCTGATCTACATGGCAAATTCCAGATGAGCCAGGAATACAAAGTGAGACCTCATCTAATTTAAAAAAAAAAAAAATGAAGTCTCCTCTCTAGCTTGTCACTGGCAGCCACCCTCCCTCAAGGCCAAAGGATGTCCCTGTGCTGTATCTTCTTTCCTAAGGACCCAACTTCGTACAAGTACAAGCTCCCCAAACCCAACAGGGGGCTCAGGGAAGAGTGTGGGGAAGGAGATGCAGCAAGGAGGTGGCAAGGCTTGTTTCTAAGTTGCATCCCTTTCTGCCAGATGACACTTCAAGAGAGCAGAGTGATCAGTGTGTCCCCTCCCTTGTAAATTAGAGGGGTAAACCCAAGGCCTAGAAATATAGCCCAGCAGAGGACTAGGCTTGCATGCACAAGGTAGTGAGTCACTCTATAGCACTCTAATAAATAAGCCCACTCATCTTTGATCTGCACAACCTTGGCTGTAAGCACAAAGGCTAAAAGTGTCCCCGAGTTAACCAAACTGAGCAAGTTCAACACTCTGCCCAGCAAAGAATGAATAACTCAAATACAGCCCACAGGAGTTCATGGGTAATCGAAGTTCCAGATTTCCCTTGCGGTGGTCATTGTGGATCTAGGCACGGGGCAGGAGGTCTGGTTTCTCTCTGCAGCTGGGAAGCTGAGCTGGCTTTTGTTTTCAACCGGCAGAAGCATGTGCAGAGCACCTGTTGGCTGGCAGCTCAAAGCTTTTCTTTTCTCTCCCAGAGGTACCTGTTTTCTGCCCGGGAGGAAACAAGAGGCAAGCTGCTCAGAATAACAAGCCTGGTGAGACTAAATGGGGCCCAGCCCGTGTTACTTGCGGAAGGCCAAAGAGAAAATAAAACCTGGAGTGGAGACAGGCTCAAGAGCGATCTATCGCCTGAATGTACCAGGCAGGCCTCCTTCTTGGTCTTGATGATTCTCATACAGTGTAAAGAAAGCCCCTAGGTCGGGTTGTTGACATTTACAGTGAGGAGGAAGGAGGGAAGAGGCCAGTGAGTCAGGCTGAGCAGTCAGGCCAGGTTAGCCCATGACACAGCTCTAAGAAAGCTGAAAGCTGTCGGGCAATGGTGGCGCATGCCCTTAATCCCAGCACTCGGAAGGCAGAGACAGACTGATTTCTGAGTTCGAGGCCAGCCTGGTCTACAGCGTGAGTTCCAGGACAGCCAGGGCTACGCAGAGAAACCCTGTCTCGAAAAACCAAAAAAAGAAAAAAAAAAAGTCAGATATGACTACGGAGCAGCCAGAGCTCTAGAAAAGGAATTAAGCACGGGTGACACGTGTGTGTGGAACACCATCATTTCATTTATTGCCCAGTTGCCCTGTCTTCTGACGATGGCATTTGGATCCTGGACTTCCTTGCTTTATCATGACAGATATGCGCTGTAACTTGCGGTTAGAGATCGAAATCCGTCTGGGTTCAAATCCCAACCCTTGTACTCAGTTTTGAGACATCTGTGCCCATCTACATGAGACAGATATCAGAAGGTTGTCACCAAAAAAAATAAAAGGTAAGCTACTACCTATATGATACCAGGCACACAATAAGCACAATAAAAGTCTGTGAAGTAAACACATGGGTACAAGTCTAGCCTGGAAAATAGCTAGTGGTCAGATGTGTGCTTAGCTCATACAGGGTCCTGAACTCAATCTCCTGCACCAGAAAAAAAGTTTACTCATTTTCTATGCCCCCACAAGAAGGGAAAAGTCATTACTTGCTAGTGTTAGAATGCATTGAGCCCCAGAGAGAGTTTTCTAAGGATTTCTCATGAATGAAGAAAAATGCATAGTGTCAACTTTTAAGAACGCCATGGAACAGAAATCACACTCAATCTAGGTTCTTATTATAGAAAAGTTGACACAGACATTATTCTCAAGGGGCTAGATGAATGGCTCAATGATTAAGAGAACTAACTCTTCTGCCAGAGAACCCAGATCAGTTCCCAGCACCCACAATGGGCAACCCACAGTTGCCTGTTAGCTCCCCCTGCAGGGAATCTGATACCTTCTTGTAGACTCCATGGTGCCTGCCTGCATGCAGCATATATTCAGCATACACATAAATAAAATAAAATGACTCTTCAGTAAACCCAGTCCCAACTCAAATTACTCCCTGGAACTGTTTTTGTTTGTTTTGTTTTGTTGGGTTTTGTTTTGTTTTGTTTTGTTTTTCAAGACAGAGTTTCTCTGTGTAGCCCTGGCTGTCCTGGAACTCACTCTGTAGACCAGGCTGGCCTCGCCCTGGAACTGTTATAAACAGTAATTATCTTAACCAAAGGTGCTTATGTTACTTACACTTTAAGTAACATGGATTTTTACATGTATCACTAAATTGAGTTGAAATTGGATACATAGTTTTTAATTCATTAAGCAGGACATGGTAGTATACACCTGAAATCTAAGCACTTGGGAAGCTGAGGTAGGGGATTACCAGAAGTTCACGATCAGCCTTGTCACCATAGTGAATTCCTAAGTACCCTGAGCTACAGAGTGGGGGTTCCAATCCCTCTTCCCGAATACATACATAAAAATTAAAGGGTAGCTGGGTGTGCGGCATGCTCTTGTAATCCCAGCAAGGTCCAAGTGAGGCTTACTTATACATCAGTTTAAGGCCAATGTAAGTTACAGGAGACCCTGTCTCAAAACACCACCACCAACAAACAAATAAACAAATATAGGTGAAATGAATTTTAATAAAAAATATTTTATTGAGCTCTACATTTTTTTTTGTTATGTCTTTAAGCGATCATGTTTTGATAATAACACATGCCAGGTCCAGCAGGTCACACCTGTGATCCCAGCACTAGGGAGGCAGGAGAGTAGATGAGAGTTGGAAGCCAGTCTGGGCTACAGTGTTAATTAAGTCTCAAGTCTGAGCTAGAGTGAAATCCCGTTAGAAGTAAGAGGAGAAAAAAATACCTCAGCCTAGTTCTGAAAAAAAATCTCAACTTAGTCCTGAATCCATCCAACATGCCCTCTAGACAAATTTTCCCACTGTACTGGGTAAATAAATATGACCTTCCTCATACCGCAACGGTAACAACTCATGCTATGCACGATTGGTATGCTTATTATGTGGTTATTATACTTTGAAAGGGCAATATAGGCAGATTTTTACAAGACCCTTGGGTGTAAGGATCTCATCTGAGTGAATCATCATAGAATGTTTCCAAAGTGGGTGGAACAAAAACCCTGCCTGGGAAGGGACTAGAAACGTCTGGTTTACCCTCTGTGTTGTTCAACAACTCTGCTGTGAACTAGGTGTGCCGTTTATATTAACTGCACTAAGAGAGAATGAAAAAATTCCTAGAGACTCCAGAAGTTGTGTTCAATGGGGCTGGAGTTTTTCCTTCTAGCTTCTCAGGACCAGAAATCACATGGCTGAAAATAAGGGTGTATGAACTGATGTGGCATATAAACTGATGCAGGCAAATGAACTGATGCAGGCATATGATAAACTGATG
>JADRCH010000194.1:1884220-1959082 GCA_019843965.1 Rhynchomys soricoides | reverse complement strand
ATGAACTGATGCAGGCATATGATGAACTGATGCAGGCAAATGAACTGGAGGACAATATGCTAGATCAAGGGCAGAGCAGCTGAATGCTGTCCCTAAAGGCTGCACACAGAGCTCTTTTTACAGAACACAGAATTAATTAATTATTTTTATTTTGGTGGCAGAGTCTCATGTAACCCAGGCTCCCAAATATTGGTATTACAGGCATGCACCATCATATCTGGTTTTGTAAGGTGTTGGGAATCAAACTCCAAGCCTCATTCATCCAAAGCAAGTACTCTACCAACTGAACTTTCTCCAGCTCCTTCCCTTTCCTTATCTCGTGTGTGTGTGTGTGTGTGTGTGTGTGTGTGTGTGTGTGTGTTTACAAGGTCTTGCTGAGACATCCTAACTAGCCAGAACTCACTATAAATTGTTGACCAAATTGGTCAATCCTCTATCTATGCCTCTTGAGGTCGGAGATTATAGCTGTGAGCCATCCTGCCTGGCACAGAATCTTAAAACAAGAACCCTAAGAGCCAGTGAGATAGCCTAACAGTAAAAGTACCTGCCATGCAAGCCTGACAACTTGAGTTCCATCCCTGGAATGGTGGAGGAAAAAAAACGACTCCCAAAAGTTGTCCTCTGGTTTCCACAGATACTCTCTGGCATATACAAGTGCAGGTATGTACAAACGTGCACACACATACACACACACACACACACACACACACACGCATGTGTGTGCTCTCACGCAGTAATAATAGAGGAAAACCTCAGAACTAGCTTAAGAATGTTTATCTTATAAAACATTGTTTTCTTTACCTAGTCCTTATTCCTTCATATGTCTTTTTCTTCCTATCAACTCTTTAAGTTCTGTTAAGGGGATTTGCCCATGATGTCCTTGAAGAAAATAAGGAGTATGTTTTACCCATAGGATCCTGAAAAGCAAAAGAGCGGGAGCTAAACAGTGGAGCACTACAGCTAGGGAGATAGCTCAGTAGATAGAGTGCCTGTCATGCAAGCAGGAGGTCCTGAGTTCAAGTCCTCAGCACCCATATTAAAGCCAAGTATGGCAGCGCACACCTGTCATCTGCACAGTTCAGTTCAGCAAGTATAACCTATTAGTGAGCTCTTCATTCAAAGATCCTGACTAAAAAATAAGATGAAGACCAATAGAAAACCTACAGCATCAACCTCTGGTCTACGCGTGTATATATACATGTGCAGTGCACCTGCATGGCACACACATAAACACAAACATATGTTATGTAAATATGCATGCATTAAAATGTTTTTAATTGAGAATTTTGACTGGTGACATAGCTCAACGACAGAGTGTGTGCATAGCATGTAAGAGAGCATGGTGGGTTTTGATTTGTTTGTTGGTTGGCTGGTTGGTTTTGAGACAGGGTTTCTCTGTGTAACCTTGGCTGTCCTGGAACTCCATATGTAGACCAGGCTGGCCTTGAACTCAGATATCTGCCTGCCTCTGCCTCCCAAATGCTGCAGTTAAAGACCACCACAAGAGCATGGGTTTAATCTCCAGCACTAATGCAAAAGAAAAGGCAGAGACCCTTGGCAAGTGTGAACGTAGAACACTTACCTGGGCTCAGTTACCAATGCTGCAAAGAAAGAAATACTAAGGGTGTTGGAAAAATCATGAGGAATCGTATTCTTTTTAAAAGATTTATTTATTTTATGTATATGAGTACACTGTAGCTGTCCTCAGACACACCAGGAGAGGGCATCGGATCCCATTACAGATGATCGTGAGCTACCATGTGGTTGCTGGGAATTGAACTCAGGACCTCTGGAAGAGCAGTCAGTGCTCTTAACCACTGAGCCATCTCTCCAGCCCCATGTTAATTTTTTATTTCTCTAAATTACGTATAAAACATAGAATTGTATGTGCGTTAGTGTATAGTTTAAATGAAATTTCATCGTGTGTGCTGAAAATGCTGCCCCCCAAAACAACAAGATCCAAAGACTAAGAAAGCTCCAGTATCGGGAGTGAGAAACCACCGTTTGATTTGTCTGTGGGGGTTCCAACAGACTCACAAAGCAGTATAGGCTATTGCCACAGTGCTTAGCTTCATTCCAGGTTGAAGGTGAGTCCATATTGCTGAAGATACACCATGCTCTTTGGACACTGGACTCAGAGGATTGGTACTAGATCTGACTTGAAAGCCTCCTCACTAAGGACAAGCTGTCCCAGTACCTTCCAGTGCTATGCAAGCTTCCAAGAGAGGTGAGCATCCACTACTCAGCTATGATAAAGAGTGACCAACTTGGCAAGATATCCTTAGGAGTGCAGTAGTGGCGTGCATATCTTGGTGGTTACCAACAGCTGTCTAATTCAACTTACAGCCTACAGAACAAGAGGGAAATCATGCCTGATCCTGGAAACCTACCCAGCTTCTCAGGGCTTAGTGAAGTCATGGGTCTTAGAGCAAAAGCTTACACCACTATTTGACTAAATCAGCATAATTCTCAAGTATATTCTAATACTTATGCCCACAGATAAAGAGTATTTCTTCTCATCAAAGAAACATCTTTTTAAAAGAGATGGAGACCAATTCAGAAAAGCACAAGTGGTCAAAACAGATCATGTGGTACCCAGCCCCAACAGATATATGTACAACGCAACCTCTGCACCAAAACCTCAGGGACAATAAAAGAGGAGGGGATAGGGAAATTATAGGAGCCGGAAGACTAAAAAATCTTTTGTGAGGTTGTGTCTTCTAGAAATGATAGGGAAGCATCACCCATGAAACTTCAACAATATGGTTGCCTCAGCAAGACCTAAACAAGTACAGTATCAATAGACATGCTAATGAAGGAAGGGGAAGGTCACAGGTCCTCACCTCTGCACAAAGAAGGATAAGCAACTGAAGAACACAGGGAGTGAGAGAAACAAAATTCCCAAGGGTTGAGCCCACCCAATTGGTTATCCAATACCAATAAAACCGACTGAGCAGGTTATATATATATATATTTATGCATGTATGTGTGTAAAACAATTAGAAAAAAATAGACCGTGAATTTGAGAGGGAACACAGGAGTAATAAGCCATGGGCGAGGGTGGAAAGAGGAAAGGAAAGGGGGAAATTATATAGTTATATTTTAATTTCCAAAAAACAACTTAGAAAGAGAGAAGAAGGGAAGGAGAGAGAGAGAGAGAGAGAGAGAGAGAGAGAGAGAGAGAGAGAGAATACAATTTGGAAAAGGAGAGAGAAAAATGTTTTCACATGTGTAGAAAGTTACCAGCCGGGGGTTGGGGATTTAGCTCAGTGGTAGGGTACTTGCCTAGCAAGCGGAAGGCCCTGGGTTCGGTCCTCAGCTCCGGAAAAAAGAAAAGAAAAGAAAATTACCAGCCAGACATAGTGTTGGATGGATGCCTGCTGTCTCAGAATTCAGGAGACAGAGGCCAGGATGGGCTTCAGAACAAGAACTGATCTAAAAAACAAAGACATGTCTCGAAAAAACAAAACAAACAAACAAAAAACACATAAGAAAACTAATCCTAATGATATGCAAATCCATAAATAGAACTAATAATGGGTTTAATAAAATTATAGAATATAAGGTCAAAAGGCATTTCTAGCTATTAACAACACACAATTGAAAACTGTAAAATTAAAAGTATGTAGGAGACCAATGAGGTGGTGCAGCAGGTAAAGTGCCTGCCATCCTGCCTGATGATCTGGCTTGATCCCTGAAGTCCATGATGGGAAAAAACAAACTTCTACAAGCTGCCTTCTGACCTCCACATGTGTATCTGCGCACACACACACACACCATAAAGAAATTTAAATATGTTTACAAACAATATTTTGTTTAGCATCAAAAGATTACATTCTTGGAGCAAAAACTAATAAGATATATGCAATATTTTACACTGAAAGCTACTAAGTATTACTGAGAATCAATTAACACCTAATAAATGGAGAGATATACTATGTTCATGAATCAGGATATATGATCATTGTTAAAATGTCATCTATCCCCAAATTAGCCAAAAAATCCCAAGCAGTCCTAATCAAAATTCCAGCAGACAGGGGTAAGAATGTAGCTTGAATAGTAAGAATAAATTACTTGATGTACTAAATCTTAAAAAATAAATTCAAAGAAAAGAAGCATCTTAGTGTACTTCCTTTTTAGTAGGAAGCTCTTGCTGGCCTAGAACTTACTGTGTAGACCAGGCTGCCCTAGAACTCACTTTGTAGAATAGGTTGACCTTATGCTTGTGGTAATTCTTGCCTCTGCCTCTGCCTCTGCCTCTGCCTCAAGCTCTGGGATTGCATGTGTGAACTACCACAACAGTCAGTTTTACAGTTTGAATGGAAATACACAGGACATAGGAGAGTCACAGCTATTTGAAAAACAACCAAATTAGAGGGACTCACCACACTGCCAATCTCTCACGTGTTTGTAAGCAAGATCAAGATGGGGTGGTTTTGATGTACAGATAGGAAGACTGGTGGATGCTGGAAATGATGGCATGTACCTTTATTCCCAGTACCCGAGGGGCAGAGGCAGATAGGTCTCTAACTCTGAGGCCAGCCTGGTCTATAGAGTTCCTGGTCAGCCAGAGCTACACAGAGAAACCCTGTCTCAAACAAACAAACAAACTGAACCCAGGGCTCCCTAGGCAGGTGCTCTACCAACTGAGTGACATCTTCAGAAGCCTCTTTTCTTGCTTTTATTTGGCTTTGCTTTTGACAGATTCTTGCCCTGTAACCCTGGCTGGTTGGCTTACTTGGAACTCAGTCTGTAAACCATGGTGCACTAGCACTTGTGGCAATCCTCCTGCTTCTGCCTCTTGAATACTCAGATTATAGGCATGTACTCCCACACCTGGCAAAAATAGTCTTCTTGACAAACAGTAGCTCTGGAACCATTGGACGTACATGTTTTTATTTTTGTACCCTACATATAAATTAATTTGATAGACGTGTCATGATGGAAAGTAGATGGGAAGGTGACGGCTTAGAGCTGAGGGGAGAAGAAAGATGAGCCACTGCCAATGAGTATGAGGTTTCCTTCAGGGTTGATGAAAACCATTGATTGTATTATATACATTAAATGAATTTGGTTTGTGGGATAGGAATTATATATCGATAAAGCTGTAAAAAAAAAGAAATAACTCAAACTGAATCATAGACCTAAGATCTAGCACAAAGACTATAAAATTCTAAAGGAGGGGTACAGGGATCACAGTGTGATGGGGACAGCAATCTCAGCACCAGGGAGGAAAGTTCAAGGATATCTCAGTATGCCTGGAAGGACCCAGGCTAGCGAGGGCTGCATAGCATTGCCCTGTTTGAGGAAGAAACAAAAGAGAGGAAGGAAGAGAGGAAGGAAGGGAAAAGCTTTGCTATCTTGGATTAGGCCAATGGTTCTCAACCTGCGGGTCGAGATGCCCCCATGGGGATCACATATTGGATATTTACATTACGATTCATAACAGTAGCAAAATTACATTTATGAAGTAGCAACAAAATAATTTTATGGTGTGTGGGGGTCACCACAACGTCAGGAACTGTATAAGGGTCGAAGCATTAGGAGGGTTGAAAACCATTGGATTAGGCAAAGAATTTTAGTTTTGTTTATTTGCTTGCTTGCTTGCAACAAGGTCTCACCAATGTAGTCAGACTGGCGTTTGTACCCATGTTCTTCCTGCCTAGATTCTACAGCACTAAAATAGAGATGTGTACCACCAAACCTGGCAGGAGGATCAGGGGTTCAAGGCCATCCTCAGCTACTTAGGAAGTTTAAGGCCAACATAAGTTTTGATGTGATGCTGTTTCAAAACCAACCAACCAACCAACAAGCAAGAAGGTTGATAAATATTCTTTTGCTTGTTTTGAGAAATAGTTTCCTGTTCTACCTCACTGTTAAAGCTGTAGACTACCATGATTGGACCTGAGCTTGGCACAACATGAAGGACTCTTTTTTTAGCATGGCTTCCTCTTCTTCACCTGATCTGGGGAGTCAAACCCCAATCTTCTATCTGAGGAATGTCACATAATCCTTGGCAAAATTATAGGTTCAACTTCCTGGAATGCATCTCCATGCAAATGAGGCATCCCCAAAACCTTAAGCCTCAATCAATGAAACTTCAAGAAAAGAACCTCTTCCCAGTCTCTATATAGCCCTTGATTCACCCGAATAAAGTATATGTGCACAAGCTGTTTCACTGAACCTCATCTAAGAGAGCCGGTTCATTGAACCTTGTTTAAGAGAGCTGTAACAATAAAATTCTCGGGGAAACCCCACCACCTACCACCACCCCACCCCCACCTCACCCCACTCCCACCACCCCCAACTCCCCCACCCCACCCACCCACTCCCAGCTCCCCTCTTTCAAAGCCCCACCTCCCTACCATGCCTCACCACTGCTGACGGGTCTGGACTTCTGCTTCCTCCTTCCCTGCCTGGATACAGCAGTGCCTAGATACCCTGAAGGAAGAAGGGGGAAATGCAACCAGAGTCTCCCTTTGTATCTCAGGCTGCTCTGGAACTCCAGAATCCTCCTGTCTCATCCTCCCTAGAGCTCAGGGCTTGTATCACCACTTCGATTCACCTTTTCTCATGAGCATCTTCTCTTCTTTTATTAGTAACTGTCAAGGATACAGTGGACTTTCTATAAATATTCTGACTGTCTCCACTTGCCACAAGTTAAGTGGCCCGAGGGTCAGTCTGACCTACAGGAAGAGACATGCATCTTTGCCCAAAGAACACCATGTTCTTCGGGCCTATTACCAAACCATCCAGGTCAGTTTCTCCTCCTATTTCAAATTTCCTCCCATTTTCTTGAATTGCTGCAGAATCTGCACACTAATTTTACCTAAGGAGTTAGGGAATATTGGGGAAGGCTGTAGCCTTGAAGAAAATATTTCTAAATGTACAGAGTTTTGTTTGTACATCGTTATTGTTTCTGCCTTATTTTCTTGTTGACTTATTTTAAGCAAGTGCTTGAAGTTTAAAGAGTCCTCAGGAAGCCAGTTCAAGGTCGCTTAAGCCTCTAGCAGCAATGGAGACAATTATGCTGTTCCCAGGGAGCAGAAAAGCAGTGGCAGGCACTGCCATCCCTACCAAGCCCAGGCTGGCATGCTAGAGCATGTGGTTTAACATTAGCAGTTGGAAGTGACAGCTGAATTTTTGGAAAGTTTCATGACAGCTCTGGTGACATTTTTCTCACCCCTAGAAAGAACACCTGAGTGCTCTAAGCACCCAAGTGTCTACTTCAGAGACACCGCCCTGCATGCCCCCAACACCCCTTGAGCTCCCCACACGGTCAAGTGCATGATGAGTTCAGAATGGGGCTGATTACATGGGGGCCTTGACCCACAGAAGGAATTCAAAAAGTGGGCCTCCCACTCCATCATACAAGCTAGTGTTGGCAAGGAGATTATATTCGTTGATAAGACCATGTGTACTGAGTCTGATCAGAAACAGTATCAACAGCTCCTATGAGGAGGTCATTTCCAAGAGCCCTGCAATTCTGAAGCCCTCTACTAGATTCCTGAGCCAAAGCAGAATTGTAGTGAGAAGCACACACTTTGACATCAGAGAAACTTGGGCTCTTGGAATGCTTCCGAGCCTACTAATAGATAACAGGGAAATTGTTTGTTTTCTTTTGTGGGCTTTGCTGTTGTTGTTCGTTGTTTATGACATGGTCTCACATAACCCAGACGAGTCTTGAACTTGCTAAGTACTCGGAACTGATCCTGCTTCCTCTACCTCCTAAATGCTGAGATTAGAGGCAGGGAATGCCACACCTGGCCTTAACAGTCACTTATTTGTTCATTTTAGGCAGATATTGATATAGCTCAGCTGCTCTCAGACTCAGTGTTGCTCAGCATGACCCTGAACTTCTGATTCTTTTGCCTCTATCTCTTGACTTCTGGGATTACAGGCACTAATCACTATAAAGCAACTTAGTGAGGTTGGAGAGAGGGCCCAGCCATTAAGAGCTCCTACTGCCCTTGCAGAGGACCTGACTTCAGTTTCCAGCAAGCAGCCACATCCACATTGGGTGGTACAAAACCACCAACTTCAGAGTACCTGACCACACCACACACACACACTTTTAATTTTATTTATTTTATTTATTTTTTTTTTACAAAAGAAATTGTACTAGATTGTAGAGATGGCTCGGTGGTTAAAAGCACTTGTTGCTCTCGAAGAGAATCTAGGTTCAGTTTCCAGCAGCTCCATGGCAGCTCACATCTAACTGTAACTCCAGCCCAAGGAGATCTGGAGCTCTCTTCTAACCTCTTCAGGTATCAGGCATACACATGCTGCACAAACATTCATGCAGGCACAACGCTCATACACATAAATAATAAATAAATCTTTTAAAAACTTAAAGAAATGGCTTCTAAAAAAAGAAGAAGAAGAAAAGTATTAGCTGGGAGTATAGCTCAGTGGTTGAGCACCTATCAAGTGTGTGCAAAGTCCTAGGTTCAAAACCCCAGCATTACACATAAAAGAAATGTATCGGACTGGAGAGATGGCTCAGCGGTTAAGAGCACTGGCTGCTCTTCTGAAGGTCCTGAGTTCAGATCCCAACAACCACATGGTGGCTCACAACCATCCTTGATGAGATCTGATGCCCTCTTCTGGTGTGTCTGAAGACAGCTACAGTGTACTTACATATAATGGATGAATAAATCTTAGAAAAAAGAAAAAAGAAAAGAAGAAATGTATCATTCTGGGACAGATGGTTCAGGAGGTAAAAGGGCTTGCTGCACAGGCCTGACAATCGAGTTCCATCTTTGGGACCCATAGTGGAAGGAGATAACTAACTCCTAAAAGTTATTTTTTGACTCCCACATATGCACCATGTGCAGGCGAACACACACATATGCACACACATACACACACATCTTCATCTTCATCATCACCACCAATAAAATAAAGAAAATGTCCTCAAAGATCCTACTTATTTATTTATTTTTGTATTTTATGTGCATTGGTGTTTTGCCTGCAAGTATGCACTGGATCCGGAGTTACAGTTGTGAGTTGCCATGTGGGTGCTGGGAATTGAACCTGGGCCCTTGGGAATACCAGTCAATTCTCTTAACCACTGAACCATTTCTCCCCCTCTGAATAAAGAACTTTTTGGGGGGGGGGGTTGGTTCAAGACAGGGTTTCTCTGTATAGCCCTGGATGTCCTGGAACTCACTCTGTAGACCAGGCTGGCCTTGAACTCAGAAACCCTCCTGCCTCTGCCTCCCGAGTGCTGGGATTAAAGGCACATGCCACCACTGCCCGGCTAATAAAGAACTTTTTAAAAAGTGTGATATCATTCTGGAACAGGTAAAATCTCTGCAGAAGATAGATCAGAGGTGGTTTTCAAGGGTTGGGCTGGTGGAACAGGTTAAGTAGAAATGGGGCTCAGAGAAGTTTAGATCCTAGAGGGCCTATTCTGTTTCTCAGTTGTGGTGCTAGGTTGCATAATTCTGTGTTTTTCAAAATTGCAGAAGTTTTCTCTAAATTTTACTTGATGTAAATTACACCTGCATCCACAGAGAACCAAACAAAATATAGCTGCACCTTTGACCACTTGTACCTCTATCTTCTGTGTGGTGTGTGTGTGTGTGCCTTCACTGGCCTAGAAGTTGCTATGTAGACCAGGGTAGCCTCAAATTCACAGAGATCTGCTTGTTTCTTGAATGTTGAGAATAAACAGGTATGCTACCACCCCTGGTCTTGGCTTCTTTTTTTTCTTTTAAGATTTATATTTATTTTTTATTATGTATGCACTTGTGTGTCTATATGTAGGGTTAACATATGAGGGCAGTGACATTGGACAAAGAGGTCAGAGGGCATTGGATTCCTAGGGACTGGAGTTACAGGTGGCGGCCAATCACCCCACATGGATGCTGGGAATGGAACCGGGATCCTCTGCAAGCCTCTTAACTTAAGCCATCACTTTGAATAACACCAAAGACATTGAAAAGGGGTCATGATGCCACACTTCTGTAATCTCAGCTACCTGGGAGACTCTGGTAGGGGCTCATGACTTCAAGGCCTGCCTGGACTACAGAGAAAGTGTTAGGTGAGCTGGGCAATTTAGTGGGATCCTGTCCCAAAATGCAGAATGAAGAAAAGGCTGAGGGTACAGCTTAACAGCACAGCAGCATTTGCCTAGTATTGTAGAGACCTTGGGTCCAGGCTTTTGTACTGCAAAGAGCATGTGGGGAGAAAGGGAGATTGATAAATGCGTTTGTTAATGAAAAGCTTAGTAGTGAGAGTGTGAATTGCAAAAGGCCTCTGAGAGCCAGCTTCCTTCCAAATTCCTTAGAAAACCCAAGTACCCAGCAACAGTAGGGCTGAGTGTGAGGTCCCAGATGGAGGACTTGGAGAAAGGACTGAAGAAGCTGAGGGAGTGTGCAGCCCCAGGGAGGGAGCAACAGTGGCAACTGGCCTGACACCCCCCCCCCCATACTCCTGGAGACTGATCCACCAACCAAAGAATACACATGGAGGGACCCATGGTGCTGGCCACAAATGCGGCAGAGGAGTGTCTTGTTATCCATCAGGGGGAAGAGAGGCCCTTGGGCCTGAGGGTGTTAGACCCCCCAGTATAGGAGAATGACAAGGAGGAAAGATGAGAGTGGGTGGGTGGGTGGGGGGTGGGTTGGAGAATACCCCCATAGTGGCAGGGGGAGGGCAGAGGGAATGGGGAGGTTCCAAAGGGGAGATCTGGAAAGGGGGAAACATTTGAAATGTAAATAAAATATGAAAATTAAAAAAAAAAATTTTTATGGGGCAATAAAGACCATTTTATAAGCAAAAGCAAAAAAAGAAAAAAAGAAAAAGAAAAAAAGAAAGAAAACCCAAGTACCCCAGGGCAGCTTCCTCGGTGAATAAGAGCATCTTGGGAGGCTAAGGGTGTGGTGCTCAATGCCCTGGGTTCAACCCACAGCACCAGGAAACAAGCAAACAAGCAAGCAAAACTGGTGTGTTGGTTTATGTCTATAATCTCAGAGCTTGGGGGGGGGGGGCAAACAAGAGGCTCGGGAATTCCAGGTTAGCCTGGGCTATGTGGTGAATTTGAGACAGGCATAGGCTACATAAGACTGCCGGAAGCACCAACATACAATCACTTGGGATTTGCTGGTAAAGATGTCCTTACTGTAGTAAGCAAGGTGCTGGACTTTGTCTGCTCTCAGCAGTGACTTCTATTTTGTTTTTTGGGGACCATCAGAATGGAAACTCTGATTGATTTTTTATTTTTTCTCCAGTGATGGAAATTGAACCTAGGGTCTCACACAGGCTAAGTAAGCACTCGGTGACTGAGCTGGATTCCCAGCTCTGATTTTTTTTCTTTTATTTTTAAATAAAAGTTGTCAAGTCAATGAGATGGCTCAAGGTCAAACAAAGCACCTGTTCCACAAACCTGATGACTTGAATTTCGTCCCTGAAATCCATCTGGAAGGAGAGAAACTATTCCCAGCCGTTGTCCTCTGACCTCCACTTTAGTTCCATGATGCATGTGTGCCCACACTTACACACATACACCGGTCTCACACAGTGCCCATCTCTCTCTCTCTCTCTCTCTCTCTCTCTCTCTCTCTCTCTTAAAATAAGTCATTTTTAAAAATAAGTAAGAGCTGTCAGATAGCCATGGTGACTCACACCTGTAATTCCAGTGCTTGGCTGAAGCAGGAAGATTGCCACAAGTTTGAGGCCAGCCTGGACGACAGAGTGAAATTCTGTTTGTCTGTTTGTTTGTTTGTTTGTTTGTTTTAAACTAAGTTGTTCATTCAACTTCAAATATCCACTAAGAATTTGTGATGTTTATTCTTTCTAATTCTGTTTTGACTGTATATTTGAATATTTGACCATGATGGGATACATTTATAGATGCCTTGCTGTTCTAGTATGTTAAAACGTTACATACATATATTGATACTACATAAAGTCTTGCCTATTACTAGCAGTTGCCAGAATGATTGTTGGAACAACCTCTATCAACAAACTTCCAGTTTGTATTAAGAGTCTCATCGTGATGTTAACAGACAAAACGTCTTCAGCTCATTTTGGACTTTGGGTTTCAAAAGAAGGGGTCAAATTAAACAAAGGACTTCAAATGAGATGTAGGTTAAACACAGATGGGTCCTTGACATCAACAACCTTTTCACCACGACCTCTGAGCTGTCCGGATTGTTGAAACACATTTAACAATATCTCAGAGCCAAGTATACTTTGAGTGAGGCCTAAACAAATATTTCCTTTATCCTATATCAACTCTGGTTGTTGAAGTAAAGAGACTCTTCTCAGGCCCATCTCCCAGCAAGCTTCATGACCGACTTCCTAGTACTTCAGAGTATATGTTAGAATTTATTCCTGTGGCCTAGACTTAATATGGTAATCTCCAGATTCATCTTCGTTCCTGCAAGTGTCTTTGTTTCTTTTCTTTACAGTTGAAAACAATTCCTTTGTATCTGTATAGCACATTTTCATTTTTTCACTCATCTGTTGCTGGCCACCTAGGCTGGTTCATTCCCTTGCTACTGGGAATAGTGCAGCAATAAACATGGACTTTACATCTGGATGCAAAGTCCTTTGACTGTATGTCCTGGCATAGCTGAGTCGCATGGAAGTTCTATTTTTAACTTTTTGAGAAACTACCTTATTGATTTCCATAATGGCTGTGCTATTTGACACTGCCACCAATAAGGGGTCTTCTTTCTCCATATCCTCACCAGCATTTGTTGTTAGCGTTTTACAAACTTTTGTTAATTTGTTTTTTATTGTACTGAGGATTGGACTTGGGCTTCATGTTTACTAGGCATGTGCAAACTACAACCCAAGCCCCCAGCTTCTTCATGAGAGATTTCAATGGTCTTTATTTGAGTGTGCCAGCAGGTTGCTGGAGAGACCCTGGTGGTTACATTTCCTCCCCCAAACAAAGAGAAAGCAAGCACAGCAGAGACAGGGAAGGGTGGGCCTGTCTTCTTAGGGCTATGACTTGAAACACTCGCTGCTCAGGAAAGATAGCAGACTTGTGGAGACAGGGGCTGTCTTTTAATAGTTCTACTGTTTTGGCAAGAATGATGCTGCATGCTTTAAAAAAAATAAAAAAATCATTGAAATTTTCCACTTTTGAAGGACCTATGTTTTTGTTAAAATGATATATACTTCTCTACATAATCTGTATCCACATAGATATACTCAATGTTATTACTATTGTTAATTAATTAATTAATTTAGAGATGGGGCCTCATGTAGTTCTGGCTCTGAAGCTTACTGTTATAGCCCAGGTTAGCCTTAGACTCTTTTTTATTTGTTTATTTGCAGTGTGTGGTATATGTATGCACAGGCACATATGTGCATGTGTGCAAGCGTAAAGACAGAAACTGGCATTGACCAGCCCATTTCCTTTCTTTGTCTTCCTCTTCCTCTTCTTCTCTTCCTCCTCCTCCTCCTTCTTCAGACAGAGTCTCTCATTGAATCCTGTAGTTTGCCTTTTTGGCTAGATTGGCTGGCCAGTGAGCCCCTGAGATCTGCCCCACCCCCACTTCTGGGGCTATAGATGTATGTGGCTGTATCTAGCTTTTTCATGGGTCCTGGGGATCTGAAGCTAAGGTCCCCATGCTTGTGAAGGGAATACTTTACCCACTGAACCCCCCTCCCCCCCATCTCATGGCCTTGAACTCATTTTTGATCTTCCTGCCTAAGCTTCCCAGTTGCTGGGGTCATACGTATGTTGCACTGGTCATGCTGAGATTCAATCTTGGGGCTGTTTTATAAAATAAAGAGGACAGAGGGAATATGTTTGGTGGATGTGCAGTCGTGTGTGGGGGTAGGGGGTAGGGGGTTTCTGAAGGCCCGTGCCGAGGCATCCCTTCCCCCTGATGGTATAGTATAGAATAGAGTGTATTCAGGGCATGGGGAAGGGAGTTGAGAGGGTAGTAGAGATGGAGAAAGCTCTGGAGAGGGTAGAGGAATAGAGGCCGGCCATGAGCATGTGGTGAGAGGGGGAAGGGGTAAGGGGAGAGAGGGAGAGCAGGAACAAGAGCAAGAAAGCAAGAGGGGCGGCAAGCAGCCCCTTTTATAGTGAGTCAGGCACACCTGGCTGTTGCCAGGTAACTATGGGGCAGAGCCTAGACAAAATGCTAACACTTGGGACACCATTGGAGAGTTAGTCAGCAAAGTCTCAGGAGGCAGAGGATCCCACCAGATAGAAAATGGAAAAAAATGTAAGAGTCTGGTAAAAGGAATGTCTCAGTGGGTAAAGGCTCCTGCTGCTAAGCCTGAACTGAATTCAATCTCAAGGTCTCTCTGTGTGTGTGTGTGTGTGTGTGTGTGTGTGTGTGTGTGTGTGAGAGAGAGAGAGAGAGAGAGAGAGAGAAAGAGAGAGAGAGAGAGAGAGAGAGAGAGAGAGAACAAATAAAGAAGAGATTTTTTTAAAAAAAGATTCAAGGGTCAATGGCCACAAAAGTTACAAAGGGCCTAGGCAGGGAGAATCAGAGACACAGAGAAAGGGGCACCGAGAAAGTAGGAGAAGAAAAAAAAAAGAATTCCTCAATAAAAGGGGAACTCACATCGAGGTACAATGGCTCACACCTGCATTCCCAGCACTTGGGAGGCAGAGGCAGGAAGACCATAAACTCAGAGACAGCCTGGTCCACACCCTGAGACCCGTTCATAGCATAAGTAAAAGGCCTAGGCTGGACTCCTCAGCACCATAGACAAACACAAGAGTCAGTGAAACAGAACAGGAGGTCAATAAGTAAGATAAAGATTTGGATTTAGCAGTAAAGATGTATCACAGGATCTAGAAGAGAGTGGTTTTAGTTGAGTGGAAAGGTGGAACTGATCTCTGGAAGAATCAGAAACTAAGGCAGTCAGCCTACACATGGCACCGACAGCTCCAACCTGCCCCAGCCAGCCCTTCTTGTCAATTCTAAGGCAGCTGTGATTGCCTGGGGCTGACTGGGGCTGAAGTTTTGCATGTCTGTGAAGCCTCCCTGCGGTGGGCTTACTTGGACCAGCACAAAGACTGATGAATTCAATCTTGAAAGGCTCAATCAGGGCTTGAACATTTTTAAAGCTTTGCTAAAGACTGACCTGTGGAACTATGTTAGATTGTTAGTCTTATCAAAAAAAATGACGAGAAGAGACTGTAAAGGCTATTGCTGTCCCTGTGTGCAGTTCTTCTCTTAGCACATCTTGTTCATGAAAATCTCCAGTTGGGTCACTCAACTACATTTCCTTAGAGGACAGAAGAGACTCACACATTCTCTATCGTTCTGCCTCCTTTCAGGCTAAGATTACAGGCAGGTGCTACCAGGCCTAGCTTTTTACTTTTAATTTATATTATTATTACTATTTTGCAGTGCTAGAGGTCAAACCTAAGTCCTTGTGCATATAAGCCAAGTGAATTTTTGCCCACTCTGGTATTATTTCCATTTTAACTCTATTAGATCTAAGAATATGTTCTCTGAGATCACATCTGTCAAAACTTACTGAGATTCATTATGGCTCAGAACTCAATCAGTTCTTACAAACGTTCTATGAGTGCTTCAAAATAACATTCAAGTTCTGGGTAGTTTTGTTTTTTTGTTTTTGTTTTTGTTTTTGATCAGAGGTACTGGCCAGACTGACAGATTTGAATAGTCTGTTAATTACTATGAAAAAGCTGGACTTGGGTGACATGCACCAGTAATCCTGGGCCTTGGCTGAGGCAGGAAAATTACTGGCAGTGGGAGGGTTTATACTGAGTTCTAGGTGCTGAACCCAGTGTACACTGCCCCCTCCCTAAAAAACAAGTAGGAAGAGATGTGTTAACAACTGTGGTCTCTCCTCCTCGGAAGCCTTTTCTCCATTTGTCCAGATGGCCTTCCAACATGTGGAGATTTGTGGTGAGCAGAATCTGATTTGGTCTTTGTAGGCTTAGTTCTTGCCTTGGCAGCCTCAGAGGACACCTGGCCTTTACCCCCCATCCTCCCTGAAATCTGGCACTCCCCTCTAAATTCATATTACTTGCTGCTGTACAATCTGCTTGACATGTCTGCCTTCCCTACAGTGTTTTTACAATTTACTCCTTAGTTAGATTTTAGCTGTGTGAGTGAAGATTATCTTTATAACAGCTTTGTTGGTGTATAATTATTAACATATCACAAAGCCCACTCTTTCAAAGTATTTAATTCAGTGAAAGCTTGTCTTTACTGTGGCATCCTCTAGGTTACACATACAAATCACCTGAAGATCATTAAAAACTGTCTTTCATTGGTCCTACTCCTCCCCAAAGGTTTTGACTTAATTGAGCAGGGGCATGGAACAGGAATGAGATGTTTTTTAAACTCCCCAAATAAACTAACTTGCAGCTAAGGATGTCTGATACCATTCTGCACACTGCAGGTAAGTGTATAAGGATGGTTTGTTGTGATCATCCATTATCTCCACTTCTGGTGTCCAGTTAACTCCATCTTTATCTCCCTTACAGTCCCTGACTTCTATTACAGATCAGTGTCTGCTTATGACTGTGTTCTCAACACTAGGCTTGGTCACACAGCCATTTTAAGGCCAGACTGGGCTAGGTGGCACAAAGATTGTATTACACCACCAAATTTCTGTACTCAATAGGCAGGGATTAAATGATTTTTTTACTCAAAAACCAGTAACTCATAGATCAAACTCAAGACCGCACTCATTTTGACGACCAGTATACCCGATAGGCATAGAGCACTACAAGTAGTAAAACGGTAGTTTGGTTAATTTCTCAGATGACGGAAGTTCCTTTATTATTACTGGGTTGTTTGTTGTTTCATCGAGGACCTGGTGCACACTGAAAATGGTGACAGGGTATCCGGTTTTGGCTTCCACAGCTGTGAGGTCTTTGAGGGGGACACATCATGCCATTCCTGGGCTACCACATTATTAGATACTTAGTTAAATACTTACTGGTGGTTACACTTCATATCTCGTCGAATAAGTATGACCTTAACTGGACAGGGAGCTGCACAACTTTCCCGTTTTGATTCTTTTTGCAGTTAATTAAGGTTCTCTAAACTGGGGCACTCCCTAATCTGCTCAGGCAAAGACAAAAAGAAGGCAGGTTTTACTTGCACCTACGAGAGGTTTCGCAAACATTCAAGCCCAGCAAGGACAGTTCTTTCAGACAAGTGAAAGCAAGATTCTTGAGACGAAGGAAACCCCTGCGAAGTGGGTCCTTTAGCTTGTCCCGTAATGCCTCTTAACACTTTCAAACCAGATACAGAGGGTCCGCGAGGGCATCTCGACCGCGCCCCCTGGTCAGCCGCAGCATGATTCCTTCCCGGGAGGGTTACGCCCCAGGGCGCAAGTGGATCGACTCAAGCATTAAACAAGACAATGTAAAAGCAGTCTAGCCAAGAAGAGACAGTGTTATTTTGGCAGCCAGTTTCTCCCCCAGAGCCTCCACCCAATCCCTTGGGCCGGGCGCCCAGAGCTTGGAATTGTGGCCGGCTCCAGGAGCCCAGCTCCCTCCACGTGTCCTGTCTTCCCAGCAGCCTCTCCGCCGCCTGGGGAGGAAAATCTCCTGACAACTCGCGATCTGTGCACTACATCTCCCGGGAGGCACCGCGCCACTTCTCGTAGCCAACACCCGGGGCGCAGGCGCCCTGAGCTCTGTCAACAAGCGGGTATGGCGAAGACTGTGTGCGCTTCCTGATGGGATTTGTAGTTTCTCCGGCTCTCTCCTACTCGCCCATCAGACGCTCGAGGACTACAAGTCTCAGCTACCCCGGCGCGGTGAGCCCGGTCACGTGTTAGGGGGCCGATCGGGCGTGCGTGCCGCCGTTGATCCGGTGCTGCAGTGAGGTGGTTGTCGCCCGTGTTGTGTGTGTGTGAGTGTGCGTGAGTGAGTGAGCGAGTGAGTGAGTGAGTGAGTGTGTGCGTGGGGGCACTCGGCTTGTTGTTGTCGGTGACTTCCCCCTTCCCTCCACCCCTCCCCTCCCCGGCCGCCGCTGCAGTGGCCGCTCCCTGGGCCGTAGGAAATGAGCGATAACGATGACATCGAGGTGGAGAGCGACGTGAGTCCCGGGGCTTCTTCCTTTCCGTTCGGGTTGTCAGGCGGGGACAGCGGCCAGGGCTCTCAGCCGGGCGACGGCGGGAGGGGGGCCGGGTCGCCGCCGCCTCCGTCCTCTTCCCCCGGGGCCGGGACCGCCTGCGTCGCGCTCCAGGCTCGCTCCCCTCCAGTCCTGTCCAGAGAGGCCTCCTGGGACGGAAGGTGGGAGCAGACACGCGGCCTCTGGGACCCCCACATTCTCCCGTGGAGGAGGGTGTCGAGGCCTCCCTCTCCACTCTGCCCGGCTGGGGATCCCATTATCCGTTCGGATCCTGGGCAAGGAGACCAGCGCTCAGCTCCTACTCCTTGGGTCCATGATCTCCCTCCTCCTGTGACCGGCTGATCCTGGGGGTGTAGGGGCTGGGAGTGCTCTGACGCCCGAGAGGGATCGGGGGAGAGCAGACAGTGCTCCGGATCCCTCTTGTCCGACTCGGATCCCAGAAAGAGAGGCAGCGCCTGGGACCCCCACTAGTAGGCTACGGGATCTCGCTAGAGAGAGGGAAGGGTGTCAGGCTGACTCCCCACCCGCTGCTTCCTCCGCCGCCGGCATTTTCTTTCTTATTACTGAATTCGAAGTGTGAAAATAACTTCTATATTTTCTATTTTTTCTCTCTCTTATTCCAGGAAGAGCAACCGAGGTTTCAATCTGCGGTACGTCTCCTACTCTCCATTTCATTTTCATTTCCGTTCCGTTTTGGTTCTTTTTGGAGTCAGAGAGAAAAAGAGATCGTTTTATTACTTTTAATATTCTTGTAAACTCCTCTTAACCGCTAAGGTGAGGTGGAGTCAATTGGGTTTGGAGGAGGGGGGCGTTGCAAATCCTCATGAGTCTTGATTCTCAGGTGGTAGATTCTGGTGAGTAGGCAGGTAAGAGGAGGCCTGTGCTGCGACCTGAGTTGTTCTGTAGTGTTCAGTGAAGGATGCAGGGAGGCATGTGAGAAACAAAAGAGCATTCTGAAGTGAATGGTAGTGTTATTTCAGAGCTAACTGGTCAGGTTTTATTTAGGAGCAGGTAAACTGTAAGCAGTATCTCCATAGTTGTGTGAAGTTGCAGGCACATTTAATAACCTCTTTAGCCCAAGTCATGTGACTTCGGCAGCCCCCTAGAATCTAGAAAATCCCAACAACAATGGAAAAGAGAGGCGCCCATAGTTAAATGTTGAAAGTGTCACAGGTTTTTTTGTAATCTGACTTTTCATTTGAGGAGAAGAAAAATTGTTGAAAAGTGGCACTGTACGAGACAGCTTTGCTGCAAGGTGATGGATGAGCCCATATAATGTTATCAGTGACTTCTTAGGTTTTTGACATTAATGGGTTTTGTAGATATTTCTGTCTTTGGGTTGGAGTCTGAGACTCAGGAGTAAATGGGTATAGATTATGGAAAAAGAAGGACTAGACTCAGAATAAATCCAATCAGAGAAGAGGGACAAATGTGATATTTGATGGCTGGAAATGGTAAGGAAAGGGTGTAGAGTGAGGACCGGGTAATGAGATAGTCAAGAATAGTGGGAAGAGGTGAGGACTGGTGTACTAAAGGATGTACACCCTTCTAAAAAGTCAGGAGCCACCTACCTCTGCTGCTTGCTACCTGAGAGTGAGCTCAGTGTTGCCAGATCTTTTTTTTTTTTTTTTTTTTTCCCCTTCAGGGCTGAGCCATATCCGTGGAACTTTATGAAAAATGTTAAAATACTAGAAACACAGATTATTCCTTTTTGGGTATGTTCATGTGCATTTAATTTTTGACTGTGCTGGGAGTCGAACCCAGGGCCCTAAGCATGCCATGCAACCTGCAACCCCCCTGCCGTGGAGCTACAGCCTCAACCTACTTAATTGACTTTTTAAAATTACATTTATTTATTTAACTCAAGTGCGCGCGCACATGTGTGTGTGTTCATGTGTATGTCATGGATCACATGTGAAGGTCATAGAACTACTTGGGGGGAGTCAGTTCTCTCCAACACGTGAGTCTGGGGATTGAATTTAGGGTTTGACCACAATGCCTTTACCCACTGAGCTATCTCTTTAGCTAGTTATCTGATTTTTAAATGATATGTGAAACAGCTGTTTAGGAACTTGTAAAGAATTTGCAGGATGCAACTAGGCTTGGTTGTTCAGGCCCGTAAACCCAGTTACTCAGAAGGCTGAAGTAGGAAGATCAAACATTCAAGCCTACTTCTGCAATTTACTGAGACCCTGCCTTAACGAACAAAAACCAACACAACCCAGAGTCCAGGGTTGTGACCCAGTACATAAGCCCAGGGCTTCTGAGGCTTTGGCAGAAAGGTTGCCCTGAATTTTAAGCCAACCTGGGATATAGAATGAGTTCCAGCCTGGACTACAGCATAAGATTCTGCCTCAAACAAACAACTCTGCTTTTGTGTCTTTTCCTAGGGAACAAGTTTGCAGGATGCCACATTGATAGCTCTGGTGTAGGACCTTACTAATCACAGGGTAAAAACAGGTTCTTCAGTTGTATCTGCTCTTCATTAGCGCATCAGAGATTATACAGATGCCTGAACATTAAGAAAAACCTTATTTATTGAGAACTGATTGATTCTGAGTGCAGGTATCTCAGGGGTCTTAAGGAATGTTCTGAGATCCTCACTGAAGATAATGTTTTATGTCTTAATGAAGTGTTACACATATTCCTACAGAAAGTCAAATTCCTTTTTGTTTTTTGTTTTTTCAGCTATTATTATCTCTTTTTTTCTTTTAAGAGAGGGGGGGGAGAAGGAGTCTAAGCTTTGTCCTGGAACTCACAGAGATCTGTCCACCTCAGGTTCGAGGATTAAATGGGATTTAATCAAATGGGATTACATGTGTGCACCACCCTGCCTGGGCACTATTAGTCTGAATACTATGGACTTGGCTGTTTTCTTTTGAGCCTGTTCTACCAAAACAACACCACCAGCAGCTTCTTTCCCCTCAAGTCTCTAGTTCTAAGATCTGCTACAGGGCTTGATCAGGGTTAGACGGCAAGGCTTGGGATGGCTTGTTTTGAAGACTCATACATGATCTGGAATTAGGTTTGCTTTTCGATGAGAGATATTTTCTTACTTTATGACAAGCAGTTATTGTGGGCTTTCTGCTTTTTAAAGCATCCACCTGGGTGCTGATGTAAATTAATTTACTAAGTGCTTCCACTCTCATGAATCTCATCTTACTTTGTCTAGATGTTTTTACTTTTGTTGTTGTTGTTAAAGTGCTCAGGATTTTCCCTCTCACCTTGGACATAGGCAGTGACATTTGGTTGTGGCTGGAGGTTGAACCTTTGAGACCTTTGTTTTCATTCAGTGTGCTTACTTACTGAGATTTTTCTGGTACAAGTTTATCCTAGCATAGACAGAAAAAAGCAGGTATATTATAGACAGTGTGTCATACAGCTGTCACAAATGGGCTGGGAACGTGTATTCCTTCCTCTGTTCCTTCGAATGTATCCATTTGCTTATTGAAATTTAGTATAAATAATACATTTTCTCCCCTAAAATGTGGAAAGCTATTAGGTTTTATCTTTGGAAAACCATTTTTTAAAAATGTGGACTCTGAACAACCAGATAGACTGCAGAAAAACTTTTAAAAAGTTATTTGGAACCCAAGTATGGTAGCTCACACCTGTAATCCCAGCACTCAGGATAACTGAGACAGGAAGATTACCATGAGTTCGAACTGAGCGATAGACCCCCCCCCCCTCTGAGACAGGAGGATTACCATGAGTTCGAACTGAGCGATAGACCCTCTCTCTCTCCCTCTCTCTCTCTCTCTCTCTCTCTCTCTCTCTCACACACACACACACACACACACACACACGTTATTTGGAAAACGTTCTGTGGGTTCTAACATGATCATAGTTTCTACAATCAGTACAGTATCTTACTCATGATCAGATCTGTATGGGAGGGAGGCTAACGGAAAGTGAAACTGATCTGCCGAATGCTGCACACGGAAGCAGTCTCCAGTGAGCAGCAGACTGTTAGAGGAAGTCACCCTAAACACTAGTTACTAGACTTGATAATTGCAGAATCTCACTAGTACTTTTTGGGGGGGGGGTGGGGGGTAAGTTGTATTTTAAAGATAATTTTCTGAGGCAGTTACTTATGCAAGAGGTTCCTTTTGCTTTCTTTGTGTTTGGATAGTTTCTCTGGGAAAGAGTGAACGTATGGAATGTGGGGTTCCTGAGTTGGTCAGGAAACCCGAGGCCTTTCTCCATATGCTGTCCTTTGCATCTGCTGAATTTGACACGTTGCAGTTACTATACTGGCTGGAGGTTTAAAATAGGTTTGTGCTATTCCACTTGTGGTCCTTTCTGGTTTCAAGTATTTTTAACTCCTTGCTGTTTGCGTCTTTGGAGATTGAGGCATATTTGGGAGGAAGGGAGTTTGACCACTAGTTCAGGGGACTTTGAGTCTTTCTGGATCAGCTTCATGGCAGAAGTGCTGCAAGCTTATAGACCTTGTTTCTTCTGCTCAGTGCTTGGCTTTGGTGATAGAAACAGCAGCTTTTCTCCCTGTGTATGCCTGTGAAAAGATGGTGCTAAGTTTTTAAGAGTTGTGTTGCTTTGTCAAAAGACTGATAGGGTAAAAGAGTTGATCTAGGAACCCTAATTGATCATTTTTAGGAACAAGGGAGGGTTTTGACAGGGTTTTGCTATGTAGCCTGGCCTCCCCCCTGCAGGGATTTTCTGGCCTTGGCCTCCTTCGAGGCTTACAGGTGTATGTTGTCAGACCTGACTTCAATGTCCTAACGAAGAAGTCCTTCCTCTTAAACAGCTAGTGTAATGGCACATGTGGGTTGTAGTGTTCCTAAATTTTTTTAGACACCAAAAGGTGATAGAATCCTCAAAAGCAAATATATTGACAGAAATGTGTATCAGCCATAGGCTTCAAACAAAAGAGCTAGGAAAATGGAGTTAATATCTGCCTGCTAAAGACTCTAGTTTAGAGTTTTATCTCCTCTCAGGTGCCTGTTGTTTGTGTTGCAATTTTTGTGTTTATTAAAATGAATACTTTTAGTTGCTTAGAAATTGTTTTATTTTATCTAATTTACCAAAGTAATAAGTATACTGCATGAGAATTTGGAACCTTTGTTTTCAACATTCTTAGTGTTTCAGTGTGACTGGTTGGATAATCCTGTGACTCTGTCTTCTAAAGAGACACCTTTAAATTTCTGAAACTAAAAATACTAAATAGCCACTAAGGATGACACATATTCCCTCTACAGTGGCACTGAGAAGATTCCCCCTATGTGGTGGAACAGTTAGATGCTAGGCAGCTTGCAAGAAATGGCATACTGGGAAGCCCTTATTCATCCTTTACAGGGAGGCGTCTCTTTCTCCATGCTGGGTCTTGCAGGAAATTGGGTTGCTGATTGGTGAGATGTGTGAATGAAGATGCATTTTTCTGTGCAATAAGTTGAAAGGAAATACTCTTGAGAGAGTTCCTCAATTCTGAACGGGTCTCCTTAGCTTCCATGTCCTGTCAGTTTAGTGACTAAGCTTACTTTCAACATTGAACTGCACTAAGATACACATGCTTGTTAGCATGAGAGGTGGACAAATTATAGGTGAAGAGTTTGCTTCTGTCTGCCAGCGTGGAAAAGTTTGGTGGAACTAAAGCTGAGACTGAGTAAAGGCCTTGGCATAGACATCAAAGCTGGAAGCAGTTTGGTGCTTGCGTTCCTGGTGAGCAGCTGTGTCCACTCTCTGGTATCACAAAGCCCCTAGGACTTCTCTTAGTCTGGGACATGCTGATGAAGAAGGGCTTTCTCACAGAAACTGCAACTCCTGTGTTAAAGAGCAAGCAGTGTCCAGCATCTGCCCCTGAGGATGTATAGGGGAGTCATTTGGGAACCTGTGACATAGCCCAAGAAGACCTCTATGATCTATTCCACAAGGGTACCACTGGGCCCAGTGTTAGCACGACCAGACACTTCTCCGTGTAGGCAAGAAGTCCACACTCATCTGATTGCTCTGCTCCACTGCTGTTAATCGCTATGCTGCTTTAAAAAGAGTTCTTGGGGGAATCTCCAGCACCCTAAGCTGAGTCTTCACTGGGTTTTCTCTCTTCAATTCTGAAAGCTTGGCGCTTGGGAAAGCTGGCCTTTTGTCAGCCTGAGAAGATGGCTAACAAGGCAGTACAATAGCCTCCCCACTGGCCCATCACACAAAGCTGGGGTATCAGCCTCATCTGCAGCTTAGAAATACTTTCCAGAGAGAACTCTCAGCCTTGTGTGAAGGTGTGTCAGGTTTTTCCTGTGCTCTGTAAGCACTAGAAATGTCACTTAATTCAGAGTTGCCTGGAATTAGGCATGTGATTTCGGCATGTTTTTCACGTGTGCTTGCAAATGAGGCTTGGGGAAGGGGAAAAACAAATACATCCTTTCTGCTGTCTCTGTCTAGGCATAACAGCTGAGGGGTAGACATGGCAGGAGGTCTTGGTCTGAGATTTCCCCGCTCTGCTAGTTAAATTGGGTCTGGAACCACCACAGAAATTCCATCCACTGCTTGGAGAACAACAGTCCCCAGCCCAGGCTTTCTACCAGGCAGTGGCCTGCCGCCTTTCCTAGCTGAGCCAACTTCTAACTTGGCTGGCTCCCCAGATGAGAAGCCGAGATTTCTGCTCATGGTCTACGGCCAAGTTCACTACAGTCTTCCAACCAAACGACTTGTTGTCCATTTGAGTCCTTTCAGTGCTCAGCAAATGGGAGGGGGTGGTGCATCTTGTAGGGATGATTGTGTTGTTCCCTTAAACTTAGCTCCTTGCTTGCAGCACAGGCCCACAGGAAACCGAGTCCAACTTAGTTCTAACTGCTTGGGACTTTCAGGGTTCTCCCAGAAAGAAAACAGACAATTAGGATTTTATTTGTATTAACAGGATGGATTGTGGGTAACTGGGGTCACTGCTTCCGTGCACAGCTCTTAAGCTGGGAGGAGGGCCAGGAGTCAGGGTGATTTAGTAGGCAGGAATATCTTGAGCTGCTGAAGACCAATGGATTTGCATGTAAATAGACATCTTGGAAATTAGAGTAAACACCAGAGGGCTAGTCCATGCCAAATGTTGGTCCTGGGTCGCTTGCGCTCCTCAGCTATGGATTGTGACAGGCCCATTTGCCTGGATGTTGATGTTTTAGCTCCCTCAAGCTGTCTCACACTGGTGCCGGAGGAGGCTGTAGTTGTCTTCCCCAGTGCTGTAGAAGATCCTCTAACCTCAGGTACCTGGTTCCCAAGCTTAGTCCTTTCAGATTCCTCGTTCTGTTTTCCGTATAACTATAGTTGAGAAAATGTTTTCCTTTACAGTGAACTGAGGTTAAGAAGGGTTAACTTTACAAGTCCTCCAGGACAGTGGCTGTGATGGAGATTTGTATCCCATTAACAACTGTAGGTGAGGCACCTGAGGGATCAAGGGGACAGTGCAGACCTGAGTGAGTCACAGACTTTAGAATTTGATAGTAGAAGAATTTCAAATCCTTTTCTTCTCGTGGCTCTTGTTTGATTTCTCTCTGACCATCTTTCTTTGGAAGTAGCATTAAACCAAGTTTATGCTTGTTGCTGCATTTTCAAAATTCCTGGCGCTCTGGGTTTAATCACCAGGACACTCTAATGTATAGATATGCTCTTTAGGCTAGCTTAGCCCAGCCTGCTCTAGTCTTTTTGAGTAAATTCTCAAAAAGAGTGTGTGTCCATAATGCCTGAAGTATAGGTGTGGTGAAGTCCTTGCTGAAGCAGGTCCTTGTGTGCTGTTTAGGGGGAGGTGAAGTTCCCTAACAGTGCTCCTTAGCATGGTGCCCTGCTCTCTTACCCTTCCTGATTGGTTGGCAGTCCTGGCCCTTGACAGCTGACTGTTTATAATTCCAAACAGGAAAGATTAAAGGCTGGTTAGGGTATTCAGAAAACTGCCAAGTAGGCCTGCCCTGCTGCAAGTGCCTGAGGGAATTTACCAGGAGAGCGTGCGTGCGTGCGTGTCAGTCAGTGTGTCAGAAGGTCTACCTACCCGAGAACTGGCTCGGTCTATGTGAGAGGGAACCTAATGTAGTTGGCACATCTGTCAGCTCTGTCATGACCTCAGGTGCAACTGTGTTTTCTAGAGGTTTGGGGCTCTCTTGTATGACTTGATAAGAGAATATGCTAGGGACCTTTAGCAGGAGGATGTCAGAGCAAAGCCTCGGGATGGTGGGTCTCCTGGGGACAGAAGCACTCCCTTTCTCCAAGCCTCATGGTAGAGGTAGCCATAGCTTAGGAAGTGCCCTCTGGAGCTTTCCTTAGTTACATTCCAACCATGTACTGGCAACTGCTCCATCATGTAGGCTGGGGACACTTCCTGGAGAGTCACACTTTGTCCCCTGAATAACTTTGATTCTACTTGTGCATGAGCTGGATTCATCGTGCTGTTTTGGATGTTCCTGTTGCAAGCCCTGCTCACCCCTTTTTCCCCTTTAACAGAGCCTAATTCTGGAGACTCCTTCCTAACTGCCCACCTCGCTCTACAAATTTTCCCAGTCCACTTGCCAGGCACAGCGCTGACTGCACACACTTCCAGGCTTTACCACATCTACCTGTAAAAGAAGTGGCATTCCTAACATGCTCTTTCTTCATTCTCCTAGGCTGACAAACGGGCTCACCATAATGCACTGGAACGAAAACGTAGGGACCACATCAAAGACAGCTTTCACAGTTTGCGGGACTCAGTCCCATCACTCCAAGGAGAGAAGGTGAGTTTATTGACAAAGCCAGTTGGCCCACCAGCAGCTTGGAACTTACCAGGACATCCCTTCTGTAAAGAAGTACAGCCATGTGGCATGGTCTCTCTCTTTTTTTTCCCTTTTTCTTTTTATTCTTTGAAGATCCTCACACATCTCAATTGTTCTTGATTATCTTTAGCAAAAACAATATCAGTCTAACAGCTGTTTTCAAGACATCCCTTTCAAAATTGGAGATACTGTAATTTATTACTTTTTTATTTGATAGTGCTGGGGATTGAACCCAGGGCCTTGTACATGCTAGGCAAATAAGTTAGTCATTCATGACATTATTATAACTTTATACTGTACTATATAACGTGGTCCATAATTAGTTTGGGATCACTAAAGATTCCCCAGGCCAGCAACACCCTAAACCTCTGTGGGAATTTCTCTTGTGCAGTTCAGCATTAGTACTTAGTGTAAATGAAGACTTTGAAGCAGGTCTGTGAGCCTGCCTGGGCACCAGTGCTTTCCAGTTCTGACAGCTACCCTTCCCAACATATATAAAGAGCACTGTAAGCTGTGGATCAGAAAAGCTGAGACAAGCTCCTATGAAAGAGAAGTAAACCTCACTCTCACCTTCTTAGTGGCCTTGACACTGGTGTTTTCCCTGGAGAGGGAGGAGCCAGCTCTTTCTAGCTTCAAAAACCAAAAGCTTTGAGCCAAAGCCTATGGGTGAGGTTCACTCCTTGGAATATAGAAAAAAACATTTGTTTGCATAGTTAGTTTCACCCTTAACACAGTATAGCAACAGGCTGCTTTTTGTAGCCCCCTTGGTCAGCTTGTTTGTTTGAAAGAGCCTCACTGTATAGTCAGACTGGTCTGAACTTGGGATTCAGCCAGTCTTGCCTGTTAACATTACAGGCATGTGCTGCTATACCTAGCTTAAGAAACACTATTTAATAAAAACAGTGTTTACTCTGGGTATACTTTACATGGCTTTACTGCTTTGGTTCTGTGGTAAGGGTCCTGAATTTGCTTTGTTATCAAAGATTAAGTTAAGTTTTTCATGTTTATAAAAAGTTGAAAAGCTATGCTTTCTATTTTGTCTATAATGTGGCCTTCTGTGTGGTTGAAGTATGGAGTAAGTTACAGGAACACACGAACAGACCATGTGAATGCAGTATTACAAAACCAGAATTTGCTGTGGGTTAAGCCCACTTAGTATATACTTGATTTAATGGCCTTGAACCAAGGTACTTACCGGAATAACAGCATTCCTGAGTATAACACTGAGCACCACAGGAAATCTTTATGACTGAGAGACGCACCCTTTGTGCAAAAGATTTATCTCTGATGCATGTCTGACCTGTTGACAGTTGGTGCTTATTCCGTATGCTGCAATGTCAGTTAGCATCACTTGGTGAGCTTATGGGCTAGAACTGCCTTCATCCAAACCTCACATGGAATGAGATATAGAGTGGGCTGTGACGCACCCACTTCCAGTACCAAATGAACTCCTGAGAGTAAGCCTGGGAGTAGGCACCTGCAACAGTCAGGGGTATCTGAGGAATTCTGAAGAGTGAAAGCACTGAAAGCATAGTTTACAAGCCACAGCTACGTCCCTTCCTTCCTTCCTTCCTTCCTTCCTTCCTTCCTTCCTTCCTGTCTTACCGTACTGTTTCATTCTTCCTGAAGTCCTTATACTTAAATTATACTAAGTCCTCCTGCCCTTTTTCTTTGAGGAAGTTGACGTTGGACTTTAGTAGCTTACAAATGGGATGAGTAGTTTGTCATTATTGTGGTCCTTTTACTCACTCCATTCAGCAAACATTCATGGAGGGTCTACACACACTAGCCACTGTTCTTAGCAAGAATAAATAGATCTTTTATTTTAGCAAGGAAATAATAGAAATTAAGTAATCACTAAAAATATGGATACTGGCTAGGCATGGTGATAGCAAACGCCTTTAATCACAGCAATTGGAAGATCAGAGGCAGGTGGGTCTTTTTAGTTTGAGGCCAGTCTGGACTACATATTAAGTTGCTGGCTGGCGACGGCTCTGTGTGTGTTCCTGTGTGTGCATGTACTATGGAGGGAATTAAGGGAAGGATTGGTGGAATTTAATCGGAACAGTCAGATCTCATTGGCAAGATGGCCTTTGCAAAGATTTCATAGAAGTGAAGAGCTGTCTGTCTGGTGCTGGGCATTGGAAGCAGGAGGAAGGCCAGTTGAGGAATCTTGAACAGGCCAGAATGGGTAAGGAGTGGGTGAGAGGATGATACCAGGCCCTGTGTTGTAATTTCTTGTGTTTGCATGTTTGTTGAGATGGGGTTTCTTGTATCTCTGGCTGGCCTGGAACCCACTGCATAGTTAAGGCTGACCTTCCTTAGATTCCTCATTTTCTGCCTCCACTTCTTAAGTGCTAGGATTTGGCTTTAGTCTTTTTTTTTTTTTTTTTTTTTAAATTCAGGAAAGAGAACCAGATTTAATGAGCCAGTCATCAGAGCCCTAACCTGCCAGTTTCAAGCTGCCATTCTTACTTCAGAGGCCTTCTTGTCCTGCTTGCTCTTAACTTTGGCTGCACCAGCCTGTGTGTGTGAAGAGCAGGACTTTTTATTATTCTCCATCTGTCAACAGGCTCACAGGTGCAGGAGGCTTCAATTCCGGAACCCTTCGGTCTCTCAGACTGACTTCTCACCAAATGTCGCAATCTTCTTAAAATGTGGTATTGGAACCAAAGGAAATTGACTCATTCTTGATTTGAATTGCAATGGTTAAGGTTGTGACATGTAAGTGGTCATGAAATGTTCCGTGTGAGTTTTGGAGAGCTCAGCTCAGATTGTTGAAGGAAAGCCTTTGATCTGTGACCCCTTTGATGTCAGCACCCTATGTGCCAGGTGACTCTACAGTTAACATTGCGATTATGTGATAATGTGTCCAAGCCTTTTTTAAGATTTTTGTTTATTTGTTAGGTTTGGTTTCTTGAGATAAAATTTCATTCTGTGGCTCTCAAACTGACTTGAATTCACAGTAATCTTCCTGTTTTAGGCTTCCAGATATTTACTTGAAAAAGTGAAGCCTCTTTTTTTGGGGGGGTGGAGGGGGGTTCTGGTTAGTGTGTGCGTGTGTGTGTGTGTGTGTGTGTGTCTTTAAATATACAGAGAAATGAGCTTCATCATGAGCATTATATATAGATAACATTTTACTTCATTCTTATTTATTTTTGAGATGGGGTCTCAATATGTAGTCCTGGCTGTCCTGGAACTCACTATATAAGCCAGGCTGGCTTTGAAATCACTAAGATCCCCCTGTCTCTGCTTTTTTCTTTTTTCTAAAATATATAAGGAAAAATTGATATTGATTGCATTGGATCCTAACCTATCTTGGGAAGAGAAAATGGTCTTTTTAAAATTTTGTATAGCATGATTTGAACTCATAATTCTGCTCAAGTGCTTAAACTGCAGTCTTGTGCCACTATGTCTCATAAGGAGATTTATTTATTTATTTATTTATTTATTTTTGAGACAGAGTCTCATAGATGAGGCTTGCAACCCCCTAGGTAGTCTTTGTTGACATAGAATTTATAGTGATCTTCCTGCCTCAGCCTCCTAAATATTGGAGTGACATGACATGTGTCACCATGAATGGCAAGAAAGAAAACTTGAAATTAAGACACAAACTTCATTTATTCCTTATTTCTTGTATTTGTATGATAAAATAAGCATCATAAAGAATGCCTGTCCTCCCTGACTCCTGTAATCCTAGCACTTGAGAATTTGAAGGAGGATGACTATAAACTTGGGGTGCTGCTCTTACAGGGACTTGGGTTCAATTCCCATCATCCACATGGTGACTCACAACCTTCTACAGCTTCAGTTCCAGGAGACTGACCCCTCATGAAAATAAATAGTTTTCTTTAAAAAAAAAAAAGAAAGACAGACAGACAGAAAAGGCCAGTAATCTAGGAGTGGTTCTGAACACCTGTAATCCCAGTATTTAGGAGATAGAGGCAGGAGGACCAGAAGTTCAGAGTCCTTGTCAGCAACATAGTGAGTTAGGCTAGCCCGGGTTGTATGAGGTCCTGTCTCAGATGCAGCCTTTTTTTTTTTTTTTTCCTGTCTGTTTTGGTTTTGGTTTTTCGAGACAGGGTTTCTCTGTGTAGCCCTGGCTGTCCTGGAACTCACTCTGTAGACCAGGCTGGCCTCGAACTCAGAAATCGCCTGCCTCTGCCTCCCGAGTTCTGGGATTAAAGGCATGCGCCACCACTGCCTGACCAGCCTTTTTTTTTTTTTTCTTTTTCTTTTTCTTTTGTTGAGGTGCTGACTGTCCTTGGGCAATCACTGTTGTTGCTCCAACTCTTAATCATAAATGAGGGGCCTGCCAAGGTCATGACCCAGTCTGTAGCAGAACAGGACTTGGAACTTTGGAACTGGGACTTAGATATTTCTACAGTACTGGAGGATAAGCAGTCTGAGGGTGTGTGTTTTAAAGAAATCAAGCCTATATAGTTGGACAGGTGTGCATCACTCAAAGGCTGAGGCAGGCAGATTGCCACAGGTCTGAAGCCTGCCTAGGCTAGCAGTGACCTATCTCAAGGAAACCAAGTCTCCCTCTACTCATGCTAGCAACCTTACTTAAATTTAGTAAGACTCACAAAAAGGAAAAAAATTAAGAGATATGAAAAGGGGAGACATACTGGGAAGAAGAGGGGTTCCGTGGAAGGGGTAGAGGGTAATATGGGAAATATGCTCAAAGTTTATTATATGTGTGTCTGAAATTACAACAAAATCTAGCTTAAGTACTTAAATCTTGTCATTTCCTGGAAGCTTTCTTAGATAGCTCCGTTAATCTTAGCAGTGTGTAAGTTACTATGAAAATACTCATCTAAAGTAGTTTATTCAGGTTACATCAGAATGCAGAGTTGAGGGTCACTTCAAGTCTACAGATTCTTTCTGACTTCAGCCCTAGAAAGTGACTCATTCCAGTTAGTGGTCATTCAAATTTGTCATCAGCCCTGGGGTTGGGGAGTGGACCTTCATACTCTTGTTGTTTTAAGGTGTTGGTTTTCTCTTGTAGTCTTTCAATTGAAGGTGTATTTTAAGACAAATGGTTTTGTTATGTATGGCAAAGAATATAATGGTTCTTGGCAAATATTCAAATCCCAGTGCCATCTTACCAATATTTGTGTTTGCCTGATTTTTTTTGAAGACTTGTCAAAAAAGTCTTCAAATGATGCTTCAAATGATGCTGTGCCATCATTAGGACCCCCAAGTCAGGGAACCTGTCTCTCAGGCCTAGTGGAGGAGCTCTGTGTCTGTTGTGGTTGGAGATGCTCTGAAAGCAAGCAGCTCATCCTAGGCACACTGCATGCATCTTCTGGGCTGTTGGCCGATTGTCCTTGAAATGGAATAGGAACCGTAGCTCTGTCCATTTCACCTCATCCATTAGTCAGACTCCAGTTTGGGTAAGTATCATCTTCTCTTTAGTTCCTTATACACTGCTTCTGTGTCTTACCTCCAAGGTCTTCTCATGGACCAGTCTGGTAAGGACTCAGCATTGCTTGCCTGCTTTTCTCTTCTTTATAAACCTTGTATCACGGGAGAGTATGTCCACTTCCTCTGTTTGTCCAGAAATGCAGTTGTCAGCCTCTCTGAGGTCCTTCCTCCTCAAGGTCAGGATCCAGAATGTCTGACTCTAGGGCGTGTCAAAGCATTATCTCCTACCTGCATTCCAGCCTTGCCAGCCTCCGCCTCCAGTCCTCTCTTGCCCTTAAACACTCTTGTTCCTTTAATTCCAGTGGCTCCATGGGCTCCTCTGTCTTAGTAATTACCAGGCCTGGCCCTGCTTAGCTTTCAAAGTCAGCTGGGATCTGTGTTTCTAAACTTAACTCTGTGACTAAAGGTGATACCTCTTGAGGAACATCCCCAGTCCTTACAGAGCCAGGGGTGGGGCTTTCCTTTGGGAGGACCAGGAGACTTATCATTCTAGTGTCCTGAGATTGAGAAAGGTAGAGACTGATCTAGATCTTTCTTTTAATATTACTCTTTCTTTTTTGTCTTTGGACAAAATTGCAAAAACTTTAGAAAAATGGGAAGAAAAAAACAAGTCTGTGTCTTTCTCTAACACAGCTACCTTTCGTCCTAAGAGTCTTTGATAGTCACTGTCTGGTAAACATTTCATATGAACCACAAATATATCTAAGTAGAGCTTAACATAAATACAGTTAACCCTTATAGAAGATACGACTAACCACTCCCCAGTGCGGTCTGGAAGGGGCCCAGTGGGTAGAGCAGCAGCGTGAGCCTGAGGTACTGAGCTGGATCCCCAGGAGCCAGGCACAACCATAAGCAGTAACTCACGCCTCTAATCCTCGAACTCCAACTGTGAGATGAGAGGTAGAAACAATCTATAGGAACCTGAGGGTGGAGGGCAGGCAGGGGAGAGAGGTTGAGAGTGGGGGGCAGTGGCGTTATATGTTAATTGTTAAAAATAAAATTTAAAAATTTAAAGCAACGGACTAAAATATACAATTTCCATATTCAAAATTATTTAATACTATTTTTTGTTTGCACTGCCCTTTTTCTCTTTTAGAGAGAAAGGTGAGGGGTGGTTGTTTTGTTATGTTTTGTGTTGTTTTTGAGGCAGGGTCTCAATCAAGCTGTCCTCAAACTGCTGTGTAGAAGTATTAAAAATATCACACACACACTCACATGCACACTTGTGGTCACTGCAGTTCAGACCGATTGTTGGTGAGCTGTGTGGCTAATGTTGGATCACACCGAGTGGTGTAGTGAACTTTACTCCCTGTGTTGCCCTTCAATTTAATGTGACTGAAATGGCTGCCACCTTAAAGTAAATGTCAGACTTGTCTCCTTTTTCTCCACTATAAGCTATTTTAATTTTCAACCCAGAGGCTGTAGCTGTGGCTCCACAGGTAGAGAGCTTGCCTACCACGGCTGACATTCTGGGTTCCATCCCCAGCATTGTGTAAGCAGGTGTGGTGGTGCACACCTGTAGTCCCAGCCCCTGGGGGTGAAGTTCAGGCTCAGCCTCAATTTAATGTGTTTGAGGCTATCCTGGGCTACACGAGAATCCCCACTCCTAATGCATAGAATTGCATAAAGTCTAAGAAGCAAGGACATCTGTTGCTCTGTTCTGGTCTCTAGGCGCACTTGCCATGGGTAAAGTGTTAATTGTTTGCTTCATTTACAGACCTTAGTTTTCCCCAAATGATGTATCATTCATATTTAGCCATGGGGATGTTTCTGTTGACCAGTTTGGGGTTTGTACACATCTTACATTTTATAACCTAAAGTAGCTATGAACAGCATGATGTGTTTGGCCATTCTGTATACAGAGTATCTCTCATAGCTAAATGAAAGGTACTGGCCACTGGCTGTGCTCTGTTGCAAAGATACTTCTGGGAGGATGGTTTTCATCTCATTCTCTCTTTGTGCTTTCTGGAGTCTTTCCCTAGAGTTTGACTCTCTCAATTTCAACATCACTGAGCCTTAGAGGAAGACTAACTTAGTAGGCAAGAGACTAGTAATAAAATTTTATTTATTACCTTTGAGGGTTAGTGCTTTTGCACATGTTGTTACTCAGTAGGTCTGTTTCCTCTTGAGGGAACTATGTACTGTACTTGTTCTTCATGGGCAGTTTGATGGGAAGTGCCTTGCCTTCTCTAAGGGGCCCAACAGCACAGTTAGCTCTTAAGGTCTGAAAGTAATCTTTGACCCTTAGCCCAAAGTCTTGTGGGGTCTGTCATTTCTGTCCTACCTCAGTCAGCCAGGTCTGCCAGGAGCCAGGAAGCATGAAGCCTTTAAGGAACAGCCCAGACTGTCGCCTTCCTTGCTACCACTGATGGGTCCGTTGTAGAGTGCACTGCTTTAGAGGACTCCCACGTGTGTTGTGCACATTTGCAAATTTTCATTTCCAGAAAGTGGCTTATTCAACAGAAATGTACACCAGATTTGCCTGCCCCTCCCCCACTAAGGTTCTTCAAGACAGGGTCTTACTTTGTAAACCAGCCTGGCCTTGAGCTCACCATTCTTCATCCTCGGTTTCCCAAATATTGGCATTATGGAAAATGTAATGGCCCACCATGCCCATCGAGCATCTGTTTGGGGAATAGGGCTGAGTGTAGCTGCTGGGCTTTAGGCCCTCCTGGAAGGGCAGAGTTGCTCCTGATGTTAATGATCTGGGCCTACTATGCTCTATCTTGCCTCTTACCTCTATTGTCTAAACCAATTTGGCTTTTTATACAAAAACCGGTAATTGTGCTAAGATGGAGAAGTAGAGATGTGGTGGCCAGAAGACAGTGTTCGGGAGTTGGTTCTTTCCGACTGAGTTCTACCCACGGTGCCATCCTGCCGGCCCTGTCTGAAGACTGCTGAGATCCACTTCTTAAAGGGGACTTCCTAGCCTTGACATGGCTAGTTGATTGTATGAGCCTTAAGATTCTAGTTAGAATTAGCTTGTTTTGAAGCCTTTGAGTCCTTTTGTGAAATGTTTGCCAAGCAGCATGGATAGGTTGCTGCTTTTGGAGAAAGGCCTCTAGAAGTGGCTGACCTTCCTTCCCTTAAGGCCCTGCTGTCAGACCTGGAGTCTTCTCCACTGTACCTTGTGGTTTCTCCCCTTTCTGGGCTTCTAAGAGACAAGGAAGCCAGCAGCACTGTGGGAGATGGCCCTTCAGGCTCTGCCTCGCCCAGCATTTCTTGCTAGGAACCTGTTTAGGTCTCACCCGTAGAAAACTATGATGTTACTATTACAAGCTGGTGGCTGTTGTTACTGTTGGATTGATTTTGTGTCTCACTTTTTAGCTAAAAAAACTAGTCTTCAGCCATTGCTTTTCAGCCCGGGCCTGTGTGGAACTGGCTCACCATCAGGCCTTGACTCTACTTTGAGGAAACCACCTTCACTGGGGTTGTCCTGGAAGGCAGATCAGTGGTTCTCCCCAAGTCCTGTTCTCATCTTCGGTTTTTCTCTCCATGGTATCTCAGTTTCTAAAATATGAGTGTATCTGAGACTTGGGTCAAATCCCGACTATTGCCTACAAGTTGACTAATGTCTGGTAAGCAGAGCTTTGTGCGTCAGTTTCCCCACACAGGTGTTGTGGAGTGCCTGGCACCCAGTGCTCTGTGAGAGCTGCTGCTGTTTCTGGTCACTGGCTATTCTTACTCCTGGGTTTACAATACATGGGTTTGCAAGAAGAACTGGTAAGGCTGCTCAACATGTACCCGGGGCTCTCCATGCTGCTATGTGTATGTATAGCTTAGCTAACCGGTTTAGTTCCTGCAGCCATAATCTGTTCTATCCAACCTGTTCAGAAGAGGCATGTCCACTCAGAGGGATAGAATTAGTGCCTTCTAAACATTAAAAACCAAACGGGGGAAAAAATCACCCAGGTGCTTACTAAGGCAATGGTTGATCTGCGGACACATTGATTTACCAGGCTTTGAGTGGTCACAGGACTCACGTGAACATTGTCAGTTGACTCAGCTGACTGAGGGCCTTTTCAGAGAACAGAAACTGAAAACCCAGGGCCATTCCATAGTCCATGCCATAAATCCCATGACCTTTATGTTTATGAAGGAGTACTGTGAACTCATACAGGCCAGGAAGGGCCCTCCACACACCATATAGCTGTGGCTGTAGTCAAGTGGTTTGACGAGATGAGAGGCATTGATTGCAGAGGAATCTGGCATTCTCTGACCTTAACCTTTTGTTTCTCTTCCCTGGAGTGGATGGAAATGTCATATTTTGTGGCATTTTTGTATTGTGGGGTGTGTGTGTGTGTGTGTGTGTTCTAACTTTTTAGACTTTTTGAGTATACTGAAATGAACAAAATAAAGTAAACCTGACCATTTTCTGGGATTGTTGATTGGCCAGGGGCAGCCTGCCCATGTGACCAAGGGCACTTCTGCTTTTTTTTGGGGGGGGGGGGAAGGGTTGAAGAAGGGCTGTATTGTGTTTAGCCTTAAGGATGCTTTGAACACTGGATTTAAAAGTCAGCTGGCTGCAGTGGTACTCACCTTTGATCCCAGCACTCAGGAGGCAGAAGCAGTTGGAGGCTAGCCTGGTCTACAAAGTGAGTTCCAGGACAGCCAGGGCTATACAGAGAAACCCTGTCTCGAAAAACCAAAAAAAAAAAAAAAAAATGTTATTTTAAATTAAAAACAGACTGGTGTTCTTTCAGGACCTCCTATTCCCAAAGCACTATTTTGAGCCTTTATAATTCCGTCTTCACTGAAAACTACTGTGAGTGAAACTGCTGTCACCTGGAGGCCCAAGGTCACCCTCTGGCTTGCTGTGCTTGCCCTCACTTTACCTCTGGGTGCTGCTTTCGTGGTTTCGGTTGTAAGTACCTGAAAGAGAGGCTGGGAGAACACAGGCCTGCTCAGCATCATGAGCACCGGCCATCTGTAAGCACTCTTCGTTTTCAGGTTCTACTTGTCTCCCTTTGTCCCAGATGCACATGCTTGGTTAAGAACTAAGGCTGCCTTCTGGGAACTGTTGGGAAAATACCTTTAAAATAGGCAAATTTCAAGAGATTGTACACACTTATTTTTAATCCCAGCACTTGGACTGAATCAGGAAAATCGTAGTTTCAAAGTAGATCTGGTCTCAGTGAGTAAGACTGGGGTATAAATATGCACAGGGGTTTGCCAGTGCTGGAGAGGGCAGAGGACTTGGAGTCAGTAAGGAGCAGCTGTGGGCAGGGATGTCTGCAGTACAATAGAGACTACAGGTCCATCTTCTGAGCCCTCACCCTGCCACCCGTCATTCTCTGCTAAGCAGCTTTGGTGATATTTCTATCAGAGGGGCAAGATAGTTTTATTAGTCCCTACTAATTATGTGCTACCTCCCCATTTTGCCACCTCTGCCCTCAGAAGGCTCTTTGAAGAAATGCAAAGCCCTGAGGTGTCCATTGCTGGGTCTCGTCACTGCACTTACACAGGTGGCCACTCAGCAGAAGAAACACATCCAGCTTCCTCCACCTCATGCCCTTGTGCTGCTCTGCCCTTGGTCTAACACAGTTAATTCACTGCTTCATGGGGGGCATGAGCAGTGTACAGCAGTGAGGCCAGTGTCTACCACAGGTGGGTTGTCACTCCCAGGAGCTGCCTCTTCAGTGACATTTATGATCTGTTAGTCAGTACACTTGTCAGCACTGCCAGTTGCTTGCCTGCATATAGATAATACTTATCTTCTCACTAGACAGTAAATAAGCTTATGGGCAAAGAAGCTGTGACTAATACATTTTTTTTCCCCACAGTGAGCATATGCCTTGCACATAACTCTTACCAGATAAAATGATTGAATATGAATGATCTCCTCTTGAGCAGATCACCTTGAGGGTACTGTAAGAGGAAAGCCTAGAAATTGTAATATTTCCAAAGACCGGTAAAAGTTCAGGCTTTGTACACCTCACCTCATCTACCCTAAGGTCTGTAGGTTGATCATTAGTTTGTTTTTAATATGAGTAAATCGAGATTTGCTAGTTTGTATACTGGTGTGTTCTTTGCCTTCCCTTCACTGTTTTCCTGTTGTTTCGGAGCACTGGGCTAAAAAGCAGAATTGTCAAGAATGACCCTTTTAAAGACAAAGCTTTTGAATGCTCAGCCTCTGGAAGGAAAGCTAGACTTCAGAGCTGGTATGCTGCCCTGCCTTGAGCTTGTATGTCTACCAGTTGATGTGGAGAGCTGGTGCCCGGCTCTAACCTGGCCACATAAGAACCCTGATGGGACTCTTCCAACAAGTGTGATTCTAGGGGCACAGTAAACGGTGGCCTGTTGCCCACTCTGTTGACTTCTTTATTAACTTGGTTCCCTGATGAGCCAGGCCCACACCGCCTGCTATAATTGTAGAGGTGTGGTTGTTTCCTGGGATGTCTCAATTACATGTCCTTCCTGTGTTGGAATCAAGTACTTACAGCTCTCATGATAATCTCTTTAGACAGAAGACAAAAGTACTGATACAACAGGAGTGTTGTTCAGCTGAGCCTCTTTACCAATAGTCTGAGGGTTTGGTGAAGTCTGAGATCATGATGTTTCTCATCTTTCATTCCAAGCCAGGTCTATCCCAACCCTTGAGCTTGTCATCCTAACCAGCTGCCTATAGCCAGACCCTAGCAGAGTCTATGTGGCCTGAGCTTGTCTTTCATTATTTCAGATGCAGTTGAGCTGTGTCTAGTATACACAAAGCCCTTGGTTTAATCCAGAACACCATATACAACCGGGAGTAGTTATCCTAGCACTTGGAAGCTGGAGTGGCATACTCAGCTACATAGTGAGTTCAAGACCAGCCTGTCTCAGGCATGGGCAAGCTGAAGACTTTAAAGCAAACTAAAGAGCTAGAGGGTTTAGAGTGTAGCTCATGGCTGTAATCCCAATACGTGGGAGGCCTGCCTGCCTGGCCTTAAAACCCTGTTTCAAACAAGTAAAAACTGTATGAAAAAGATCCAGAGGGGATGAGAGGAGTACAGGTTCAAGAGTCAGATAGACTCTAAGGCCATCCACAGACTAGCTGGAGTTTCTAAATAACTAGTGTGGCTCTCTGAGACCTGGGTTCCCGGTAGAGCTCCTGAGACTCTATGTAGGTAAGTTCTGTGCACTTTGGGACAAAGACCATAGCTAGCCTTTACTCTTTCCTCAGCCTTTTCCATCATGGCCACCCTCCTGTTTCCAGCCGTTCTTTCCCTCATGCTGTTGCCAGAGAAGGGCATGGTTCTCCTGCTATGCAGACTTGGTCTTTATTTTGTTCTGTGGTTTGTTTTTTTCTTTCTCATACTGCAACAGGCATCCCGGGCCCAAATCCTAGACAAAGCAACAGAATACATCCAGTATATGCGAAGGAAAAACCATACGCACCAGCAAGACATTGATGACCTCAAGCGGCAGAACGCTCTTCTGGAGCAACAAGGTGAGCAACCAAGCTCATGGGGCAACTGGCCCTGCTTTGCCCCGGCCAAGCTGGGGCTTTCACACCTGGGCCTTCGGTCAGAGCTAGAGGACCATGCCTCAGAAGCATCCTCAGCCCGGCTCTGCAGGCCTCGAAGTTGAGTGTTAGAGCCATCCTGAGGAAGGACCAGACCCTCCAGTGAGGAGATGGAGGAGCTAGGGGATTGAACATCCAAAGGCTTGTATCTTTTCTGGCCTGATCTCTCCCTTTCTTGGGGCTCAGGTTCTCTGCCTACAGTAAGGGTCACACCTGGTGTCAGGTATCTGAACAGAGCTTTGAGGTCCTTGCAGTAGAATGTGCCATGTAAGTACCAGAGTCTCCAGGAGTTCAGGAACAGTGAGCCCTCCCCATTGTCAATAGTAGTCCAATCAGGGCAGCCTATGGGCCAGGCCCCTGCTGTTCTCCAATGCTCACACCCGCCTTTTCCTACAACCACAGGGGAAAGCGAGAGCTGATCAAGTTCTTTGTTCCTGGGGAATTCACTTCTCTTCCTCCCTCATGGAAGATGCAAGTAAAAGGAAATGCAAGTAACCACCTGGGTTAGAACATCTCACATAAAATAACATGAAGGGTTGATCTTCCAGGCTCAAGCTGAGCTGAACAAAGGGATGGGCAGTGGGTGGCGGCAGCGGGTTGGATGATGGGCCAAGCAGCCTGCATGTAGGGGTGTCTGTTGAAAGGCCCAGGTATTTTGTGTGTATTGGTGACTTGCTTCCAAGTGTCCAGCTTGTCATTCCAAGTGGATTTTGTTCATGAGAGCCAAGCCAAAAGTTTTCTTTGACCCAATCTATTGTGTCATCCTTTCCTGCTATCATTGGGCCTTCACACCTTCATGGAGCCTAGCATTGCTAGGCTAGCTTCTTCTCTGTCATTGCATTGCTCAGTCCAACAGGGAACTCTTGCTCTGGTCTCTGTGCTGGGTCCATGGCAGGACGGTGTCTCATCACAAGCCTTCTCTTCAGGGTGGTATGGCTGTGGCTGGCCATATCTGCTGGGCCCCCAAGCCCATCTGGGAAAGGAAAAGGGGGAAACGGAAGTGTGCAGGTGGAACAGCCACCAGAAGGGAATGACTTCTGAGCCACCCCGTGCCTTGGGGGCCAGCAAGCAAACCCTTAGGAAGAACAGGCTGGACCCTGAGTCTGAGACTTGGTTGCTCCGGATCGCCAGAAGGTGGTAACATGCTCCCTTGGTTGCCTTTTAGTCCGTGCACTGGAGAAGGCAAGATCAAGTGCCCAACTGCAGACCAACTACCCCTCCTCAGACAACAGCCTCTACACCAACGCCAAGGGCGGCACCATCTCTGCCTTCGATGGGGGTTCAGACTCCAGCTCAGAGTCCGAGCCTGAAGAGCCCCAGAGCAGGAAGAAACTCCGGATGGAGGCCAGCTAAGCCGTGCGGGGCAGGCCAGCAATAAAACTGTCGACTCTTCCGTCGCGTCCTCCTTCAGTTCATCATCAGAACCCTCTGAACCATTGAGAAGACTCTGTTTTCCTTTTCTCTTTATTAATTGTTATTGTTGCATAGAAGCTCTTGGACAACAGCTCTCATCCCCTTCCCTGTGTCCACCATTTTTAAATGTATTCCCTACAGGGGTTCCTGTCCCCACCAGAAATTTTAAACCAAAACACCCTAACTTGGCAGCTCTTTCTGTGGAGGACAGACGGCCGGCCAGACCTCTGAGTACATGGTGTCCTGCCCACCCTACCAGCTCCTCCAGCCCTCAGAGCACGTGCCTGGAGGACGCCTGCTCCGCTAGGCTCTCCTCCCAGTCCCCCCTCACCTCTGTTTGATGGACTTTGTGAATCTCTGAACTGCTTTGACAAGACGACCAGATTGGAGTGATCAGAACTAACCCCCTCTCCTTTGTAAGGATTATTTTTTTTGGAAAAGCTGTCTCTCCTGTTGGAAGACCAGATTCTTGAAGAAGTTTGTGTGGTAGAAAAGGAAGGTGGGGACAGATTTGCAGCAGCCTTGGCAAGGTCACTCTTCAGCCTGCAGACCCAGCCTTCCAGAAAGCCACGGGACGCTGGTATGTATAGGAGACAGCGGCAGTGAAACGGCTCTCAGGAGTGGGGGTGGCTATTGTGGGTGGGGCTGGGAGGGAGTTTTAGGTGGGGTAGAGGTTTTGTATTAAGGGCCAGTGATGATGTTTTGATATTTATTTCCTGCTACTGAAATTTGAATCTGAATGAAATGCCCCAATTTCTGATGATGTCGATATTGTAAAGCGACAGATTCATAAAGTAATGATCAAATCTTCATTTCTTTCTGTGTGTATTTCTAAGAAGTAGAGCCAACTATTTTGTATGTAAATACCAAGAGCGACTTACCTGGTACTAAACCCACAGCCCAGCCCAGCCCAGCCCAGCCTCCCGCCTGACTTCTTTCCTCCTGTCCTGGAACTTGTCGCCACTGTGTGATCCAGCCCTGGCTCTGGCTGTGATCAGCAGATCCCAGTGAAGGGTTTCTTGTCTTTAGGCTTCATTTCTTTGTCTTTTCCTACTCTGTTGCCGGCATTTGCTGATTTCTAGTGTATACTTTGTAGTCTCAGTTGGTGTTTGATTCCATTCCATGGAAATAAAAAGTATGTTGTACATACTGCCCAAGAATTGTCTTGCAAGTTAAGGCTTCCCCCTTTACTATAAGAATATAAATAAAGACTTATTTTATCCTTGTTGGTAGTGGTGTCTTCTTACCCCTGCAATGGCCAAGATAGTTGAGGGAAGATCCTTTCAGAAGCTGCTGGGCCTCTGTAGAAACTTGAAAGAGAAGCAGAGATCTCTTACTGGAGTCTGCAGAGCCAGGAGCAGCTGTAGGCAGACCTGTTACTCCTGTGTCTCTTGGCCTGAAAGAGTGGTTAAGTAAGTGACAGAAAGCACCTTTGAGGCTTGCAGTGGGAGATCTGTGGCAGCAGTTCTTGCTAAACAGGTGCTCTCTGGAGGAATTGATGGCTCAGAGCTGAGACGCTCGTTCTCCCAGTAATGAGTGTCTGGTGTAAAAGGTGGCTGGCTAGTAGTAGTGGCCAGGGTTTTCAGTTTCTAGAGCATTCCAGTTATAAGGAGAAAACAACAGAGCTGCCAAAGACTGGAAGTCAAAAGGTCCATAACAGCATCAAGTTAACTATTGTGAACCCAACTCGAACCTGAAGCTTGGGCCGTTGACAGAAAGGATTTCTGGCCAGAAGCATCTCCGTTTGGTTTTCCAGTCTGACTGACGGGAAGTACTGCTTTCATAGACCAAAGGAAGAAGTGAGGTCAGGTAAGTTCTTTACTTTATATGGCAGAGAGTGCTGGGGTTTCATTCCCTTGATGTCCATCTGTAATGTCTGCTTAATGGAAATTGGTAGGTAAGTCATGTTTGTATAGGAAGTGGATCCTCAACCCCGCAAGCTATAGCGCATGAAGAAAAATGAAGCAGAGTCCCTGAAGGCCCTCCTCGCCTAGGCAGAGGGAGAGCTGAGCTGAGTCGTGGGCAGGCTAGTTGTTTCACAAGTGCTTGCGGGTCAGCATGTCTCCTCAGTTAGCATTATTAGGGCACTGCATACTGGTTTGGTCAGAATAGATGTTAGGGATGATCTGCCAGTGAGGCCAGCTGGTGAGCTGGCAAGTGCAGAAAGTTAGGCACCCAGCAGGCTGGGAGCAAACAAGAAAAGGCAGCCAAGCTGCTTGGCTGGTGGGATTATCTTGGGTATAAGGCCCTGGCTCCAAGATGGGTATGGGACAAGGGTTGGGTTTAGGCTTCCCTGGAATTCATACACACCAGTTGGATGTACAGGGGTACAGTGTCTAGCTGAGCTGCTGAGGAAATCTATACTACCTGATCTGACAGGTGATGGAGGACCGATGGTACCATGGGCAACATTGACTGGACAGGAAGAGACCTGAGGCTGGAGGGTGCTCTGCAGAAAATGACAAGCAAAAGAAACAATCGTCATAGCTTGGTCTCCTTTGGCATGTATGTGTGTCTAGGAATTGTAAGTGTGTCCCACGGCCACGTGGCTCGCTCAGTGATGCTGATCTTGCCTTTGTTTCCGTCAGTATGGCGGGTCTCCTGCACAGAGCCCAGGTTACTGGTTGGTTTTCTGTTTGCTTGGTCACGGCAGCAGGTAACTTCCCTTAGGGATCTGTTGAAAGTCCCAGCTTCCTTGGCAGTAAGCTTGGTATAACTTCTTTTGCAATCACCCCCAGCTCAGGGTGTTTAAAAATGGCCTGGTTCCTCATATGTGCATGCTTTCTTGACAGGCCAGTCCCCTTGCAGAGTGTAAAACATCTGCTAGGCTCACAGCTGTCAGGTTTTGTTTGGTTTTCTTGGTACATGCTCTTACTATGTAGGCCAAGCTAGCCTGGAACTTACTAGGTAGCCCAGATTGAATTTGAGATTCCTCCTGCCTCAGTCTCCCTCTTGCTAGGATTTTACGTGTCTGCCACCACACCCAACAGATGTCAGCTGGGACAGGTTTAAGAAACAAAACTGAGGGCTGGAGAGATGGCTCAATGGTTAAAGAGCACTGACTGCTCTTCCAAAGGTCCTGAGTTCAAATCCTAGCAATCACATGGTGGCTCACAACCATCTATAATGAGATCTGATGCCATCTTCTGGTGTGTCTGAAGACAGCTAGCGTGTACTTACATATAAATAAATAAAATAAATCTTTTTTAAAAGAAGAAACAAAACTGAGTGGGTGGCAGGAGATAGAGACATGAACTATGATGCAAGCAAGCAGAATTCCGTTTGCAAAAATGACAGTATTTTTAATGCCTAGGCTCTGGATTCAGACTGCTTGGATTTCATAGCTTATCTTTCAGGAGTAGTTTCTCTTAGCTTCAGCATCCTTACCTCTAGAATGAGTTTCATAATAGCCGTAACTATCTAAATAAGGTGGCTGTGTGTATGCGTGAGGTAATGTGACCAGTGACGGGTGCAAGATAGGAAACCCAAGCACATCCAGCACAAGCACCCAGAGTGAGGGTTCTCTTCTGTGTCTCCCAAATGCTTCTCACACCTGTTCTACCCTAACAGGTCTCGGTGACTAAAGAACGGGGTCCCCAGGTCCTAACTAGCAGGCTCTTCAACACTGAAGAAGTTTCCACAGAGGCATTAGTCAGCTTTTCTCTGCAAACTAGGGTAGTGACTGCATTGGATACCATTAGAGACCCAGGGAAATTGCACAGAAGCCCCAGTAGGTCAGGTTGATCCCAAGAGTGCTTATGCAAGGGACTCCATGGGCTCTAGCCTCTCTAAGCTATAGCACCTCTGGCTCAGCAGCTGGAGTTAGTTTCACAGGTGGTCCTTGGGCCACCCAGGTTTGGCTCCTAAGAAGTAAGTTCTTGGAGCAAGTGAGGCGTAGTTGGGTTGATCTGCTAGCATGCATCTGAGGTCTGCTAACTTGGAAAGTGGAAGTGGCTGCCCTGCCATGGCACCTGCTCCAGTGGTGCTCCAAGACTCTGGGACTACCCGACTACCTCTTTCAGATGTCCCTTGCAGATAACCTGCTCTCATGACACGTTGGTTGGGCTCCCATGTGATCCTTGTTGGAGCAGGTCTTTCACAGGCCTCTTAGAGCCTGTTCTCAGCCCCAGGGACACAAAGCTCAAGACTCTTTGTTCAACAGTTTCTCTAAGCCAAGAACAGACCCAGATAGGAACAAGATTTGCCAGCCTCTATGCTGCAAGGTGGGAACACACCCCAAACTCTCCCTAGGGGGTGTGTTACCTTACTAGTTAGTCCCTTAGTATAAAACAGCGGGCTTTCTGGTCATGGGAGTACATGCCTATGCTATGAGCCCAACACTCGGGAGACACAGCCAAAAGGGTCTGTATTTCAAGGCCAGCCTCTGTTGCACGGTGAGGCCCTGTCTGAAGCAAACATCGTGGTTTTTAACTACCATGTTCTGGCTTGACTGCAGTCTACTAGAGTGATTGATTGCTCCTCACACTATCACCTTGTGGCTAAGTGTCATGGCTGCTGGTGCTTCCCTGGGACCGACCTGAAGAGCTGCAGAACCAGTCAGTGCTGGTATAGCCGAGGACTGTTGCTACAAAAACAGCTCCCATCTCAGAGGATAGAGTCTATTCTGGAGCCAAATATAAAAAGTGGTAGGCTAGGATCAGTGATTTAGATCACCCCAAAGTCCATGTTTCAGTATAGAAAGATTCGTGAGCTTTTTTTGTAGGAACAGAATGGAACGCTGTAAATTAAGGCACTTGAAAATACACTGGTGGGCAAATCAGGTAAGCAGGTTAAAGCACAGTGGGGAGAACTGATACAAGCCTTGGATACTATCAGATTGGTGGGGACTGGAGTCTTATACATTCCATGGGAATTTTACCTGTTCATCATTGGGTATTACATCCAAAACAGAAGTAGGAAAAGAATGACTGGGGGTTGGGGGGAGCGCTAAAGATAGCCCAAGATAAATTGTAATCAGGCTCTGGACCTGAGACATTTCAAAGCTCTGCGAATCACCCAAGTTCTAGCCAGTTAATGACTCTGCAGACACAGCTTCTTTCCAAGAATTTCCATCCACAGGCCAGAGGCTGGAGCCTGCATGTCTAAATTCTCTCACTTGCTGCAGTCTTTACCTCTAGTTGTTACCCTGGTCTCCAAAGCCATACTGCAAGGACAAGAACCAAGTACCGTTGTGAGACTATAGGTGCACGTGCACAATGTCCTTGAAGTGTACCAGCACTCAGATACTCAGTGTAATGTGGCTCTGAGCTACTCCTGCCTGGGTGGTACTGAGATGTGGAATGGATGGTCTCCATCCTGTACTGATGCTGTGGAAGTTTGGTGTATATAAATACCTCAGAAAAGGGTGCTGTGAGATACAGTGAGGGCCGAAGGGCAGAGGTGCTTTCCTTGCTTTCTGAAGGAGGAAGACCTTTGAAACAGTCTTAAGGAATAGTGTATACCTGTTTGCGATCTCACCCGTTCCTCCCTCCGGCTGTGGCTTTTGTTTGTTGAGAAAACCTTGCATGCAAGCCCAGTGCTTCTTCCACATGAGGCTTGTTGGGGTGTGGGCAAGGCATTGTTTTCAGCCTTCGTGCATGAGCCCTGTTTGAGGGTACTGAAACACTGGACTTTACCTGCCACCCAGTATGCCAATTCTTGAGGCAGTGAGTTTTACAGAAGCCAAGGAGTTTAACCCACTAGGCCTGATGAGGAGCCTTCCCCAAGGTGGAGTTTAGAAGTATTTATGGGATGGAAAAACTGATCTGAGGTGTGGGGAAGGGTGATGGAGGTGAAGAAAGATGAAATTATCGGTGGTCTGTGTGTGCAAACTTCTTGTCACTTCCTAAGACGTGGGGAAAATGGCTGTATTAGTGTAACTAACGTGGGTGACTTGTAGGCCCCCTGACTGCCTGTTCACTTTTCCAGGGTAGGTGGATTTGTTGATTTCAGCCAGGATGAGCCAGACAGTGCTTCCTCCAAACCTCTAAAAAGCAACTTTAAACAGCCATGGTAACCCCATGGTGCATTAGAAGGGTTCTCCGCAGTAACACCCACAGGGGTTCAGACTTCTAAGTGAGCTTCAAAGGAGAGAATGCACTCTTTGATCTTTAACTAGGGAGAATGGCTCATGCCTCTTACAGGAAGAAAATGGTAATTTCATTATGAGGATTCCTCATGATGGAGCAAGAGGTAAAGCAGACAAACCTTTTGGCTAGACCCAAGGATACTTGCTCTGCTGCAAATAATAGGATGGGTGGGTTTAAAGGGGTGCAGAACAGGAAGTACTGCATTCACAGCAGCTGACCAGCTCCCTCCCATGGAGCCCATGCTGCCAGCTGTCCAGCCAGCTGACCAGCAGGCTTGCTGTGAGTGCCAGGCCCCAGTCAGAACTGTTTACCTCTGATGTTCATTGCAGGGTGGGGCCCTTGTATGCTGAACTACCCAACAGTCTCCATTATTAATTTGTTTCCAGCAAACGAAAGACTGGAAGAAAACAAACACAGAACCAAGGCCCCAATATTAAGAAAGCTGTACCAGAATTTTCCATTCCAGTGCCGAAAGTGGCCACGGATTAAGCTTTCTGCCAAGGAAAACAAACCTGACAGCCCTGGCCTATAGGGGGGAAAGGTGCACATCTCCTCATATACTGGTTTCTGCACGGGACCCAAGAACGGGCATGAGCCTTGCAGAATTTGGTTCAAGAAGGAACCAAATGCTCACAGGTTGCCACCCCCATCTGGTCACTCATCCCAGTTCCAGAGTCCAGTCATTGTTCCCCTATCTCATAGTGTCCTTATACCTCCAAGATGGTAGGAACAGACCTAAGGCGGAGGCCATTACAGGCCCAGCCAGCTAAGAAAGGAATGTCACATCCATAGCAAACACCTACCACAGTGCCTCTGAGAGACCAGGGAAGGACACTGGGTACAAGTTGACCACATTTCCTGTCCAGGAAATGAGCCCGGGCCACTCCCTCCCTGTATGCAAAGAGCAGATGTGATAGAAGCAGGCCTTTCAGCCTAGACGTTCCCAAGAAGTCTCAGACTGATCAGTTCAGGCTGGTCAGAGTCTGCTGTGGTCCTCTACAAAGTCATTGAAAATGCACAGGGGGACAAGCCTGGATGTGCCATCATTTACTTTTGATGGGATTGCCCCCACATGATTTCAGCTCATAGGTGTTTGAGCAGCATGTAGTCTTGGGACTGGCCTATACCACCCACTGGAGATTTAGGCAGGTTATAAAGCTCAGCCCCTACATTGGAGAAGCTTCCGTGGGTAGAGATAAGATTCATACATGAGCCATAAGCTTGAATACCCAGTTTCCAAATGGCAGGAAAGTTTAAATGGAGCCCTTGGGGGCGGGGGGAGGATGTCAGGGGTCAGAGAAGGGCCCACTCAGTGTGTCTCACATTCTTTTGCTTTCCTTCCTCCCTTGAAAATCCAAGGTCAGGCTGTATGGGCCAACTGCTGTCTTAAGGACTGACTGCAGTTGGTAAAGAGGTGGGCCCAAAGCCTCTCACCCTATATAGGTCGGATTGCCATTCCCACACTAACGGTATTCAGAGATCCTTGGGATCCAGGCACTGATTTGGAGAAGGTAAAGGACTTGAGAGGCGTTGTCCAGGGAAGAACATCGCTCATAAGGATATGGCTTGCAGGGCCCTCACCAGTAGTGCATGATGGGTGCTGGTCACCGTGCTCTGGGAACATTCTCCTGGCAAGGAACTGTGATTCAGCCCTGCTCTGGCTGATAGCTTCAGGCTCCAGCACACCCTTTGTCCCATCAGACTGAGCCATCTCTGGTACAGAGGTAGCAAGGAAGAATCACACCCATGATAACAATTCAGAGTTCCTTTCATGGAAGAGAGCTAATGTGAGCAAAGGTTGGGAGAGTGGTATACTGAACCCAAACATATGCAAAATCCAGTGTCAACTATTACTGACAGGCAATGTGTTTTGAAAGAAAAAGATGATAAAATGTTGCTATTGAATGTAAAAAAGTATTGATATGTAAAAGAAACAGCCATTAAAGAGTTCCAGTAGCCAAAGTAGAGACAATTTGAGCAGCAAAACAGGCTAAAGTATTAGAACATAACTCTGGAGTCTGTGCTGATAGAAACAGTCATCCCTCAGAACTGGAGGCCGGCTCTGAACTCATAGGTACCCAAAGCTATGAGTGCTCCAGTCTCCCAGTCAGATGGCCTAGTACTTACACATAACCTCCGAAAGTTCTATGTACTTAACTTTCGTGAGGCTGGGAATAAAGCTTGGTCAGAAAGTGCTTGCCTAGCCCTGAGCTTGCGCTCCAGCCCTGCCCTCCTTCCCAGCCTCTAGATTGTTTACCATTTGTGATACAAAGTAAATGCTATTCGGATGATTGCTAAGCTGTATTGTCTCGGGAGTAAATGGTAAAGGGGAAGGTCCTCATGTTCAGTGTAGACATCGGTTTTCTAGTATTTCTGACTCTCAGTTGGCTGAACTCACAGCTGCTGACACAAAGGGCTGAATAAAGGATGGAATGAGAGGTAAGCCAGTCTCCAGGGAGTAGTTTATCCATTCCACCGTCAGATTATGGAGCCTGATGTTCCCACTCCTTAAATGTAGGCTAATCTTAGCGCCTCCTTTCTAGAGCATGTGGGAAGGGAGGGAGGGGGAGAGGGAAGGAGGAAGGAGGGAAAGAAGGAAGGAAGAGCTTTAGAGACATCTGACCACACTAGCTTGGCTAGAGATCAGGGTCAGCATTGTTAGGACTTACCTCTGGTTTTCTTCTCCCACTAACTTCTCAGGAGTATCACACCAATCTCACTTGACATTCTAGCAAATAACCTGACCTGAACCTCTAAAACAACCAAGGTCATCACAGACAAGGAAGTCTGAGAAGCTTTCATAGCCAGGAGGAGCCCAGAGACCTAGCAGCAGTGTACAGTGTATCCTACATAGTATCTTAGCACCAACACAATCGTATTAAAGTGGCCAGTGAGGTGGCTCAGCAGGCAGTCTTACAGCCAATTCTTATGACCTGAGCTCCATCCCCAGAAGCCACATGGTGAAAGGAGCAAACTTCTATACTGCCTTTGACTTTTCAGGCTAGTGACATGTCATATACACCCACCCACACCACCCACTGTAAGTGTCATTTTAAAATGGCATTAGACCAAAAACTGTAGGAATTTGAGTGAAATGTGGCCTTCAGCTATTACATCCATGTTACATACCCCACCATATGTATGCAGTCCCTGTGGAGGCCCGAAGAGGCCATGTAGCAGTGTTGAGCGAGCTATGTAGCTGAAGCTGGCCTAAAAATCCTAATTCTCCTGCCTCAACAGGCTTGCTCTCTCTCTCTCTCTCCCCCTCTCTCCCTCCCCATGCCTCTCCGTTCTCCCAGTCAAAGCCTCATTTTAAAATATGCTGCTTCTCCTCCTCCTCCTCCTCCTCCTCCTCTTTCTCCTCCTCCTCTGTCCCCAACCCCTTTTTCCTGCCTCTGTTTTCTTTTTGGAGACTGGGTCTTGCTATAACCTAGACCAGGCTAGCCTGGACCTCACTGTGTAGCCCAAGCTTTTAGCTTCTGATCCTTCTACTCCTGCCTCCTGAGTGCTGGCTCAACAACCATTGTCTTTGCGGTCAGTTTTGAAAAGCTGTGCTTCCTTAGGGGGAGCTGAGGGCAGTGAAAAAGCGCCACTAAACTAGGCCCCGTTCCTGTCTCATCTTGTTCTTGGATATGCCAGAGGGGCAGGAGGAAAGAATCTCAGCTGCCTGGTCCCACTCCTGTACCAGCTGGTAAAGAGCTTGTGTCCTTGTGGGGAATGAGGAAGGTGTCCAGGAACCGGTTACACACGCTGGGGCAGGTTGTAGAAGGTTGGCTGTCACCAGGGCTGCGGTCAGCTCCCAGAGACTTACATCACACTGTGAGTAACACAGTGTCACAGCAGGGTGGCGCTCACTTATTTAAAGAATGCCACTCTATTCCATGGACTATATACAGTGTGAGGACAAGCTAGGGGCACAGCTCAATTGCTAGTATGTTTGCCTAGCATTCATGAAGCCTTGGGTTCAATCCCCAACACCACATAAATCAGATGTGGTGGTGCCCACCTCTAACCCCAGCATTTGGGAAATAGAGGCAGGAGGATCAGGAGTTCAAGGACATCCTCAGCTACATAGTGACTTCAAGGCCAGCCTGTACTACATGAGAGCATCTCCAAAGGATTAGGTAGGCCCTTCCCCCTCTTTGCTGTCATCATCTTGTCCTGGTGAAAGATGGGGTCAGGAATTCAAGGCCTCAGTCATCCAGCCCTGGAAGAAACCAGTATTTACCTCTACCCTTAGGTTACCCTTGAACCTCTTGATCTAGAGACCTAGGGTGGTAAAACACGGCTTTGGGCAGCTTGGGGGCAGCAGATCTGGGCTCAGGTGGACTTCACCACCCAACAGCAGAAACCTTAGTGAGTCACCCAGCTCTCTGGCCTGTTTCTCCAGTTATGAAACACAGGTCACACACCTGCCTCACCCACTGGGTGAGACTGAACTAGGGACCAGAGGAGGGGAGGAAGGACATCAGAAGGTCACAGGTTACTGCTGGGGACCGCAGGTCAGGGTGCTGCTTTTCAAGCAGCAACTGGGAACTTGTGTGGTCTCAGGAGTGATTTGGGATAGTTTTGTGTCTTATCAGGAAGCTTCCAGCTGAACAGATAGTCCTCAGTTTTTGATAAGCTCATTTTAAGTTGAAAATATAAAGTCAAAACTATACTAATGAGCTGGGTGTGGTAATACACACCTACCCTCCTACCACTTAGAAGGCTGAATGAAGAAAGATTCTGAGTTCTAGGCCAGCCTGGATTATATAGTGAGACTGACCAAACAAAACAAAAAACCAAAACACTGCTTGCCTAACCTGCCAAGCCAGCCTGGGTTATATAGTGAGACTGGTAAGAAAAATACAAAACAAAAAAAACAACAGCAACAAAAAAACAAAAACCACTGCCTGCCTAACCTGCCCAGCACAGTATGGAATCCATTCAGAACATTGCTTTCGTAATACCATGAGGTCAAAACATTGTAAGTTGAAAACTGTCTATAATGGTAATTACAACTAAGATCGGCTCATACAATTGAAAACCCAGACAGGGCCTCAGAATCGGTGCTCAGGCATGTTCCTAGTCTCCCAGGAGGCTGTATGTGCTCACTTCTCAGCCTGCCTGCCTTCTAGGTAGAAAAGTGTCCCATTAAGAGAGAGCAATTGCTTTTTCTAATCAAATGTCCAGGTCTTCTTTGGGCTGTCTGATCATATTCTTGGCTCTGGATCAATCACCGGGTCTAAAACAGGCTGCCTGGCTTATCCCTGGTTACTGTCAACCCTGAGCAAGTAGCTGAAGCAAAGACAGGCCAAGATGACTTTTTTGGGGTGGAATGGATGGCAACTGTCAACTCCAGGTTCCCGTTACACCTCGTCTACGGTGGCAGCCAGCAATGGTAACAGGCCTCCTAAGTCCGTTTCCCCTGTTGACTACAACCCCAAATTTTATTTTTTGTGGTATTTGAATAAGAATGTCCCTCACAGGCTCTGGTATTTGTTTTTGTTTGTTTGTTAGTTTTGAGACTGGGTATCTCTGTATAGCCCTGGTTGTCCTCTGTAGACCAGGCTGGCCTCAAACTCAGATCTCTCTGCCTCCTGAGTGCTGGGATTAAAGTCGTGTACCACCACTCTCAGCTGCAGGCTCAGGTATTTGAACATTTGGTCCTGGGTTAGTTGTGGGGCCTGGGGAGGTTTAGGTATGGCCTGGCTGGAGGAAGTGTGTCAGTGGGGCAGATTTGAGAGTTCATCCTCTGTAAATTACCTTTTGTTGTATTTAATCACTGCAACAGAAAGGTTATTTAACTGGAGCTTCATTCCCTCCCCAATAGTTTTGTGGGTGTGTGTGGGGGGTGTCTTCCAATGTTTTTGTTTTGTTTTGTTTTTAGTTTTAGTTTTGTTTTCTTTTTGAGACAGGTTTCACATAGCCCAGGTTGACCTTTAACTCACTACGTTTCTGAAGATGATCATTGATCAATTGATGTTTTGTTTCTTTTCTTCCTTTTGTTGTTGTTGTTGCTGTTGTTATTTTGAGACCTGAGTCTCAGTATGTATTATGTAGCTCTGGCTGGCCTGGAACTCACATGTAGATCAGGCTGACCTTGAATTCAGAGATCTGCCTGCCTCTCCATCCAAAACGCTAGGGTTAAAGACGTTCCACCACCCCAGCTGGCTGTGGATTTCTGATCTACTCCACCTCTCCAGTGCTGGGATTCTAGGCTTGCAACACTACATCTGGTTTTTAATTGCCATTCTTAAGATTGTGTGCTTCTGATGGAGTCTCATGCAGAGAAGCATGTGACCAAGATATAGGCCCAAACCCTGTAAAACACAGTAGTCCCCAATGGGAAGAAAGGCTGGGATAGCACCAAGTACTCATCTGCGGACCTTGACACCAAGAGGGTATAAGGCATTGAGCCATGGCTGCTGTGTGGAGACAGGCAGGCTGAGACTGATGCAGATACCCAGAGGAAAGGGGTGGAACACCAGGTCACTCAGAACTGCCACAGTTCTAGAATTTTCAGAGGTAGTAATATATCCCTTATTTGCTAAATCAGTTTGGCCCACTGTCTGTTCTTGTTCCTAGCCACCTTCCCAAGTTTCATATAGCTTGGGATAGCCTGGATCTATCTATCTTTCTTTCTTTAAACATTTATTGGTTCTTTGTGAATTTCTCATCATGCACCCCAATCCCACTCATCACCCAGTCCCTCCATATCCACCCTCCACCCATATAACCTCCCTTCTAAAACAAAACAGAACAAAACGTCTTGCCATGGAAGCTTTGGTGTGTCACTCAGTATACCCTCTTCCCAGACAGCTTTACGTGTAACTGTTCATTGAAATTGGTTTCTGCTATTCCATCAGGGCTGTCTCTCCTGTGCCCACGCCACACACAGCCAGTGGCAAGAAGTGGCTCTTTGTGCCTATGCCACCAGGGCCAGATTGCCCAAGCTGCCAAGGTGTGAGGGGCGAGGCTAGCTCTCCTGAATGCCACAGCTAGTAAAGGGTGGGATGGGGCCAGCTTAGCACAGCCCATGGACATCAACATGGCCCAAGGCAGCAGCCCAGACCTGGGATGTCCGCATGGCCTTTCTTTGGTGGTAACATGGACCATCGACACAGACTCCTGCTGCCACATGGCCATGGACCCAGACATGGTCTCAGGTGGCAGTGCAGGCCACTCAGGCTGTGTCTCACCACAGCAGATGCACCTCCAGTCTGCCCCTTCACATCCTCCTAGCGCACAAACCACTTAGTTTCTTTCTCGCCCATCTCTCTGTCACGTACTTGCTCATTGTAATGGCACCTGCCCACCCTCACCTCATTGTGGCAGACAGACCCCGGCCCCACCACCCCGTTTTTTTAGAGACAGGGCTTCCGATGATTTTTTGAGGGTTGCTGCTGTTGAGATAGGTCTCAGGTAACCCAGGGTGACCTCTAACTCACTCTGTAACTGAGGATGACCATGGATTTCTTTTTTCCTTCTTTCCTTCCTTCCTTCTTTCCTTCCTGCCTTCCTCTCTTTCACTGAGCTTTGTCTTCAGCCCCAGCATTTTTTAAAATTATTAATTTATATGTGTGCACAACTATGTGCACATGCTTGCCACAGTGCACATGGTGAGATCAAAGGACAACTTGTAGGAGTCATTTTTCTCCTTTTGTGGTGTGGGGTCCAGGGATCCAACTCAGGTGGTCAGGTCCCTATGTAGCTCAGTGTAGTCTTGACCTTGGGCTTCTTCTGCCTCTGCTCCTGAATCCTGCAATTACAGATGTGCATCACCACATGCAGCTGTCAGTTTCACTGTTATCTTTAGTTGTGTAGAATCCATCCTTGTCCAAGGCAGTGAGCACCATCGAGCAGTGTGTATGAGTGACTACAATAGTTAGCATGAATTTTAGTAACCAAATGAATTTATGTGACTCACAGTATACAGTAAACATCCCAGCCATGAAGATATGGCAGAACACTGAATGAATACAGACGAGACAACATCTATATATACCAGGGCAAACTGCAGCCCATGGGCCAAATCTGGGTCACCACCTGTCTTCATAAGCACACTTGGCTTGGGACACAGCCACACTCCTGTGGTTTTGTGGTGGAGCAGAGTTGAACAGTTACAAGAGAATGTGTTATCCGCAAAATCTAAAAGTATTGGCTTTATTTACAAAAAGTATGCATCCTGTTGTTACAGTTGATAAGCTAAAACATGGAAAAGCAGGTCCCCCTGAAGCATCCCTCTTTCCCCAGATGGAAGCAGCACTGCCCGTAGCTCTCAAATCCGCTTCAGAGAAGCAAACATTCCTGAGTCAAACTTACCCTGGCTTCCCCGATACACACTCCATGCAGGGCTAATATCTTTTTAGGCCACAATGAGAGTCTAAACAGCATGTAGATACAAACACATCCATTTCCCACTTGGGGCTTTGATCCAGTCTTCTAGACTCAGAAGCTGAACGCTATCATGAGCTCCTGCCATTTCCCGGAACATACTTCTCCAAGAGGTGGTTCGAGTGAAACTGAGACAAGCTTTAATCTGCATGATGGAATGTCAGCATTGTTGTCCAGACACCCAATACTGCACTGCACCCAGGGCCATCAAATGCTGCTGCTGTGGCGGTGGCTGCTGCTGCTGTTACAGCTGCAGCCCTTTTCTTTTTAGTTTCTGATGGTGGGTACAGAACCCTAGGCTTTGAGCATACTAGGCAAGCATTTTACCATTAAGCTTTTATTTCTGGCCCCAGACAGATCCATCTCTAATCCCTGGCTATTTAAGCTCCTATCTGAAGTGCAGTGTACAGAGTTAGTATTGGTGAAAGTGTGAGCTGCATGCAAGCGTCCACCTCTGACGGTTTCATTTTTAAAAGATGTATTTTTATGTATGTATGTTTCGAGTATGTGTGCATCACATGTGCCCCTGGTGTGTAAGGGAACCAGAAGAGAGTATTGAGTCCCCTGGAACTGGAATTAACATGCAGTTGTGAGCCACCATATGGTGCTGGGAACTGAACCCAGGTCCTCTAGAAGACCAAACCTTCTTAACCACTGAGCCAGCACAGCAGCCCCAAAATTTTCTTCAAATTATTATTAATTCATTAATAACTATTAACACAACTTATTAACAATTAAATTACTAATATGATTTCATAAATTGATTATATATTAAAATATAATAAAATTCATAAATAATTGTGTACATGAAGGTGTGCATGCATACATACATACAGGCATATGCATGTCACACTGTACATGTTGACATCAAAGGACAGTTTGTAGGAGTCAGTTCTCTCCTTTTGCCATGTGGGATCCAGGAATCAAACTTGAGCAATCAGGCTTAGTAGAATCCTTTACCCACAAACCATCACGAAGCTTCCCTCTTACCGTTATTTAAATTTTATCTGATGGGTTAAAACACCAGGAAGCAACAGGCAGGTCTGAGTGAAGCTAGCCCTTGGCACAGGCCCTTCCATTGCACTGGTATTTAAGCATCTTCACAGCCTCTACTTCTGTATGGTTTTAAGTGGCTTCCTATAGAGTCCTACAAAGTCTGCGGGACAGCTTAGGTGAGGCGGATGCTCTGGCTCTCAGTGTCCCTGTGGCCTACATGATACATCTGTTAGGGAATTTATCACCAGGAAAAGGCTCTTGGCAACTGACATGTTGCCTTCATTTGCTAGAACTCTACAGTAACCGCATGAGCCTTTTGTTTTCTCTCAACCCCAGGAAGCTATTGTTAAGTAAACTCAGTTCTGAGAGGCACCGTATCTTCCTCCCTCCTCCCAGCTCCTGGGCCTTTGTGGCACCCTCTCCGGGTGTTTAGTCTGTTACACCCCCATGGCATGGTAGATTGAGCAGGCTTTATACTGCTGTTGTACTGACACAGGAAGATACACTGCAGTTTTGTGCTTCAAAGGAACCCACAAGAATAGGCTGTGCGGTCCTAAGTTCACAGACTCAGAAAACACATGAGGCTACTGGCCAAGTGAAGAGCACCTGAAGATGGGCCTCTGTGTGAGTTCCCTGGCGTAGACTAGTCCAAAGAGCTATTGGCTAGACTCTCATCTGATGTTACTGACTCAGAAACAAGGCTACAATGAAAGGACAGTTTAAGAACGCTGCCCGAGCTGGGTGGTAGCGGCGTACACCTTTAATCCCAGCACTTGGGAGGCAGAGGCAGGTGAATTTCTGAGTTCAAGGCCAGCCTGGTCTACAGAGTGAGTTCCAGGACAGCCAGGGCTACACAGAGAAACCCCGTCTCAAAAACAAACAAACAAAAAAGAACGCTGCCCGAGGGGCATTCACCCTGGCTGATCTCGGAAGCCTGCCTTCTGTTACCGGGAAGAGCTGGTGGGACCTCCAAGGTAGGCAGGTGGGACTCAGGTGGATACAGAGCTGTTGTAGTTTAAAGGTTTCCTGGAGTCAAATGCTATGCTGGTAGTGTCTTCTACTCAGGATCTACAGGATAAAATCAAATCAAACCTGAGATTTCTCTCCAGGCCCACCAAAGGCTCAATTGGGAAATTGTCCAGAAAAGGAATTACGGAGAAAAGTCAGTAAAAACCTGGAGACAACAGAACCTGTACCAGTACCCTCTCCTCTCCGTAGCCCAACTCCAGGGGAGGAAGACATCACAGACCCAAGTGGTTTCTTGACCCCAATTATGACTGCAGTTCTTTTCATTACATTAGGCTTCTGTTGCTGAGCCTTCTCCTGTCAGTGGTGGACAGATAAACTTGGGATAAAGGATTGCAACCCAAACCTTTATTAGCAAAATAAACATTGCTGGGGGATGGAGTTGATGTCAGGACGTAGCTCTGGGTTATTTGCATGGATGGAGCTCCCGTGAGGTATCCTCCTTTCCCAAGGAGTGAGCCTCAGAACTCTGCCTTCTTGGCCTTTCTTGCCAGAGAGTCCATTCTAGTGACCACAGAATTCCGGCTATACCATACTAGCCCGTCTATGGCCAGGATGCCCACCCACCCAGCCCTGTGCAATGGCAGAGCACAGTTCCCTCCCTGGTAGGGTTGAAAACAGACACAAATACCAGAATTCAGTATGTGAAGGAGGTACACAAGGAGGAATAAATTTCAACTTCCTTCATTCATATACAGAAGACAGGAAATGCCCAGAGCAAAGGGGCATCCTGCACCCATACTGACCCAGGTAACAACAGCCTATAACTTCAGATCAGGGGAGTTGATGCCCTTTTCTGGTTCCACAGATCTACACACACACACACACACACACCACACACACACACACACATACACACATGCACGCACACACACACACGGGGGGGGGAGGGGAGAGATGGATTATTTAATTTTTTTATGGAAAAAAAAGAGACAGCATAGAAAATGTTACTGTTTTATTATTTCAAGGAGGTAATCCATAGCCCAGTACACCAAAGCAATAGGGAATCAGAGGCAGCAATGGCCATTGGTTTTGGAAAGAACCTCATGCTGCATCTCCAAGCTCCAGACTGCCTGCTCACACAGGCTGGGACAGTGACATGAGCTTGCTCTGACTGTAGCAGTGGATGGATGACCAAACTCAGCACCCTACAGACTGTGAAAGGGCCAGCGCAGGGGCAGTTCCAGGGGCACACCGACAGCATTTGCCCTACCACCTAAGGCTACTGTCCCAGCAGCAGCTAGCCTGCCTAGTATTTGCCTCTGTTTCAGAGAGCCTGGCCTGGACAGGGCAGGAAGGAATCCTGAGTGATCAATTAAGGTGAAAGCCTTAGTAGTGTTAACACTCTGGATGAGAAAAGACAGCACTGTCTTGGAGGGGTGGGTGGGAAGAAAGGACTAGAAGGAGCCTGGGCTGCAATACAGCCCTAGGAGGGCCTCTCCTGGTACATGATGGGGAGAGGCAGGTGCTTGGTGTGGGAGAAGCTGCTTCCTCTGGCACAGAGTTGACCTAGAGGTTGGTTTTCCACTCATAATTGATTACCTGGGTCTAGTCATCATACCAAGGACAAAACAAGCCTTGCTCATACCAAACATGGCCTCGGAGAGATATGTGACTCAGTTCTCCCCAGGTTGTGGGGAGGGTTCAATCTAAGACCCTTCTTCATTCCTGGCCCCTGTCCTTTGCAGATGACTGGGGTGAAAGACACAAGCATAAATAAGCCCGACTAGAGCCTGGTGCTCTGTTCCAGAGAGCTCATGTTGGCTGGACCCACGCCCCACCCTTGCACAGAGCTGACATTTATACCAGAGAGGATGCCCAGCTGGTGACTGAAAGGTGGCGTGTAGGTGGGAGTCACAGCAGTGGCTGGGATGCAGAGATACTCACAGATACCTTCCATTTCAGCATTGTGGGCCTGGCTGCTCAGGAGGCTGCTGCTTCCCAGCATGCACTGCTCTCCAACCCTGCTTGCTACATCAGCTCCCGGAGTTTTGGTTTGACAGGTATGAAAATAATTTTAAAAATCACACCACGGTATATTCCAACCCAGAGCTGATGGCTTTGTTTTGTTTGACAGGACAAAGAAACCACAACTCCACAGTGGCCAAGGCTCAAGTAGCCCGGAGAAACCTTGTCTGATGGGGGTGCTGGGGGAGCCATGGGGTCCTCTAGTCAGTGGCAGGTTCTGAGGTCACCTCATCTTCACATTCCTCAAAGCCTGGGACTGGCTTCTGCAGAAAGTGTGTGGTGGCCTGGATCACCTTATCAGGTCCAATGTTGTACACAGGGTGGGTGGGCTGCTGTGAAGAGAGCAGAGGCAGAATCGTCACTAGTGGCTCTGCGTCTGCTGACAGGCACCTGGCAGAACTAGACTAAGGAGCAGGAGTGATACACACACAGGTTTATTCCAGGCCCAAATTGCAACAAAACAAAACCAGAATCTGCTGAAAACCCCTCGCCGTACACAATCACAAGCGAACATTATACAGCCCCTTAAGTATGTGCTTTCTGGGCTGGAGAGACGGCTCAGGACTTAAGAGCACTGGCTGGCTCTTTCAGGGGACCTGGGTTCAGTTCCCAGCACCCACAAGGCAGCTCACAGCAGTTTGTAACTCCAAGTGCAGGGGATCCAACTCCCTCACACAGACACACAGGCAGACAAAACACCGATGTACATAAAAATAACTCTTAAGGATCTCTGAATATGTGTTTTCAAATATTTTAATGACATGGGAAAATGCCAAAATACATTTTGGAGTTTGTTGGATTTTGGAATATTTGCATAGACTTTACCAGTTAATCCTCTTCATGTAAAATTCTGAAACCAGAAACTGTGTGGCAGGCCCAGCGCCCTAACATGCTAGCCATGCTCCGCCACTAAGCTGTCTCCTTGCTCCAAGCCCTTTTCTCAAACACTGTAACTAAGTGTGTTTCTTATCACTAAGTGTGTTTTTAATTAACAAAGCACTGTCTGTTACAGCATTTTCTTCCTTTCATTCCGTTTTTAAGTCTGATCTAGTCCAGGTTGGCCTCAAATTTACTATGTAAGCTGGCCTTGAACCCCTGACCTTCCTGCTTCTCCCACATGCTGGGCCTACAGATATTCGTGGTGTCTGTCTGCCTTTTGTTGTGACATTTTCATGTATACTGTCATTATGCTTTGTTCCTGTTTGTCCCCTACCCCCCACTTCTGCTGGTCTCCAACTCTCCCATGGCAATACATTCCATTATCCTTCTGTTTCCCTTCCTGAGACCTCTGACACAGAAAGATCACATTTTCTCTCACATGGAGTGCAGATAAAAAGTAAAAGAGAAAACGAGACCCAGCAGTGGTGGTACACACCTTTATTCCTTGGCACTTGGAAATTCTGTGAGTTCGAGGCCAGCCTGGTCTACAGAAAGAAGAGTTCCAGGACAGCCAGATAGATAGATAGATAGATAGATAGATAGATAGATAGATAGATGATAGATAGATAGATAGATAGATGGATGGATAGATAGATAGATGGATAGATAGATAGATGGATAGATAGATAGATAGTTTTAGAGATAGATAGAAACTCTATCTCCAAAAACAAAAAAACAAAAGATAGGAGACATAAGAGGGAAGGAGAAACATTGTAGTGTTTTAAAAATTAAAGCTTGTTTATGCGTGCACTGTGTTGAGCATCCGATCCCTCCTCCCTTTCTAGCCCCTCCCCTTCCCATTCATTCCCTTTGTCTCCACAGACAGCTTGATTTCTAGTTTCATGTCATAGATACATGTCTTAGTCAGGGCTTCTTTCTTTTCTTTTCTTTTTTTTTTTTTTTTCGAGACAGGGTTCCTCTGTATAGCCCTGGCTGTCCTGGAACTCACTCTGTAGACCAGGCTGGCCTCGAACTCAGAAATCCGCCTGCTGGGATTAAAGGTGGGTGCCACCACTGCCCAGCAACATTTCAATTCTTTTACATTATTTCCCTATATCACAGAAATCCAGAAGAAATTTAAGATCTGAGACAGGGCAGACTTTTAGACCAGTATTCGGGGCCCTCTCACTCTGGGAGAGTGAAGAGGAAGAGGATCTAGGGGCAGAAAAGATTTTAAACTTCGTCCTTTACATCCCCCATCTCGAGTGTGTGCATGCCCAGTTAGTGGAGTTGCTTTTCTCCTACTGTATGGGTTCCAGAGTGGTCTCAGGTTCTCAGGCTTGGCAACAAGCACCCATACCTGCTAAATCATCTTGTCAGACCCCCCATTTATTTATTTAGACAAGGTCTCATGTAGCTGAGGCTGGCCTCCATCTCAGAGGAGTACAGCCAAGAATTTCTGACCTGCCTCTACCTCCCAAGTGCTGGGAATGCAAGTGTGCACCACCATGCTTGCTTTATACAGTACCGAGGGTTGGGGAGGGTGGTCTGCACGCTAGCTAAGCACTGTCCCAGCTGAATGACATGCCCAGCCTGGATCTATAATGTTTCTGAGAGACAAAATGGGAGAGGGAAGCTGGACATGGTGGTACACACCTTTAACCTCCATACTCAGGAGGCAAAGCAGGTGGATCTCTGTGAGTTCAAGAGTAGCCTGGTCTACACAGAGAGTTCTAGGCCAGCCAGCACTGCAGAGTGAGACTCTGTCTAAAATGGGGGAGGGGCCAGTAAGCTACCCAATGAATTTCATGAAGCCAGTATATTTTAAAACAAATACAAACTGAAAAATACATTCTATTAAAAAATGTATATCAGATCTTAAAAATGTTTTTCTATTTATTTATTTAGTGTATGATATGGGGTCTACCCAGGCCACAGCATTCAGGTGGATGTCAAAGGACAAGTTGCAGGAGTCAGGGCTCCCTTTCTACAATGAGAGTTCCAGGAACTGAACTCAAGGTCTTGTGTGGCAAGCCACTGAACCATCCCACTAGCCCTCAAGTAAGTCTAAGATAGAGCAGAACTAGCCTTCACTGAGGGCCTGGGAGATGACTCAGCTAGTAAAATGTTTGCTGAGAAGAAGCCATAAGAACCTGAGTTTGGTCCCCAGTCACCATGTAAAATGCCAGGTATGATTTGGGCACTTGGAATTCCAGCAACAAGGAGGCAGAGGCAGGAAGATCCTGGGGGCTTATTGGCTAGCCAGCCAGTAATAGGCAAGACCCCAGTCCCAGTGAGATGCTCAAACACCCGAGGTTGCCCTCTGGTCTCCATGTGCACCCACACATGTGCCCCACCAAAGGTTGAACCAAGTATAGTGGCTGCAGCCTATAATCACAACCACTCAAGGAGGCAGAGGCAAGGAAGCTGACACAGTTCAGGGCTAGCCTGGTCTACGATGTGAATTTCAGACCAGTCAGAGCTACAACGTGACATAGTGGGACCCTGACTAAGAAAATAATGATTTTTCATCTATTTGCACTTCTGCTTGAAATATTTCCCAACACAAGCAAAGGAAAGACATAAAAGACAGATGAAAAGAAAAGGCTCAATATTTATATCTGTTGGCCACTGCTAAGTCTCAGCTGCATTTGTTTCTTGGGCTCATGTCTAGGTGTACAGTGTATTTTCTGCCAGGCTGCTGTAGCACAGGCCATGGTAGGCAATATCCTGCTCCTTTCTTGTGCTGGGACTGAACTCAGGGCTCTGCTGACACATCTAGTTATAGAGCCTACTCCTGAGCTACATCCCTAGGCTAGGGCTACCACTTTATGGGGGAAGCACACACACATTAAACAAATACATGGCAAACTAACACAAACTGACACATGCTACTGCCACACAGCAATGTGGACAGCCCATTCTCTGAAGAGACAGCATCTAAGGTGAGTGATGAAGCCAGCCATAATACAGTTAGTGGAGCACCCGGCCCATGCTAGAGGTCCCAAGGCTCTGAGCAACAACCATGCCTGCCTTGGAGAGGGAACTGTGGTCAGCAATGGACTGGAATAAGGTCACCTCTGTCCCCTAGTGCAGACCATTGAAGTCTGGCCTCGGCCTGGCCCATTTCCTCCACTCACACCCTCACTCGGGCTGCAGAATGCCAGAAGGGTGGGCCTGTGAGTTTTCCAACTTGCCCACACAGGGAACAGAGCCAACTCTGCAGGGTGTAAGTGGCCACTCTGAAATCAGGTCCCCTGACCTGGGAAGCCTTGTGGAAGGGCGTTGAACCCCTAGCTGCCTTACCAGAACATTTTCAGGCACACCCATGACCACGTCATGCAGCATGGCTCCACTTCCGAAATGCTGGGCGATAGACAGGCCGCTCAGGCAGTAGCAAGTATGGTAGAAGTCACGTGACCTGCAAGGACAGATAGACAGCTCTGAGATGACTCCGTCCCCTCCCTACCAAGTCCCCCAAGTGCTGCCACATGAATCCAGAGGACTGTGATACAGATGTACCTTGGACCCTTTTCTATACAGGGTCTGAGGAAGCATGGCTGTTCCCAGCAATGACCCTAAAAGTGCCATTTTTGAGCCCTGACCAACAGTGGGACCGGGTCTTTTTTTATTTGGTTGGTTTTGTTTTGGTTTGTTGCAGTGATGAGGATGGACCTCAGGGCTTCCCACTTACTAGGCTAGCCCAGAGTCACAGCTGAGCCACACCTGCAGCCATGGGAACTGTCTCAGTCTTTGCAGCTGTTCTGGGAAGGGCTGAGAGTAGAGATACTACATTAATGCATTTCTCTAGGAAAACGTCTAGAGATCAATCACAGTCCTCTTGATAAGCCATTGGGCCAGGCCCTCCGACCAGCAGCAGTGCGTGCACGCATGCGCAGTATAACAGAGCACCTCATACTTTATGCTTCTTTCTCATTACTGTACCATACACCGCACCCCAGGTCTGCATTTAGTCATCTAATTCACTGTAGAATAGCTGTTGGATTACAATCTGTTTACAAGTCATTGGTTGAATAGCCTATTCCTTTTCACTGTTTTACAATGCTCAGGATTGACCCCAGAACGTCACATGTACTATGCAAATGCTCCACCCCACCACTGATCGGTACCCCTAGCCACATCCTATTCTAGTTAAATGGGTTTAACAAGAAAAACACAGAATGAAAAATTAAAGAAGCCAGGTATGGTGGCACATGCCTTTCTCTCAATAGGCAGAGGCAGGTGGATCTCTGAGTTTAAGGCCAGCCTGGTCTACAGAGCTAGTTCTGGTACAGCCTGGGCTACACAGATAAACCCTATCTCAGGGGAAAAAAACAGTGAAGAAAAGCTACCAAGTCAGCCATCCGTTTGCCTCTCTGGGGAAGAAGGAAGGTGCACATGAAGTGGGGGACTCAGATGAGTAGCCAGAGGTGACCCCTCAATGGTACTGAAAGGGGTTAGTTACCCCAATTGCAGCACTTTCCCTTCACAATATTAGTGCTAAGCAGATGAAGGGCAGGGATGCCCAGGCTGGTTGCTGGGCCTGGCTCTAAGTGAGCTTGGCTGGCATATTCCCTCTCCCTTCATCCTTCTCCCAAGAGAACACTTACTTGCCAGGTTTGTCCAGAAGACCCCCAGCTGGACACTGGCAGCACATCAGGATGTACTCCTGCAGCGCCTGCTGGTGGAACATCCAGTGGCTCATGCTGAGGGCAGGGTCACCTGGTGAAGAACAGAGGGTCAGAAGAGTGGGACTGACACTAGTGTTCCTGACTCGTTCCAGTCACTCTTCATACACCCGCTGTCGTCACCACATGTGCCCTCTCCTCAACATGGCTGTGTTGTCAAAGAGCAGGCCTAGGTGGCAGTCTCACAGGCCTCAAAGTGTACCAGTCAACAGGGATGATGGTCTGAAACCAAATCTCCTGCAGTGGCTCCTCGGTGCAGCTCCAAGACTGCCTCAGTCTCCTGAGGGCATTTCCTTTAGCTCCTCTCTGCAACTTGTTTAGTCACACTTACCAGGGGATAGTAGTCAAATAGCTTATTTTGACTTTTCTAACCCTGAACTAAATCCACAACCAAAAGAACTCCCAGAGACCCAAACATTTGTCCCAGAAGCCATCACTGCTGAATGTTCTGTGCCACAGATGCACAAGCGAAAACCAACCATGCTGGGAGCCACAAGAAAGTTAAGTCCTGGGTTTTGTTTTTCTTTTCATCTCTTTTGATGCTGGGGAACATGCTGTGCATGCTGGGCAAGCACTCCAGCCTGAGCTACAACCCTGGGCCCTAGGTTCCTTCATTCTTAAGTTCAGCCAATACGGCAAGAGAGAGAATTCTGCAGGTCAGAGTTACCAAGCAGGGAGAGGAGAAAGCTCACCACCTTTGTTTTTATGCATTTCTCTATACAGTTAAAATTATTATAATTTTGTAACTGCATGATTTTCATATAACACTTTTTTTTTAAAAAACCTTTATTTTTATTTTATGCATATTGGCATGGTTTTTGCCTGAACATATGTCTGTATGAGGTTGTCAGATCTTGGAGTTACAGACAGTTGTGTGCTGCCATGTGGGCGCTGGGAATTGAACCAGGGTCCTCTGGAAGAGCAGTCGGTGCTCTTAACCACCGAGCCATCTCCCCAGCCCCTCCATATAACACTTAAACACAAATTTCTGTTATGCTACATCATCTTCATGACCATTATTCTGAAAAGCAGTGAAACATCCCATTTAAGGAGAGATACAAGGTAATTGAGAAAAAAATAGATATAAATGCTCATAGATATGTGTGGGTGTAAAAATTCTGCCTCTAGGTAGAAGTTACAAAAGGCTAACGTGAACAGAGTGGATGAGCATATAGGCAAATCAAGCGAGACTGGGAAATGGCTCGCTAGGCAAAGTGCCTCCTGTGCAAGCGCGTGGACCCGTGTAAAGAGTCAGTACAGTAGTGCATGCCTGCAAGTCCAGTGCTGGGGAGGAAGGGACAGGAGGATACATGCAGCTCACAGTTCAGCCAGCCTAGCTGAATTGGAGTGCTCCAAGTTCAATGAGAGACCCTGTCACAAAAAAAATATGGAGGAGACTAAATGAGAAAGACATCAGATGTCAGCCTCTGGCCTCTATCCACACCTACATGTGCATACACATATACCACACATGGCAAAAGAAAATTCCACATTTAGTTATAGAATATTTCAGACAGAAAAGTTTTCTTTTCTTTTTTGAGACATGGTCTCAGCCCAGGATGGCTTTGAACTCACTACATAGCCAATGATAACCCTGAACTCTTGATCCACCTGCTTCCACCTCCTGGAATTACAGGTGTGCATCATACATCTGAAAATAATTTTGTAATTGTTTTATTTTAATATATAATATATATTGTTCTTGCATATATATGTGTTCTTGCATGTAGCATACACCTGAGATTTATGATTTATGGAGCCAGAAGATGGCACTGGATCTGGAACTAGGGTTACAGACAGCTGTGAGATGCCATGTTGGTGCTGAGAAACAAACCTGAGTCCTCTAAAAGAGCATCCAGTATTCTTAACCATCAAGCCACCTCTCCAGTGCCCCCATCCTTTTCCTTCAAAAGAGACACATCTCATCTCAGCTACTTGGGAGGCTGAATCAAGGAAAAGATGAAGAAGGAACACACACACACACACACACACACACACACACACACTCTAAATGTAATTCTTAAAATGTTCCCAGTAACTAAAAGGGTAAAAAGAGACAAAAGAGATGCATTTGTACCTGTCAGCACATAGGGACACAGCTTTCCTTCTCTCTAGAGGATTCAGTGACAGGACCTTCTGTAAAAGCAGAGAGCAACCCTACCAGACACCAGAGTATGCTGGTACCCTAACCTTGGACATCCCAGCCTCCAGATCTTGCTGGGGAATCAAACTCAAGACCACACACATGCTGGTTATCTGTAGCTCTCCAGCAGGCTAATCTCCACTGTCAGAAGTGCAGGAGCAAGGACAAAGATTTCAATCTAGTCAGATAATATAAGCACTGTGTATCTTATGCTATTCATGAATGAGTGTGCAGAGTATGTGTGTACCCATGTACATGTGTATACATGTGCTATATGATTAAACTCAGAGCCTTGTGGATGCTAGGCAAGTGTACCATCACTAGTTGGGTCGTCAGCCTTGGGGGCAGGCATCCACTCCCACTGGGTCATTACAGGCTGTATACCCTAATTTTTAAAAATTACCCTGAATTATTACAAAAATCAAACTAGATACTTATAAGTAAAGGTACAAAAATTACAAAATACTAATAATCTGATATAAACTATGTATTAAAGGAGAAGTAAAACACCCTGGGATCCCAGAGTAGTTCAACGGTAAGAAAACCAGGCTAGGCACTGTGGCGCATGCCTTTAACCCCAGCACTGTGGAAGACAGGTATAGTAACACACATGTAATCCCAGCATTTAGAAGGATCAGAGAGAGGTTCAAGGTCATCCCCAGCTTCATAAAGAGTTTGAAAATAATAACAGAGCCAGCAAAATGGCTCAGCAGATAAGGGTCTTACTACTCAGTCTGACAGAACCAGGTCTGATCTCCACACATGTCCCTTGGCACACATGCCTCCCCCCTCCAAGGAATAAAAACAGGACTAAGTAAATGTAATAATTGTTTTTAATTACCCGGAGCTGGGAGGATAGATCAGTCAATGAAGTGCTTGCTACACAAGCATTCGGACCTGAGTTCTGTCCCCAGCACCGCACCCGGGTTAAAAATCTGGGCATGGCAGTACACCAGTACCAGAGCTGAGAGGTGGAGGCAGGGGGATCCTGAGGCTTATTAGCCAGCCATCTAGTGAAATTGGTGACAGTGACTATGGAAGCTACTTGGTTGTTGACCTCTGGCCTTCCTAGGCCATCTAGATATGTGTGTGTACACCAGGACCCACAAGTACACACAGAAACAGTAACAGTAAATAAATGCAGATTGTTAAGATGTCAGTGCTTGCTGGGTACAGTGGCACATACCTGTAATTTCAGCACTTAGAGGGCAGATAAGAAGATCAGGAGTTCAAGGCCTCCCTAGGCTATAATAGTAAATTCTAGGCTAATTTGAGATACATGAGACTGTCTTTTAAAAAAAAAAATCTACATATTCTCTTAATTTTTTTTTCCAAAGAATTCATACTGAATCAAGAAAGATCCAAAACAGCCAAGGTAATCTTGAAAAAGAAGAAAGCTGGGGGGCTGGAGAGATAGCTCAGCAGTTAAAAGCTAGGCTCACAATCAAAAACATAAGAAGAAAGCTGGAGCTGGGCAGTGGTGGCGCACGCCTTTAATCCCAGCACTTGGGAGGCAGAGACAGGTGGATTTCTGAGTTTGAGGCCAGCCTGGTCTACAGAGTGAGTTCCAGGACAGCCAGGGCTACACAGAGAAACTCTGTCTCAAAAAACCAAAAAAAAAAAAAGAAGAGGAGGAGGAAGAGGAAGAAAGCTGGGAGGCCTGTATTTCCTTATTTCTAAGCCTACAGCAGAGCTGTAATAATCATGGAACATAAGGACAGACACATAGCACAAAGCAGGAGAAATGAGAATCAGGAGATAAGCCCACATACCCATGGCCAACTGGTTATCCACAAGATGCTATGTCCATTCCATGAACAGTCGATCCTGGGACAACTGGACTTCAACATGCCAATGATGAAGCTTGGTGGTAGAATGTGTGTCTAGCATATAAGCTAAACATGAGGGCCTCATTCAACCCCAGGATGAGAAACAAACAAAAAGACTTTAGCTGGGTGTGATGATTCATCCCTACACTGCAGAAGCTCAAGACTGTGCCACACAGAAAGACCCTGTCTCACAAAATAAAATAAAACAAACCCTTAAAAATAGATCAAGAACCGAAATATGAGAGCTAAATATCAAAACTCTAGGAAGAAAACAATGATCTATTCCCATGATGTTTGTGGCAGTTTGATGTTTGAATGCCTGGCAATAGGGAGTGGCACGATCAGGAGGTGTGGCCTTGTTGGAGGAAGTGTGTCACTGTGGAGGTGGGCTTTGAGGTCTCATATGCCCAAGCTATGCTCAGTGTAGCAGTCAGTCTCCTGCTGCCTTTGGATCAAGATGTAGAACTCTCAGCTCCTTCTCCAGTACCATGTCTGCCTGCAAGCTGCCATGCTTCTTGCTATGACGATAATGGACTAAGCCTCTAAAACTATAAGCCAGACCCAATTAAATGGTTTAACTATGGAGGCTTGGCTCAAGAGATTTCAGAGGAGAAGAATGTTAGTATGTGTCCTAGATACTGATCCTATGATATTTTGGCTAACAATGTGGCTTTCGATCGCATCCAAAGAGTCTGTCTGAGGCTAAATTAAAGAATTTGGATTAATTCCACTGGCAGAGAAAATCTCAAAACAGCCTAATATTGACTCTGTCATGTGATTATTAGTGTTCACTCTTACGCAGATCTACAATGAAAAGGAGCAAGCAGAGAAAGGAAAAATAGAAAATGTACAATTTGAGGAGAAAGAGGGCACCGGGAAGTAAAATGGAACTAAATCCTGTGTTCAAGGAGATTAAAAAAAAAAAAACCCTGATATTAAAGGGAGTAGTGACCTCAGGGCAAGACCCCACCCAGCAAAGCTGCCAATTTGTGAAAAGCTTATAGCCAGGTGTGGTGGCATATGCTTTCAATCCCAGCACTCAGAAGGCAGAGGCTGATGGATCACTGAGTACAAGGCCAGCCTGGACTAAGATGTAATTGAAAGAGGGGGTTGGGGGGGAATGTTCTGGCCCTAGCAAGTGGCAGAACTTGACAGCTTCCGCCATGTGGTTCTGTCTTTAGAGACAAGGATAGAAGAAAGGGGTTATGGAATCTCCCTCCATGACTAAGGAAAGCCGCTGAGGTCACATGTATGGCAGGGGTGTTTCTGCATGAAGGCCTAGAGAGGCCATTGAGTGAAGCTGTGAAGGTGAAGCCTAGATTGGCTTGGAGACCCCAAGATGTTGGAGATGTCAGAGCCATGGGATACCTGACAGGGAGAGCTGCTAACAAGAGTGGAACCAGCCCAAGAGAGAGATGTGCATTGCCGTTAACAAAGCTGAAGGAGCTGGAGATCTGAAGAACATTTTGACATCAGACATGGAGATGCAGTTTGGAGTTTGTCCAGACTGGTTTTGATCCTGCTTTGGTCAGTATTTTCTCACTGTGCTCCTTTCCTCACTTTTGGATTGGTAATGTATATCCTGTGCCATTGTGTGTTGGAAGTATGTGATCTGCTTTTTTATTTTGAATTTAGAGAGGATTGCAGGTAAGAGATTTCATGAATCTCAGAAGAGACGTTCAACTTTGGACTTTTAAACAAGTTTGAGACTGTTCTAGACTATGGAGACTTTTGAAGTTGGACTGAATGCAGTTTTGCATTATGTTATAGCTATAGGCCTATGGGGCCCAGGGAATGGAATGTGTGGTTTGGATAGGAATGGCCCCCATAAACTTATATGTTTGAATGCTTAGCTATAGGGAATGGCAATATTTATTTTTAAAAGATTTATTTATTTCATGCATGTGGGTACACTGTTGCTGTCTTCAGACACACCAGAAGGTGGCATCAAATACCCATTACAGATGATTGTGAGCCACCATGTGTTGCTGGGAATTGAACTCAGGACTTCTGGAAGAGCAGTCAGTGCTCTTAACTGCTGAGCCATATCTCCAGCCCGGGGGATGGCACTATTAGGAGGTGTGGCTTGTTGAAGGAAGTGTGTCACTGTAGAGGTCTTATACACTCAAACTACATTCAGTGTGGCAGACAGTCACTTTAGCTGCCTTTAGGTCAAGATGTAGAACTGACAGACTAAACCTCTGGAAACTGTGAGCCATCCAAATCCAATGTTGTCCTTTATAAGAGTTGCTGTGGTCAAGGTGCCTCTTCACAGCAATGAGAACCCTAACTAAGACAATGTTGGAGTTAGCAATGGATTCCTACATGACACCAAAACCACAAGCAACAAGACAATAAAACAAACAAAAAATTAGGCTTCACTGTGTGTGAAGTCCAGGGTTTGATCCCTAGCATAAATAAATACATAATGTTTTAAAGTTAAAGAAGAAGCCCAAGTATGTAGCACATGCTTGTAATCGATTCAGCACTTGGGAGGTTGATGCAGGGGCATTTTCATGAGTTCGAGGCCAGCCTAGGCTACCTTGTCTGAAATAACAAAGGGTAAAAGGGAAACATATCTGCTCGTTTATTCTGATCTGTGTGCCTGCGTTATTAATTAGAGTGAGTTTTCTGTAACGTTGATTTTCAGTCAACCCTGTTTTCTAAAGTCCATTAATATTACGACCCTCACCTTAAACTCTGTTCACCTTTTTCTATAACACAGCTGTACCTCCTGTGCCCTTTTTGCTTTTTTTGCTGTCCCCATTTGTTTTGTTATATGAATTTAAAATATAATTTGATACTTCAGTTATAATCATGTTATTGTTATTTTCTTTGTTATTATCTTTGCTCTAAAAATCTTATTTGTTGGGTATATATTTTGGGTAGAAAGTATAGAAAATGTTCTAAATTGATTATGATACAGGTAGTCTAATTATAAAAACACTAAATTGTAGAATTAAAAAAATGGTTCAAGTGTACAGTGTACAGTGTGCAGCTTATCTCCATAAATGTTTAAATCTCCATTATATTTAAAAGAGCATTAAACCATAGGATAAGTGCAGTAAAGCTTCTGTACATAGTGTGCCCTCGTGTCATAACCCGTAACAGTGGGAAACTATCATTCTCAGGCAGATGATAACCTGTGGCTAAAATCATAATGTTTCACTGAAGTCCAAAAGCTCAGAGTTCGTGAATCCTCCAAAGAACATCCTAGGGACATTAATGCTAGCACACATGACTCATCTTTTACACCTCTGCAGCAGCTAGATTTCTATTACAATATCACTTTTGGAGATCCCTGACATAATGTCATTTTGGATTTCAAAGGTTCCTTTTAGTTACAAAATTAAGAGTCTTTCCATGTTACAGCTGAAACCTGCAGCTGTGTGTAGCTCTATCCAATAAGTAGACAAGACCTAGGGTATGTCCCAAAGAACACACCAAGAAACACCTGCCTACCATCAGCTGTCCCAACCATTTGACACCGAGACACAACACTGTTATCTACAAGTTTGCACTCCCGAACTGTACAACTGAGTTACAAGAAAAGAAACATCACTAAAACCTTTAAAAATTAATATCCTAACAGAATTTAGGATTCTGTGCCAGGCCACAAAAATAGCTATCCTCAGCAGCATCTGCCCTGCAGGCCATCGAAACTCACAGGCTACTCAATTTTTGTTTGGTTGGTTTTTTGAGATGGGGTTTCTCTGTGTAGTCCTGGCCACTCTGTCGACCAGGCTAGCCTCAAACTCAGAGATCTGCCTGTCTCTGTCCTCCGAGTGCTGGGATTAAAGGCACACAGCAGCACCACCACCTGGCTGAGGCTGCTTTCTTGTTTCATTGGTGGTTTTGTCTGTCTGTATGTCTGTATGAGGGTGTCAGATCCCCTGGAACTGGAGTTACAGACAATGCTGAGCTGCTATGTGGGTGCTGGGAATTGAACCTCGGTCCTCTGAAAAAGCAACCAGTGTTTTTAACCACTGAGCCATCTCTTTAGCCCTTATTTATTATTTAAAATTATTCGTATGTGTGTGTGTCTGTGTGGCAATATGCATGTAAGTGCATAGGGCCTTCAGAGGTCAGAGGCATCCAAGCCCCCCCAGAGCGGGCATTTTTAGGTGGTTTTGAGCCACCTAGCAGCCGGGCAGTGGTGGCACATGCCTTTAAGCCCAGCACTTGGGAGGCAGAGGCAGGTGGATTTCTGAGTTCGAGGCCAGCCTGGTCTACAGAGTGAGTTCCAGGACAGCCAGGGCTACACAGAGAAACCCTGTCTCAAAAAACAAAAACAAACAAACAAACAAAAAATAGTAAAAGAGCCAACTAGCATGGATGCTCTGGTCCCCTGAAAGAGCGGCAGCAACAAGGGCTCCTCACTGTCTCTCCAGCTGCTACCATTTGATACTGTTAATTTAGTACTACTAACTCATTCTCAAATTCTTTTTTCAGCACATGGGAGCAATTGTTGGCATGGAGCTACTATAGTCAATAGCTAAGTCAGGCCACAGCTTGAACTCCATGTATGTGTGTCTGTGTGGCAATGTGCATGTGAGTGCATAGGGCCTTCAGAGGTCAGAGGCGTCCAACCCCCCCAGAGCTGGCATTTTAGGGCTCACTGTGCTGAGCCTTTTCTTCTTTAATTAGAAGTAAGATCACTGCCTCCACCACACCAGTGCTGGGCCTCAAACTCAGGGCTCGCTCACTCTAGGCAATCCCTCTATTACTGAGCTCTCTACCTCTCAGCTGCAAATATATGTCTTAGACTTATTTACTTTTATTTTATGTGCTTGAATGTATGTTTACCATGAGTATACCTGGTGCATGGTGTCCTCAGAGGTAGAAGAAGGAATCAGACTGCTTGGAACTGGAGTTAAAGATGATTTCAAGCCACCATGTGGGTGCTGGGAACCAAATGAATTCGGGTCTTCTGGAAGAGCAGCCAAGCTCTTAATCACAAACACTTTTTTTTTTTTTTTTTCCGAGACAGGGTTTCTCTGTGTAACCCTGGCTGTCCTGGAACTCACTCTAGACCAGGCTAGCCTCGAACTCAGAAATCCACCTGCCTCTGCCTCCCAAGTGCTGGGATTAAAGGCGTGCGCCACCACTGCCCAGCGTTTGAGTCTCTTAATACTATCCATTGTTGAGGGTTTCAAAATGCTGCCAGGAAAAGTCACTGAACACCAGCTGCTATGCACATGACTGCCCTGGGTGTGGTCTTTTATACGTTATGTTGTATCCTGGGGAGCTCTGTACAGAGCCACTGATGTAACTATAATTTAGAGAGAGCATGATTTATTCACCCACACGTTTGCTTGCTGGGAGAGGGTCTCATGGTGTAGTCCTGGCTGACCTGGAACTTGCTATGTAGGTCTGGCTCTCCTTGAACTCCGCTTCTGCCTCTTGAGTGCTGGGCTTAAAGGTGTGCATGTGCCCAGGCTGGGCAACTCTTCACCTTTCAGTGGATATTTTCTGTTTGCTACTGGGAGCCTACAAATCCTCAATCAACATCTCTGCGTGTGAACTCCCAACAGTGCAGTTACCAGGTTAAAACCTTAAGTGTGTTTATGAGTTAAACAGACATTTGCACATTATACTACAAAACCAAATGCCTACTTGCAGTCCACTAGCAAGATAAATTGCCCATGTCCTCTGCCTCCCAAGTGTTGGGACGTGCCACCATGCCCAGCCTCAGACTAATTTTTTTAAAAATGTATATTCTTCCAG